>OZ007586.1:111330986-111930986 GCA_963931845.1 Maratus michaelseni
GCGCATAGAAGTGAGTTCATACTCATTTTTGAAACATGGACATACTCAAATATGAGCACAGGTTGTTCTATTCTTGAGTGTGTGTATGTTTACAGAAATGAGTATATACATGTTTCAAACTTGAGTAATTTGATTCAGAGCCATTTTGACTATGCGACATACTCAGATTTGAGTATTTTTTGAAATGTTGGTTTGCAAATGTCGTTTTTAGAGTGTAGTTTTTCGTATTAGAAACGGAATTTTTACATATGTTCTTTCCTCGTAAAAACACGAAAAATTCTCGAGCCGAAGCTCAAAATTTCTTGAAATTATCCAGTTAAAATACGGACATTTCTTCAAGTAAGAAAATCTATTTCAATGTTGTACAACTGATATTTTACTTTTTTTAATGTTTAATTTTGATTTTAAAAAATTCTGCCTATCTTAAAAAAATGTCCATCTATTAAGTATTATTTTGCAATATAACAGTGGTTATTGTTGTTTTCAGACTTCATCCATTGAGCGCAACACTGTAGCAAAACTTTTTATTCTAGAGTCCCAAGTAATATCGATAATAATGAAAAACTAAAGTATATTGAACCTATACTTCATTTTTAAGCAATTAAAAACTAAATTTTTTAAAATTTAAATTTAAATTTTTAAACTTTGAAAAAAACATTTTTCTTGTTGTTGAAAGTTTGCTAATTTCAAATATCCAATACAAATATAATACAAATTTTAAGTATATGTTCAAAATACATTAGTTTTACATCATTATCAATATTATTTGGGACTCTAGAATTTATAGTTTTGTGCGCAGTGGAAGCAAGTCAAAACTCAAGTTAAAAGTTTAAAAAAAAGTAAAATATCAATTGTAGAATATTGAAATAATTATGCTACATAGAACATATATTAAACTGTCAGTGGTAAAAATTTTATGAATTTGTGTTTTATCAGAATCAGAAATAAAATTTAATGTAAAATGATGCTAAATTACACCTTCAGTGAAAAAATATGACTTCCTGAGACCCCTTAAGAGGCTACTTCACTCAGACGAAAACACTCGCTCGCTAATGTTAATCCTATGGAAGAAATATTTTAAGATATCTCGTTCGCATTTCAATATTTTAAAATGATTTTTGTTGCATTGGATAGCTGAGGTCAATCTCTATGCACGCTCCTTTGTATGTTTTCGATTTTTGTTGCAATTTTTTTTTATTGAGGATACTGTCACTTTCAAAACCGGTTCCGAAAGTGAAAGTATCTTAATAAAAAAAAAAATCAAAATCGAAAAAGTAAAAAGTAAAAAGGAACGTGCATAGAGATTGACCACAGCTATCCAATGCAACAAAAATCATTTAAAAAGATTGAAATGCGAACGAGATATCAAAATATTTCCTCTATAAGAATAACATTAGTGAGCGGTTGTTTTCGTCCGAGTGAAGTAGCCTCTTATAAAACGCCAAAATGTTCAAATATGAGAGCATAAAAATGTACCTTTTTTAAAAATCAATATATGCTGCAATAATAGTATTGCAGTTTAATTAAATTTGACTATCTATTTTTGACAAGCATTCTGATTTTTAATCTAGGACTGCTACTTTGCAAATATTTAATCGAGAATGAATCTGTTGTTTCTTTGAACTATCATATAATTGAATATTTTCACATTTAAAAGCATTTAAAACAACAAGCTATTAACAATATTAAGAATTAGACTGTCAAATTGTTAATGAAATTACTGACAAGTTTGCTACTTACTGACAGTAAACATAACCTTTGTTACAATGAAATGAAATTATATTAAAATTCGAAAAGTTTAAATAAAAAATTTAAAAACATATATATTTAAAACTTTTAGTACAAAATGAATTATTTAAAATAGAATTTTTTTTGCCTTATCCGTTAAAAATAAACATTTGTATATGTTGAATATAATACACACCAGAAGTGGTATGAAATGTAAACTTATACTGAAAGGCGCGGATTCATTGAAAAGGCTCGTATTTGTTTTCTTAAGAAAATATTATTTCACGCATTTAACTTGTATAAATATAGTTAGAACAAAACTCGGATACAAAGATCAAAGGCTCTTGAGTAAATTGTAACTTTTCTAAAACAAAAATTGTCAATTGACGATCTGTTGTGAGCTAAAAGGAAAGATTAGTTAAATAAACATCAAAGTTAATCTTATCGCTGCCTTCGAAATGTCTTCCAACACGTAAAAAATATAAATGCAACTCTTCTCTTTGACAGATGAGTCATATGATCTTAGGAATAAAATGTTTAGTTGTGGCAGTGGTTTAACAGGATAAAATATAAATATCTAGGTATACTTGTCCTTTTAATCTTAATAAAATAAAAACTTATATATATATATGTGTGTGTGTATTTCGAAGATATGCAATTTAGCATGGCTAGGTGTAGACAGAATTAGTATTGTGAAGTAACTTTTTACAAATGATTAAAAAATCGATCACGAGGACTTCGCAAAGTTGTAACAAAATTACAGTCACTTGAGAGTAAAAAAGGTGGGGAAATATATTTACTTTATGCATTTATTTGTATAAATATTGTTAGAACAAAACTCATATACAGAAATAAAAGGTTCTTTAGTAAATTGTAACTTTTCTAAAGCAAAAATTGTCAAATGACGATCAGTTGTGATATACAGGAAAGATTAGTTAAATAAACATTAGTTAATCTTTTTTCTGCATCGAAATACCTTTCCACATGTAAAAAATATAAAGTGCAACTCTTCTCTTAAATAGAGAGTCATATGACTTTAGGAATAAAATGTTTGGTTGTAGTAGTGGTTTAACAGGATAAAATATAAATATCTCGATACTTGCCGTTTTAACCTTAATAAACGGTTATAGCTTTTTTCTATATATGCTAGTTAAAGATATACAAGTTAGCATAGCTAGGTGTAGACAGAATTAGTATAGTAAGCTAACTTTGTACAAATGACTAACAAATCGATCACGGTGGCTTCACAAGGTACTATGTCAAGAGTTATTATCTGTTGCTCCTGGGTGTCTATACAGACAAGAGCTATAATTAGTCATTTAACAGATATAAACAAATTTATGAATATTTAAAGTACCGTATATACTCGTGTATAGGTCGAAGAATTTTAGACAAAATTTGGTAAGTAAAAACAAATACATAAATAAATAAAGAATATTTCACACTCCAGAAGAAGTGTGAAATTGCGGAGTGAAATATCAGAGTCACTATGGGTCTAGGTTGGAGAGAGAGATAAAAGCGGACAATGGTCATTTCCCTGTCATTGACAAAAAAAAAAAGCTCAAGAATAATGTCCCTATAATTGTTCTGCACCCATTTTCTCTTGGGATAGAATTCCTTTCAACTTTTTAATTCCCTTTTTAAAAAGAGTTCAACTTGAGAATGCTTCTAGATTTCTCTCCTAAAAGTCCTACATTACAAAGAAGTACTATATTTTAGCAGTCTAAGAAGTTGTTTACCCTTGTAAATAAGACTTGAATAGATTTTTCAAAGATTTTTTTTTCTTTTTAATTATCATTAAATTGATGTGAATAGATTTCAAAATAGTTTAAGCTTCTTCAGTTTTATATAATTATACATTTTTAAAACGTTGAATTAAAAAAAAAAGTCTGATTAGAAACTGAAGAAGAAAAAAAAAGTTTATTAATTTAATGAACATTAATTAATTTTTTTTTATCCTCGATTACAAATCATTTTTCAGCATACTACCAAAAATGTGGTTCGACTTATACACGAAAATTCAATTTTTTTCAAAATTTTGCGTAAGAATTGGAGGGGGGGGGGGGATTGACTTATACACGTGTATATACAGTAAATATGTAGCCGAACTTACATTAACTGTAAAAAAATCCGGGGCCCTAAACACAAAATGGCGGATTGTTTCCACTATTTATACATATGATGTCATAAATGTATACCTTCATTCATAAACTTAAAACTTATCATAATTGTGTGAAATGATGTAATTTATGAATATTTAAGGTAAATATGTATACAAACATATATTATCTACAAAGAAATTCAGGACCCTAAACACAGAACGGTGGAATGTTTCCACCCGTGTCAAATGCGGTCATAAACGCACACTTTCATTTATAAACAATACACCTGTGAATTTTTACCTTGCTAACTAAGTATAAACCGACAGAGTGAAAAATGTACAAGTCGGGAATCGAACTGGGACACATGGAAATGTGCTCCAATGCTCTACTAATTGGTGCTCTACCTTAGTGGAGCATTGGAGCGATATTCCAAGGGCCCGGGTTCGATTCCTGGCTTGGACATTTTTCATTCTCTCGGTTTACACTTAATTAGCAAGGTAAAAATTCACATGCGTATTGTTCAATGATCTCGGACGAATTTAACTGTTGAAAATTAATTGGAAAATTAATTAAAATTACTTATTTAATTTGCAAAGTTAAAAAAAATGTAATTGTGTGCAAATGATGTAATGTTCCTGTGACTTTTCGTTCTGCCAGTGCTGAGTATAAGGTCAAAATAAGAGTTCAAATACTTCAAAATTTAGACTACATTTGTAAGTATATAGTTCTCTGGACATTTTTCCTTGGAATTTTTTTCTTATTCCTAGTTCAAATGAATGGCTAGTAAAATTGTACTAAATTATTAACATGCTGTTTTTCGTGAAAGACAACATAAGTTAAAGAATTTAAAATAATGTCTCATAAAATTTATGCAAAAGAATGAAATTGCTGCAACAAATAATAAAAAAAATAACTTTCAGTGGGAAAATATTTTTAAAAGGGATATTTTCTTATCTTTTCGAAAGTCATTGATATGTTGAACAATCTTCAGATTCATAACATCATAATTCTTAAATTAAGCTGTTAAAGTTTATTTTCATCGAAACTGGATTTATTCTACAAATCAGAATTCATTCCAGAGCTTTTTGTTTCTTAAATTGTGCAACTGAAGGTTACTTTTACAAATATTATGGCACAAAAAAAATATCACCACCGAAAGTATTTATTAATATATTATCTATTTAAATTTATAAAATAGGAAATAGAAATTTATAAAGTAAAATCTATAATTTTTTCCAATGTGCTACGTCTTGTTGGAATGTACGCTGTTAAAAACAGGAACTTAAAAATAAGCAAAATTTTAACTTTTTGAGTATTTTTTCGGCTTAGATTAACTCCGAGTATCAAATTCTTAAATTTGAAAAAACATACATATTTAATTATTTTTAATATATCACAAAAATGCATTTAAACGAGACACATGTAGTTACACACGGTTAATTATTGGACGGGGCGATTACCTTTTTGTAAACGAAGGATAAACAAACAGGGGCTTCTATATAAAGTGAAATTTGACCCACTATAAGATCGAAGCTTGAAACGGGTTTGGAACTAGTCCCTCTAGCTCTTTCTCTAGTTTAACCAGTAGTTAAGGCAAACACGGATTCACTCTCTTTGCCATAATGTATGGTAAGCTAAGTTAGAAGTACACAACTTTTATTCTTCAAGCTAATGGTGCAAAATATTTTCGGCATTTCCTTATTATAGCAGCCCCCTATGATAAATCGCCAAGCGATGCATCGCCAAGTTATCGCCAAGTTGACTTCATAGTCATACATGAAGTGTATGACATTTTATGACGCATGTGACTTAGTTACAGTCATATATGACATATATATATATATACGACATGTATATATATGCTATATGTATGACTTTTGTATGACATACAAGGCGTAATAATAAAATATATATGACGTATATATGATATATACATGACGTATATATGATATAAATTTGACATATATAAGATGTATATGGTGTATCTATGAGCGCTTGTCTTATATAACGGCGTATGGCGTATATATGAGGTATATGTAAGCTTGGCGACGACCTTCGCGAAATCCTAACTGCAACCTTGACATAATCGGAATTGTGGTGGCCGTTATATCAAGGAAGTACCATATTTTTTAACATTAAATATTTTGAATTACAAATGCACATTTATTAAACAATTTCTCTTGAAATCTATAATATATATCATAAATCTATAAATCTATAATATAATCTATGAAAAAACACAATTATTTACAGATTTTCTTGAAAATTCTAAAGAAATTAAAGAAAAAAAAAAGGCTTTGCGGATTCAAAACGTGCACATTTCATTGTAAAATGTAATAAAATATATATTTATCTATAAGGTTAATTTTAATAGGGTTCTTAAAAAATTTCTCTTGAAATATATAATTTGTGTAAAATGAAGTAATACGAGATTATATTTATTTGCAACTTTATTTTTAAGAAGGTGTGATTACTTTAACAGGGTTTTTAACATGTCATGGACCCGTATCGAATACAATTACACTTAAAAGGTAATCAATAGATTCCATTTTTTAGTACATTTTTTTTAAATATTGTAGTCGTTACATTAAAGTTTTCCGTATTTTTAACTGTATTAATTTCAATAATTTGGGATGTTTAAATTAAAAAAATATCTGCCAAAATTTATTTGTATTTTTAAATGTAAAATATTATTTACTATGCTGAATATTTTGACTGCATACTGACTTTTCATGCAGCTAATCTTATTCATTTTTCACTTCTCTAAATTCTTAATTGCACTAAAGATAACTGTTCGTCGGATATCATTCAAAATAATTTAGTATTTTAAATGAGATATCGTACCTAAAACCTATAAACGATATGCAATGAAAAAATATGAATATTTTTGTACTTATCTTAAGAGTAAATGCAAGTAGCTACGATGATAAAAACAGCAAAACACAATTATTTACAGATTTTCTTGAAAATTTTAAAGAAAAAAAAATTAAATTTAAAAAAAAAATGCTTTGCGGATTCAAAACTTGCACATTTCACTGATCCCATATTATAAAATACCAATGCAATTTATGAGGACAAAATTTTACCTCCATGCTAAAACCTAATCAAAGGATGCGCTTCAACCAATCTATGATTTTGTTTTGGAAAGCTAATCTGTTAATAAAGAGCAATGATAAAGATTATTCTTCTCAAAACAATGTCAATATTTTGTTTGAAGCACTACATAAAAACCGGGGCTTTTCAAAAAATTGTAATGTCATTTTAAAAATAACAGCTTATTTCTCCATTCTTCTGAAAGTTGCCCTGCATTTAAAATTAAAAGGCTCTGTAAATGGAAAATTATTCAAAGCTACCAGGGCAAATAAAATGAAACAATCTTTCTCCAGTCATGGTTATTAACAGCGACATAATTAGTCCCTGCGGAATATTAAATTGTGGTTCTGTTCATCAGGCAATTGATGTCCAGGTTCGTAACAATTTCAATGTGTTCTTGGAGTGAAACATTTAATTCTGCTTTGTGTCCAACCGTCGAGTTTCCGACAGTCATCAGAAAAGATTTGCGTTGAAATTGGCTTTTAAAATCTGGAGCCTGAATTCAATGAAATGAACATGTGGGCTCATTTTTGTTGAATGGAACATATATTTAATTGCGATCCAAAACTGTGGCTTGATGCAGAGGTAACGAAAGCATTTATTAATCAATATTTGATTTAATGGTCTTTGAAACGTGAATGCAAAAATTTTCTCCCCGTAATATTTTCCAAGTTATAATTTTTTTTCTCTAGACTTTTAATGGGCGGAATGTGCTTTTAAAGCTTTTGAATGGCCACTTGGCCATTTTTCTCAACACGTAATGAGAGTTCGCCGCAAAATGTAAAAAAAGTTTTTTGGAAAATAAAGGGTTAAAAAATGTGGAAGAGGAAACGATGTCATCTAGGAAAAAGAATGTTACAAGGAAAAGGTTGCTTTAAAAATTGAGGACGACAGTGTAGATTCTAAATGAAATTTCTTGCAATGAAATCTATTACCGCTTGGGAATCGTAATTATCAAAGTGAAGGCTCAGTAATTTGCAGATAGCATTGAAAAGCCTGCTCTAAACGAGTGTTATGTTCATTATTACTATGTATATTAACGTTATGGTAAATTATAAAAATAAAGCCTAGGAATTATTCATTTGATATAATAAGGCAAACACGCCAATATCCTAAAAAGTTTGTTTTCACAAAACGAAATAATAATTTTTAAATTTTACTATACATTGAAATGAGAGTCTAGTATCTTTTTGTTTTGGAAAAGTCTTTGACGACGAATATAATGACTAAATTTTTTTTATAACATAGTTTTGATGTCCTGATGCCAGAATTCACAATTTATTTAAAATTAGAAACATTAAAAAAAAACTTTAAGATATCCGCCTTCCTTCGAAAGTGATTTCTTTTAAAATATTTTTAACAATCTACTTGTAATGTGTGTTGTATTAAGGAAAATGGCTAAAAACTTTAAACAACAATGTGTAAAATAGTGTTTTCATTCAAAATATTTCGAAATTTTTGCTCAAAATAATCATTAAAGTAGCAATAAAATGGCACTTTACGCAAAACATCAAAACTCAAATTTATATCAAGTTTTATTTTCCGAAAATTTTATTAAAACTTTCATGGAATGAGGAATTATTATACCTTCAAATCTGCTACTTAAAAAATGATACGGGTTAACGCTGCGATACACATAAAAATCTTCAAAATTTATGAAAATGCAAAATTTATACTGATTAAAAAATTAAACATTCTTCCAATATAATCACAAGAGAAGTTAATTTCCTAAATCTGAAATTTTAAAATATTTTAACAAAATTTCCTAACTTTACATACATAACATTTTGCACTATGATGTTTTGCATAAAGAGTCTACAATTATCACCATGGCGATTCGCAAGCTAATGTTAAACTTAAGGAGTCGTTCTTTGAAAATTTTTCGTTTGCATTTCAATATATTTTAATGATTCTTTTAGCATAGGATATCTGAGGTCGAAGTTTAACGTTTTATTTTTCTACTATTTTCTTGTTGTTACAGTTTTATTTTGAGAATACTTCCATTTTTGGAACGAACCAATCAATTTTTTTTCGAAATTTCAACTGCAATGAAAATTTTTAAAATGTAGAAAAATACACCGTTATACTTCGATCTTAGACATACTATGCAAAAGAATCATTTAAAATTATACAAACGATAAATTTGTACAAAATGCCTCAGTTGGTTTAACATTGGCTTGCAAATTTTTATGCTGATTAGTGGAGGATCTTAAAGTATAACCCTAGTATAAAATCAATATTGGTTATAAAGGGTCCCAATATTGCTCCAATCTTCAGAAATACTTCCAATGAAATACCAGTTTTGATTAACTACTGGCTTTACATTAGAAATACTTACAATGAAACTCCAATTTTGAATTAATATTGGCTTTACAATTGAAATATTTGCAATAAAACATCGAAATGTTTCATACCAATATTGGCCAAGATATAGTCGAGATAGAATCAATATTGATCAAGTTATAAATAACACAATTTTTATTGGTCCAATATTGTTTTGCTTCAAGGTACTTGTTATTGAAAATAAACATAACATTAGAAAAGCTGCAAATGGGTTAAAGGTTACAACGTTAATTTTAAGTACGTGTGGTTACTGCAACATGGTTCTTAACATGTCATCCACACATTTCCAATACAATTATAATTAATAATATTTAGAACACATAAAGTATTTTTCATAATGACATTTATATATTAATTATGTAGAATACGATTAATAATTTTTGCATCTGAGCGAAAATGTGTCCAGGCTGGGTCTCTAACTTAGAACCTTTGGCTTCAATCGCCAATGCTCTTCCAATTGAGCTATCAGGACGACATCCCAGCCAGCACAATACTCGCTCAGAACCACCATTTGGTCATGACATCTAGACAGTTATTTGAAACAGCATAACAAAGACCTAGCCTGGACAGATTTTCACTCAGATGTGAAAATGACTTTCCTTATGAAATATTTACCAATAATTTGATTGTGTTAAAAGTAATTATAGTGTAATTACTAATCATACTTTGTTGGAGTTCTTTTACCTGCGATTTATTCTGTTGTGCTGTTTCAAATAACAGTCCAGATGTCATGACCAAGACCAACTGGTTGTTCTGAGCGAATATTGTGTTGACTAGGATGTCGTCCGTATAGCTCAATTGAAGAGCATTGGCAATTGAAGTCAAAGGTTCTGCGTTCAAGTCCCAGCCTGGACACATTTTCTCTCAGATGGAAAAATTACTACTCGTATGAATTATGCGGTTGACGTGTCTGGTGGGCGCTCTCAGGCGTCTGGCGCAGCTCAGTTTTACCAATCATTTGATTGTGTTAAAATAATTATAATTTAATAGAATATTACACTGTTCACAAAGCTATCTGCTTCTCTTAAAGTAAGTATTATTTTTTGTATTTTAGAGAATACTGACAACAAATACGGCATTGGAAAATTTCTATCACACATAGATTTACAGAAAAAAAATGAAATGCTAATTTTAATACATTTTTTCATTGGTCAATATAACATATGAATTTTCCATTTGAATTTAGTAGTAAAATAAATTATTAAATTAACACTTACATAGCAGAAAAGTGAGATTACAATTTTGAAAAGTTGCAGTGTTAATTATTTTTTTTTTAGAAATTTAGTATGAAGATATTATAAATCAAATTGCCAAAGTATAATTTATTTCTACTCTGTTGTTTCGTATATATTCTATTGAGATAAGTTAAAACATTTGTTTATAGATTAAACGAAGTTAAAATAATAATTTAACGTTATCATAATTGCTATAGAAACTCCTAGATAGTTCAAAAATTGAAAGAAAAATTTCGTAAAATTAGAGGGTTACCGAAAAATTTTAACTTTTTCTCTTCTAGTGCCTTAGAATTTATAGGAAACATTCAATTTATATTGAGAAACAAAAAGTATGTAAAGTTATCATAATTGCTATACAAATGTCATATAGTTCAAAAATTAAAAATAAAATTTCGTAAAGTTGGAGGGTTACCGAAAAATTTTAACATTTTGTCTTTTAACGCCCTAAAATCTATACGAAGTATGCAATGTATATTGGGAAACAGGGTGTTATGTTATGTAAAGCTACTATAACTGCAATACAAATCCCATACAGCTCAAAAATTGAAAGTAAAATTTCAAAAATTGGAGGATTACCGAAAAAATATAATATTTTCTATTTTAGCGTCCTAAAATCGATAGGAAGTATGCAATGTATATTGAAAAGCAGTGTGTTATGTTATATAAAATTATCATAATTGCTATACAAATCCCATACAGCTCAAAAATTGAAAGTAAAATTTCGTAAAGTCAGAGGGTTACCGAAAAAATTTAACATTTTCTATTTTAGCGCCCTAAAATCTATAGGAAACATGCAATGTATATTGGGAAACAGGGTGTTATGTTATGTAAAGTTATCATAATTGCAATACAAATCCCATACAGTTCAAAAATTGAAAGTAAAATTTCGTAAAGTTGGAGGATTACCGAAAAAATATAACGTTTTTTTATTTTAGTGTCCTAAAATCTATAGGAAACATGCAATGTATATCGAGAAACAGGGTATTATGTTATGTAAAGTTATCAAAATTGCTATACGAGTCCCATAGAGTTCAAAAAATGATTTTGTTTTAATTGGAGGTTAGTAGAAAATTTTTATCAACATTTTCTTTTTAGTATTCTAAAATCTATTTGAAACACTCTAATGCATAAGGTACCTGTACCAAATAAGGTTACGTTAAGGATTAAGATCATAATAAAATGTGTTATATCAGCATTAATATTTTAAAAGTTGTTGGATGTAATATTTATATTTTTTTGCAATGTTATAAATATTACATGTTATGTAAAGTTACAATACTGTCGCTGTTGAATTTTGGCCAGGAGATTTCAGGCCTCGGAGTGGTCCCTTTTTTAGCCACCACTAATTCTTTTAAAATATTTTCGTGATAGATTACTACAACAATTGGGAGAAAACACCCATCGCGATTTTTCTACGACATTTACAAGATAAATATAAAACGAAAATTTTCATAAGCAAATATTGGTGGTCAAATTTTTGATTTGGTCTCCTTTAAAAGACACAGCTCCGAGGCCTGAGAGTTCAAAACAAAAGACACTTTAAAGTTTCTTTATTAGAAGTATGTGTTTTAAATAAGGCCATGATTTTCTAAGTACATGGTTTATTTTTAATAAACAGAGAATTTACAGGTATTACAGCAAAATAGAACAAAATAAAGAAAGTATTTTTAAATTACACATTTTAACTGTTGAAAAATTAAATATGTAGGTATAAAAAAGTGAAAATAAAATCATTTTTATAGTATGAAGAAGTTCAAATGAAATTATCCACATTTAGTGCAGAAAAAGGTACTTTCGTAATTTCGAGTCAGTCCTACACATTCTTCATGCACATACTTCTTGCACTTTGAATAAAGACGTATATCTAAGACAAGATCCTTTTGGCAAATAAAGTAATAACTTATTAGGGGACTTAAGTTTCCACATATTTCACTTTCAAACACAAGCAAAATACAGAATATTTCTAAAAGGTCGTTAAATTATCTCGTGCATCATCTAAAGATTTTAAAATTTAATTAATAATTTACTATCATTTCATATGAAAGTTTACTTATTTATTTATTTTTTAACAACGACTTATATCGAAAGATTCAGTGGTCCGAAAATGACGACGAAGGCGGTTGAAATTATCCTCACCTGTCAAGGGCACATAAACTGTCAGGTATGTGCTGCCATGTGTAGGCCCGAGACCGTTCTCTAGAAGATATAAGCTGAGTAAGCTGATGGCCTTATTAAGGGCATGGCCTTATTTGTTACGCGTACCTTATTGAAAAAGAGAAAATTAAGTTATGTGATGTTATCATAATTGCTGTAAAATTGTCCATACAGTCTAAAAATTGAAAGTAAAATTTCTTAAAATTGGAGCGTGGTAGGAAAATTTTAACAACATTTTCTTTTTTAATATCCTAAATATAGGAATCACACAATATGGATATATCGAGAAACATTTAGTTCGTTGAAATTTGTATAAAACTGGTACTTGTAAGCTGGTAGCTTTTTAAAACAATATTTTATTCCACTTTTCCAAATCATATCCATAACTTCACATAATTTCCATTTCGTGATAAGATTTTTGACTAAGGGCATGGCCTTATTTGTTACTTGTACCTTATTGAAAAAGAGAAAATTAAGTTATGTCATGTTAACATAATTGCTATAGAATTGCCCATACAGTCCAAAAATTAAAAGTAAAATTTCTTAAAATTGGAGCGTGGTAGGAAAATTTTAACAACATTTTCTTTTTTAATATCCTAAATATAGGAATCACACAATATGGATACATTGAGAAACATTTAGTTCATTAAAATTTGTTGAATGCTTGTACTTGTAAGCTGGTAGCTTTTTAAAAATTATTTTATTCCACTTTTCCAAATCATATCCATAACTTTACGTAATTTCCATTTCGTGATCTGATTTTTGACTAAGGGCATGGCCTTATTTGTTATATGTACCTTATTGAAAAAGAGAAAATTAAGTTATGTGATACTATCATAATTGCTACATAGAATTGTCCATACAGTCCAAAAATTAAAAGTAAAATTTCTTAAAATTGGAGCGTGCGGTAGGAAAATTTTAACAACATTTTCTTTTTTAATACCCTAGATATGGGAATCACACAATATGCATACATAGAGAAACATTTAGTTTGTTAAAATTTGTTGAACATTGGTACTTGTAAGCTAGTAGCTTTTATAAAATATATTTTATTCCACTTTTCCAAATCATATCCATAACTTCACGTAATTTCCATTTCGTGATCAGATTTTTGACTAGTGCTTCTGTCCTATATATTAAAAAATTATGATCCGTAGTAAAGTTTATCTTTGTCAGCCATGTGCTGAATTGGTTCATAACATGCCAGACACAGTTGAATTATAACATTTTATCGCAATGTTAGCCGAAAAATGATAAGAATATCGTACGAAAAAATATAAGTAAGTATCTATTTAAAAGCATAATAAATTTAACGAATTTATGGCCCATGAAATGCAAAATAACGCATAAGATATCTAGGATCTTATCTCTTATATATTTTTTAAGGAAAAAGCTAATGGTCTTTTAGGGATCACAGTGATATTCTTGTTGACACTTATGCTTAAATTCTGAAATGTAGTAGTTAAAAATCATTTAAAAAATTGTATATATAGCTACTTCCAAATTTTCAGTTCTCTAAAATTAAATTTCTTTCTTAGGTTTGATAGGAAGTAAAGTATTGTCTTTATTTTTGCTGACAAAATTCATAACTAAAGGTTACTTTTCATAAAGTTACTACATAACGTTTTGCGAAAAAAAAAAAATTCTTAAACGGTAACAAGCGATCTAATTATTTTTAAAAAAATTCTAAACATGAAGCGCTTTCTTTATCTATAAAAATGTATTAAATTTATATTTTATATAAAATTGATTCATTTCGGTACATAAATATAACAATCCAGTAATCAAACTGAAAGGTTGCGTCCGCTATGAATTTTTTCTATCCCATTTATAAATGGTTATTGATTCTAAAAAAAATAGTGATTATACTACATATAATAAAATAAATAAAATATCCATTTTAATCACTATTCAGAATTATCAATAATTTTAGATTAATTATATGAGATACACATATTTTAAAAAATAAATAGTTTACAAGTTTTGAAATAATTAATTTTATTACTATTTTTAAATTATCTTAAGTACCTTAGAAATAATAACGTTTGTGAAATATTCAAAGCTTGTAATCTTGAAAATTAAGAAATTCTTGAAATTTCAGTAAATTTTACGAAAATATCAAATTTAAAATTTGTTGTTTAACTCTTTCAGGAGCGAAGTACTTTTGTTGTTAAAATGATGAAGTGATAGAATGACACCAGAATTTCAGAACAAATTTATTTGAAAATAAGTAAAAAGTTTTCTTCGCGTACCAGAGATGCCAAGTTCTAACTAATTTTCCGTAACACGTGGCTCAATCTGACCTAACAACGCTTCGAACCAGAAAAATTATTGAATGAATCTTTATTTACTTAATTTCAGATGTCTACGTAAACATCATTTAATTTCATTTCTTAAAAAAATTTCTAGTGCAAAACGTCTTAAACGTGGGTTAAATTAACCCACGTATTACGGAATATTAATGAGAACTTGGCACCTCAGCACATACATTTGAAAAGCAAAAATTTTATTCCAAAGTTCTGGTGCCATTGTATAATTTGGGATTAAATTTAAGTGGTATATTCCACCTCTTTTCAAGGGGTTAAAACAAATTTAGTCATCCGAATTTGTATATCCTGGCAAAGTTTTTCAAAAGTCCAATAATTTAAGCTTTTACTGCATCCATTTTTTTTTAAATGGGTCCGGGGGTCAAAAGTCTAAAAAAATTTCATTTTCTTTGTTTCTTCCCCCTTTTTTTTGCTAATAAAATGCTACAAAGCTAAATAAACTAAATAAAACATTTCTACGATGAATATGTCAGCAGATATAATAATTTTTGTGTTGTACTATGAGTCCTGCTCAGCCCGTAACTAAAATTTCAAGCACATTTATCTCAGAATGTTTTTTTTTCATAATTAGTCATGTTTAAAAGGATATATCTAAATTTGCTTCCAAGATATGTGTTTGGAATTTCGTACAGGGTTTTATGTTATGTTTTTGATAAATTGTATTCAGTATTTTTATTTTCATGTGAAAATTTTGAAAATATGGCTCTTGAAGTAAAATTCACTCTCGAAAATCCTCTTTTTCCACTTTTAAATTATTATAAATTTTGTAAGTAATATTTTTATAAATCCTGAAGACAAATTAACAAGAAACCTTTTTTGCAGACAATAGCGGAAAAAGTAACGATATCGGGCAAGTAGATCTTGAGTTATATCAAAAATTAAATATGTTTAATATAGAAAATAAAAAAAAATTCTAAAAAATAAAATTAAAGTTTTCAAAAACTTTTTATTTGACAAATAATCTTTATAGAAAGAAACATTTCAATAAAAAATTCCATTAACGTATAAATAAAGAAAATAACATTTTGACCCCCCCCCCCCCCAGGAACCCCTTAAATGTTTTACAGTTACACTGTTTAAATTTGAGTTTTTTTCTCAATATATCAGTATGTCTATAATGCTAAATTTTCAACATGTACTTTTCAATTGACTCTATTATCTTTAATGGAATGTCTTTCTGAGGCATTTAATAAAATAAAGAATTGGATTTTCAGCAATATGAATAGCTTATTTTTGTAAAAAAAATTAAGAAGTCATTTTACTGTAATTTTATATCTGTTCATGATATTTTGTTTATTTTTCATTAAACGAATTATTTTTTTGGAAATCTGATCTTCACAGTTATTTGTATTACAGTTACATTTTAAGATATGCATGAAAAAAATTCATGCAAAAAGTTTAGGATTGTTTGGTTTTAAAAATATCTTAATTTTTTTAACTAAAAACTTCAAATAGTTGTATTATAAAGCAAAAACATGTCCGTAAGAAACGTTGACGTCATATCAATTTTTTTATAGCAAATATTTTCCCAGTAGACAATGAATATTGGACCCTGATTGGCTATATCTTGGCTATATATTGGTGCAATATTAGCATGAAATATTGGGGTGTTTACATTTGCCCATTTTTAGCCAATATTTGTAACCAATATTGGTTAAATATCGGCAAAATGTAAACACCCCAATATTGGGTTGCTACTAGGATTAACTTATAAACATTGCACAACTTCCTTTCTAGACCGCCAAATAGAAAATAAAAAGTTTACTTTCAAGTGCGATTTGTTTGAAAAGTAAATCTTAATTTACTAATATATTTTTGGTTTTTAAACTAATTATCAAGCAAGAATTAAAAAAAAAAATCTATGAAAATACAATAAATATATAAATGTCTTCAATTAAACGTTTTTGTCTACATCCTATACACCAAGAAGTATATTTGTTATTCTTAACATCTTGAATGGTGGTGGGATATTATACATCCCACTTACTTTTAATCCCTAAATGCCACCAGAATTTTCGAATAAAATATTGCCTTTATAATGTACGGGAAGAAAAGCTTTTACTTATTTTCAAATAAATTAGCTCGAAAATCCTAGTGTCATTCAATCAGTACAATATTTTAGAAACATATTATCTTTGCCCCTGAAAGGGTAAACCCAGGTTACATTGCCTGGTTATCCTAAAAGCTGCATTTTTAACACTTTCCAATATAGTTTAAAGTGTTTAGGCATTCTGTTTTTCTGTCTGCCATCTGTCCGTGCTCTAACAAACATAAAATGCTCAGATTGCAATGCAATTTATATATGTTATTGAGATTTACTCTGGCTTGTTTGGTATTAAAAATGAAGTGTGTAGCATGTATAGTTCATTTACAGAGACACTCAAAAGAATTTTGTTACATTACAGTCTACGGGGAAAATACGTTTGCGATGTACTTTAATAATATTACAGTATTTCAAAAATATGGAAATTGATATATATCACTGAGGTGCACTATAAAAGGCTTACTATAGAATAAGGTGAACATAGCATTCACCGTTCATTTACAGGGTCACACAAATGAATTCTTTTACAGAACTTTTTATAAATAATAATTCAATAATAATTGCTGGAAGTGCGTTTTTAATTGTGGTACGTGACTTTAAAGTTAACAAATTTTTTTTGTATGTTACTTGGTGCATATAAATTCTATAGATCCTATACAGGGCTGCGAGTAGTAATAAACGATCTCGAGCATATTTCCTTTTAGTGGCAGAATTTGCTGTAGGGAAATTTTCAAGTATGCTGTGCGTTTCCTAAGTAATTTTTAGAGTACTGTGTAGTATGTATACATATATATGGATCCTATACAGGGCTGCACAAAATAATTCGGATAATTTACCGACTATTGACGGTAATTGCTGCATTGGGTTTTCAAATGCGTTATGCGTTTTCCAAATTATTTACTTAGACATCATCGTTCAGTATATTATACTGTGAAGTTTTGTCACACTATTCTGAATGTGTTGAAAAGGGTCTCATAATCTATGCATGACGCATGATTTTTCTTTCCTGATTCAATCCTTTTTCTCCATAAAACCATGTAATATTATAATAAAAAGGTACACTCTAAAAAAGACATTTTCAAAACTGAGCAAAAAATACTCAAATCTGAGTATGTCGCATAGTCGAAAGGGCACCGGATCAAAATTACTCACGTTTGAAACATGTATATACTCATTTCTGAAAATATGCACGCACTCAAGAATAAAACATCATGTGCTCATATTTCAATATGTCCATGTTTCAAAAATGAGTATGAACTGACCTCTATGTGCTCAGTTTTGAGTATGTCCATATTTCAATATTCTGAGTATTTCAGGTATTTCAGAATTGAAAGCATTGGGTCGTCCTATTTGAAACAAAAAGTTTCATAACAAAATGAAAACATCGATTTACTCACATTTGAAAGTGTCATTTTTCTCAGTGCATTATAAAATGCTCAAATAAAAAAGTATTTCAAAGGGACCCAAGTCCCCTTAATTGCTCGTCTAAAACTGATTTTAAGTCTTAATTAGTTGCTTGTTTGTTAAGAATTTCTAACATATTTGAAAAGTGTTTATGAATTCGGTTTGTCTGTCCGTGTTCTAATTCACGTAAATACGCTGGGATAACCAAGCAATTGACAAGTTTGTTGGGGTTTTCTATGTCATGTTCGGTATTAAATATGAAAGGTGTAACACAGGGACACTCAATAGATTTGCATTATATTCCGGTCTATGGGGGGAAATTGTTTGCTGTGTATTTTAATGGCGCCACATTGTTTCAAACATATCGAAATTGGTATACGTATATCACTGAAGAGCACCACAGCATGCTTACTATTAGAATATGTTGTTCATTCATCGTTCATGTACAGGGACACACAAAATAATCCTGTTACAGTACTTTCTATGAACAATAATTGCCGGAAGTGTGTTTTGAGTTATGGTACGCGTTTTAAATTTGACTAATTTTTGCATATTACTTGGTGTGTACAAATTCTATAAATAATATACAGCGCTGCACAAAAGATCTCGAGTGCATTTCCATTTATTGACGGAAATTGCCGAAGGGGAATTTCAACTGTGCTATATACGTTTCTAATTAAACTAAATTTTAGCATACTATGGAGTATATATGCAAATATATATATATATATATGTGTGTGTGTGTGTGTGTGTACAGGTCTGCACAAAATAATCTGGATAATTTTTCGACTATTGGTGGTAATTGCTGAAATTGTGTTTTCAAATATGTTATGCGTTTTTCATATTGTTTATTTAGACATCATTTCTCATCTTCTTAAACTGGGACATTTTGTTACAGTATTCTGAATGTGTTGGCGCAGCTTGTCCCCAATGGGACCTTGCGCCATCAAACTCTATATACAACCAACCGAATGTGTTGGAAAGTGTTTCATAATATATGCTTGACGCATGATTTTCTGTTCTTGTTTACATTGAGAGTGGGCAAACATTCTCATAAGTCAGCCTTGTGAGCTATTTCGTTTTAAGCATTTTTTTTTTTTTACATTCATTTTGACTAATTCATCCGTTTTGAATCAAATTACTTTTAAAATGAACATTCCCTATATTCCCCCATTTTAATTCTTTCTAAATTAAATACACAAAAATGACAACAAGAACGAAATGAAAGAATACAGCACTTTCCACACGTTAGAGAGAAATCCGGATAATAAAAGAAGGTGTTATAAAAACTGTAACGATGAGACTGTAGCTATCTAGAGCTAAGACTGTAACTAACTATTCATAAGCGCGACATACAGCAGATGTACGAATACACATACAAAATATATATGCAAAATCTTATACAAAAAAAATACAAAAGTAAATGATAGCAATAAAATAAAGGAGATACACTCTACTACAATTAAATAAATTTGTGATTTGTAGAAAACATTTCTTATGTATTAAACATACCATCGTACAAATATTTCTTAACGTAAAAAAGTGTGATTTAATATATTATAATTTCCTTTATGTTTTATAAAGTTAGCTTGATTTTTTAAAGTTACTTGAATATTTTTCCTTAAAGTTAAATTCTTGTCAAATTTAAAGTGGTGTTTTGTTAGGTAACATTTTCAATATAGATAATGGACTATTGTACCTCATGTAGGACTATATACACAGTTTGGGTAATCTTTTTTCCTTATTTTGTGAAACACGCGGAAAAATTCCACGCCCGATTAGGTAATAAGGTATAATACGTCAACTCTGGGGGTGCCAATCCAGATGCAGGTCTCTCACCTGGAATTGGTTCAAAATTAGGAGACTAGTTTCACAGTTATATGGATCATGTGAACTATATAGAAATAAAAAGCTACAAAACAGGGCCTTGGGCCAAACCAACAACAACAACAACAACCCATTGGGCTTACGGTTTAGTCAGTTAACGACAATAGTACTTATTTTAAATTGCAAATTGTTAATTATTTAACAACCTTTCTTGGGCCCAAAGGACGGGTAACCAAGTCAATTAGCACAATAAAAGTAAATTAATTTCAATAATGTAGTTAAAGTATAATTCAGAATAAGTTCAGTTTAAATGTTACTAACATTCTTCTCTTCCAGGTTCCCCTTGCAGTTCCTCGTGCCGCCGGTTGGGACGGGCCAATGGCCGGCCCCAAGTGGTAGCACAAAGGATTTTTTTAGCAGCAGTTTTTTTTATTCATTTTATTTTTGACTGTTCGCCTCTTTATTAGGTGCAAATGGACATTGTCCGCACAAGCTACCGGACCCGCTCCAATGGGACAGTCCACGGAGCCAGTTTTTACCAGGTGGGGTTCGGTAGAAAGGCGCAGTCCCGTCAGCCCCCGCAGCGTTTTCGTCTGCCTTGCTATTCGGCCCCAAAATTTTCCTTGCTGGTATGACTTAGCTATTGGCAAAAATTAAATAAATAAATAAATAAATAAATAAATAAATAATAATTTCAGTGGTTTTAATTGTCCTCCCTCAAAATTCTCCCCCCTTTTTCAAGCTAAGTTGAGTACCATAGTTTCGGCACTAAATTGTCCAGTCCCATTCCAACTATCATGACGAGTATGTGGCGAGCGGCAACAGTTCTCAGAATACTAAAACCTAGGAGTGATCAACCCAGTAAAATCCGTACATTATAGGTCAGCCGACCTGGGTACTTGTCATTGTGAATCGCCCCATGAGGCGATCAGGCGAATTTCGCCCCACTCTCCAGGCACTCAAACCCGTCAAACTGGGTCGAATCCCGGTAGGTAGGGGCCTGGTCAGCGGTCTCCAAGGTATAATACGTTTCTTACATTGTTATTAATGATATGTGTCTCTTTTGATGAGTGGTTTTGCCAGATTTACCATTCTGTTAATGATAACTTTTTGTTATGTGATTTAAATCTTGAAATTGGAAATAAAAGTGATTCTGTGTATTGTAGGAGTAATTTGTGATAACTAGATAAAAACTTTGGGTTACTTCCTATAATTTAGTGCACGACTATTAAATGTTAACATTTCAAGAAGATCTGGCTGTTCATTTTCAGGAAGTTCAGAGCACAAACTGCAAAATAACCGTTAAAATGAACATTCCCTATATTCCCCGCATTTTAATTATTTCTGAATTAAATACACAAAAATGACAGCATGAACAAAGTGAAATAATATTGAACTTGTCACACGTGAGAGATAAATCCGGATAATACAAGAAGCTGTTATAAAAACTATAGCGATAAGACTTTAGCTATCTATAAAATAACTTTTTGTCCCGTTTCATGTGAAATGTTTAAAACAATTCACTCTAAGTCGGTAGTAGAAGAGAGAAAGCAGGAATGGGACATTTTTCATAAAAAAACATTTATTACTCAATATCTTTCTCGGTTTTTGATACAAATGTGCTATAATAATGTCTAATGTTATCTGAAACTTAAAAAAAATTATAAAAATATTTGAACATTATTTCTATACAATTTGAAAATTGTGAAACTTTCACGCACTTAAGGAAGGAGTGGGACATATATCTATAGTGGAGGAAAAATATGAGGAATTTACATTTTAACAATTATTGGGTTTTCACACATCTAAGCTAAATGAAGAGCATAATTTGGCTTTATTTATTATTAAGGGTTCTACAACATTTGTAGCTGAAAGATTAAAAATCGTTTTTATAGATCTTAGCAAGTAGTGAATTCTTTTTAGAAATCGTTATTGACATTTCTTATTACTCAATATATTTGTCTCAGTTTTGAATACAATTGTACTATAATACTGTTTAACGTTATTTGAAACTTTAAAAAAAAAATATTTGAAAATTTTAATTTCTAGACAATTTGAAATTTGTGAAAATTTTGTCCTACTCCTCCCGCACTTGAGGAAGGTGTGGGACATACATCTATAGTAAGAAGGGGAAATATGAGGAAATTACTTTCGCAGACCTAAGCTAACTGAAGAGCATAATTTAGCTTTATTTATTTCTATGCGTTCTGCAAAATTTGCTGCTGAAATATTAGAAATATTTGTAATTTGTAGTTAAAAATTTTCGTTTTCATAGATCAAAGCAGGTAGGGAATTTTATTTTGAAATCCTTTTTGACATTTCTTACAAAATAAATATTGCAAAAATAGTTCACTATTACTAAAAATATGAACTTAAATATTTGTAGCTGTTGGGAATACAGAACTCAGAAATGGAATATGTCCCACAACTTCTTCTCTTTCAGTCTTCTATTCCTCTCTCCAGGTAGTATATTTAGTAGATGGCTTATCACGTTAACAATATTCTTTTTATGCTTAACTTACTTAGTTAATTGTAAACACAGGATATATCGAGTTATGTTAACAATTAATTATTTTCGTTTTATAAATTTAATAAGTGCAAAAATCAAATTAAAAATAGAACCCAATATTTACTTTTTATTTGAAAAAATGAGAGTTTTCTATTACAAGTGTCTAAAACCTTGTAAGTATAAAATTTCTAGCATGTACAAATGGATTTATAGGTTTCTTCATGTTGTGTAGAATTGAAAATAAATAATAGTGTTTATCTGAAAAAAAATAGAGTTGTCTCACTCCTTTCCCTTAAAATTCGACTACGATAAGTTGGAATGTGACCTTGAAAATTTCGCCATGCTACAGGAAAACAAGGTAGCTGAAATGACATAGATGCTGAAGAAAACGTTTTATTTTATAAAGAACTCGTGTCTATGAGTTTCTAGTTTTCATAGCCACAATATTTAAGTAATATATTAGTGTGTAGTTGGGCAACTCATAAGCCAATTGGTAGTGGTCGAATAGTAAATTATAATGGTGTTTAACGTCGAAGTTGCTTTTCCTAACAATTTATAACTCAAAAGTATCCAAAGTATTTTTTGTCGTAGTTTTAGTTCTTTAGTTACTGAATTCATAAAATAAAAAAATGTCCATTTTCATTAGTTTTAGGTATATATATGGCAGGTAATTGTTAACCTTAAAAAAAAATAAGGCTTATGTTTAAGCATCTAAAAGAATAATGTAAAGCGAAATATAGCCAATCCAGGTTATCCTTTCAAATATTCTATTACCCCTAACTCAGTTCACACAGAAAAAAAAATATGTCCACTTTCATTAGTTTTAAGTATGTACGGCTGGTAATAGGTTAACCTTTAAAAATCAAGGCTTATGTTTTCGTAACTGGATGAACAATGTAGAACAAAAACGTAGCCTATCCAGGTAGTTCTTTCATATTTTTACCTCTAATAACTATAAAATATTTAAGATAGCTTTTGTTATGGGGCTTAATTAACTGAAAAGTATTTGGAATATATGCTATGGTTTGCTGGTTTAAACACAACAGCAACATACTGTATTCATGAGAAGATTGAATAGTATTACGAATTTTTTATTATTTTTTTTAATTATTATTCGTTTTGGTTTATACTGACTTATCTCCGAAAAAAGGGTACGCTTCAAGTGATTTAATCATTTTTAATGGCTACTTGTTTCAATAAAAGCTGTGCAGCTGAATAACCTTATAATATGTTTATTCTTTAAAAAAAGTATTTTCCAAAAATATTTACAACTGACATAAAAGAGATAAAAATCAGGATGTCAATGTTTGCTAAGTTAAGAAATACTTTTTTAATATATATATTTTTTAATACATCGAATTAAATAAGCTTAATAATTATTATATTAAGCTTTTTCTCAACTTCTGGGGTGGGACAGACAACAAGGCCATGCGATTTTTGGAAATGGGAGGTACGAAAAAATAAATTATATATGAAGGAGATAAAAATACTCATTAACATAAAATTATATTGTTATTTTTTTTTTTACTTATAAATGTTTTTTTTTTGTACTTTTGCATCACTAAGTTACGCATACATTAATATCATTTTACTTAAATAGATTTATTTAAAGGGTAACACCACTTTGAGTGTTTCAAATTTTCGATATTAGTTTTTCGCTTAACGTGGTAATTATACAAACGAAAATCATATTTTATTAGTTCGAAATCGATATAAAAACGCCCCACCAGTGGCTGAGAGGTTATGCTCTCGAAGCTGGTAGACGGGAGGTGCTGGGTTCGATGCCAATCGCGCCCGTCGGCCTAATCGTTCGGAGTTTTCGTGGTTTTCTTCGAACCGTGGATTTATCCATGCGTAAATACGGGTTAGGTTCACTTAGAAAGACCCCTACGAAGGGCATTCCCCCTCGGGCCTATATCCCATGTGTAGATAATTGGCCGTCAATAATCAACCCAACCCGATATAAAAACTAAAAGGGCAGTTTTCAAGCTATTGAAGCATTGCTAGCTACAGCGCACTAAACAATAAAGAAAACTTTGTGCGTTTCCCTCAGAATAGCATTTTCAAAATCGGTAGGCACTCTAGCTCCGATAATTTTCAATCAAACATCTAAGATCTTTTTAAAAATTACTCGTCATATATTTTTCTAGTGGAATACATTGGATGTTTTCGAAAACTTAAATCGAAATTTTCCCCATCTTTTCGAACTATCGATCTCGCTTTTCCGTGTAAAGTAAGGAAATTTTTGGTTGAAAAGTTACAATTTATTTTCAATAACTGCCATTTTACTAAAAATGCAGTTCATTTTATAGCTTTTGGACGAAAAAAAAAAATGTTTTGTTTCATTATTTTAGGTCAAGTGTACGATGAGATCGTGTCCACTGTTTGACACTCTTTTGTTTTCGAAGCACTCTCACCCATCAGTGGCCAAGCCGCCATTTTATATATATATCAATTATAATATATATATAGAATTTACTATTTTAATATACAGTATTAGCATAATTGAATGGCCGGATATTATATTTTCAAAACTATTACACATATATTATAATAAGTGATATATAAAAATAATGAAAAACATTCCAAGTTTTTTATCCGTTAGAAATGTTCGATGTGTGAACTTTTCGTAACACGACAAACAGTTAATCTGTAATCAAGTTCGTTCCACATATTTTGCACTTTTACACTAACAACGGTTCTTAATGCAGCACTGGCGTGTTTTTTAAGTTCTTTGAGTGTGTTTAGCAATGGTAGTTCATAAACAAGATCTTTGACGTAACATCACAATAAAATCACATGGCGTAAGATCCGGTGAACTTGGTGGCCTTGGGAATAAGGGTAAATCATCATTACCCGCACGTCTAATCCAGCTTTCAGCAGCGACCAAAAAAAAAAACAGTACCTAACCTGCCGGGTGGAGTGCTAAGCTAAATGGGTTGTGTAACTAACTGGCTGCGGAGCGAAATTAACCCGATCACTGCATGGCGGTGATCCACCTTACTAACACCTTGGCCGTCATGGCTGCAGCGCTATTTAGTGAATTACTTTAGTTTTTCTGTTTTGGCCGGTCCTAGATTGCTATTAACTAAGCATGTATCCATTTGCGGATACCATGGGAGCGAAGATGTTAAAGTAAAGTTTTTTATATGCGTATCCACCGGTAAGCCACGTGACAAATCTGCACCTAACGATCTTAAAAAACATCGTTGAGACACACAAAAAATCAAAGAGTAGATATAGCTAGAAATTTTTTTTCAAAGGCATGAAAATACTTATTGGCTTAATTTGGAAGCGTGAAATTTTAACTTTCACGCATCCAGCGGAGTAAAGGAGGGGGGAGGTGCAGAAATGCCTGTTATTCTAAATTTTACGGCTTAACCTATTCGTATTTTATTACCAAATATTACCAATTTCAAGCATTATTAATAAAAACATTATGAAGGCCAACAAATCGTTATTGGCAAATAAACATATTGTATGGAGTTATTCTACATTGAACATATTTTAATATTATTTAAGAAACTAAATGCCTGAAAATTATTTCATTATTGAATTTGTAAGGCGTATGTTTCATATTAAATGCGCTTGTAAAGGCGTTAAAAATACCTCTGGTCATAATACTAAAAAACATGCAGTATAACAATAAACAACTAGTGGAAACGTGCGAGGCTTTAGCCCTGCGTTATGCGATTATATTTGCCTGAAATATGCTTGTAGAGGTGTTAAAAATACCTCTGGTCATAAGACTAGAAAACATGCAGTATAACAATAAACAACCAGTGGAAACGTGCGAGGCTTTTGCACTGCGTTATGCGATCATATTTAATGCGTGAAATACGTTGTAGAGGCGTTAAAAATATTTCTGGTCATAAGACTAAAAAACATGCAGTGAAACACTTAACAACCAGTGGAAACGTAATGCAATCTTTGAGAATATTTGCTGATACGTTTTCCCATTACTTTTTAATTAACTTCAAGTTTTATTCAAATAACGTGTTTTAACGAAATGTGAGTGTACTATGTCAAAAGTCTTTCATACCCCATTCAAAGTTGTGTGTTTTGTATGTGGGAAAAGGGATGTTAACATCAGAAATAATATATATATATAATTTTTCTATATTAAAAATATCCAGATAAAATTCATTTTGAAATAAAAATAAAAATAATGCGCTTTAAGTGAGTATTACGTACAAATTCTTCATGCCATGTACGTGTTAAGTTCTTTTCTATATTTCACCCCTTGAAGGGAATGGGATATTTTTTATCAAGATTTGTATCGGAATTTTTTAATAAAATTTTACTTTTATGACTGGGAAATTGCATTTCCTTATTTTGAAAATAAAACTTTTCAGAAATTCTGGTGCGAATTGAACATTAGAGAAACACAATTACTTGCCCCTGAAAGAGTTACGATAAAATGATTTTATATATAGTTTAAATAAATCATAGAATATGTGGAGATATTGTAGTATCTAGATTAGGGCTGTTCCTTGTTCTAAGTTTGGCCTCCTTTTTCTATTCAGAAATTGCGAATAGTATTTTTTGCTATATTTAATGACAGACATTTTGTGAATACATAAAGTAAAAATTTTTCTTTCGAAATTTCCGGTATGAATTTGGAATTTCTGAAGAAAAAAGGATGCCAAACTGGTAACCCTGTTCTAGATTACATAGAACTACGATAACGTTTTATGCTCAAAGTAAAATATGTTTCTCATGCATTCTATTTTTCGCTGAGTGAAGAAAAATTTCAAAATATTCTATTAAGTACAGTTTTGACTCAAGGAATTTCTGAATGGTTGGAAAGTTAGACAATTTGTTATAAAACCACCAGAATTTCTAATTGGTAAATTATAAATTTAGTTTTAAATACCTCAGAAACCAATCTATGTAATAGTAGAATTTTGCAGCCTGCAGCGTTGCGAGCGACCACTACCAGTGCAGAAGAGAAAAAGTTCTAAACAGAGAATCATAGAAGCTGTGGAGAAATTTTAAATCTACGATTCGAGATTACACAGGGCTGTGATAAAGTTTATTCCTCAAAGTGAAATATGTTTAGTCTGGTTTTCTCTAAGTCAAAATATTCTATTCCTCACAGTTTCGACGCAAAGAATTTCTCAATGGTTGGTAAGTTATAAAATTCGCCATAAAAACACCAGAATATCTAATTGGTAAATTATAAATTTAACCTCGTATTCCAATCAACGTGATAGCAGAGTTCTGCCAGTCGCTGCATAAGGAGCAAACACAAATGTGGACCTCTATTCTTTACCTCGTAAAAACTAAACTGTTTGAATTTTTTTTACATTTTGACTTCACTTCTACATAGTTGAATGTTTTTAGCTTTAAAACCAAACCAATAAATGATAGTATCGATGCTGATTTTCTCATAAAGTAAATTTTAATTTGCTCTGAGTTGGCAAAATGCCTTCAAGACAGTGTGGCCGAGAAAGTAAGTAATTTTTATAGTTATCTAACTTAAATATTTAACATTAAAAAATGTTAAGAATTTGTAGATAATTCACTTGTTTAAAATCTTTAAATTTGTTATTGTGTGAGTAGGTTATTTACAATTAAATTGATATTTTAAGAGATTTAGTAATTTTAGATCGATATCAAATTACCAGTCCCTTAAAGTATCAATTTCAGAAAAAACTTTTTTCTGTCATCTGTGATGTCAATTTTTTTGTGCAAAAGCAACGAAAGAGTATTTTTAGTAAAATTTTGCTCCAGGTCTCAAGAAGTTAAAGCGGAATCCAACCCGCTACGAACATCCAATTTAAGACAGGATAAAGCACTAGAAATGTCACTTACGATTCGATATATCCACTAAAAGATATAGTTAAGTTTGAACTACGCAACGTTTGTCCGCGCACCGGTGATAATTGTTAAAAAATTCAAATGCTGCGATGCTAATACAAAAAGATTGACCACCCCTGCTCATTTTGTTTGTGCAAAAGTAATGAATGAGTATTTGTGGTATTATTTTAGCTTTATGCCTCAAGAGGCAAGAAAAAGCGTTTTAAATGGGGTTTAGAAGGATGAAAAGTCTTATAAAGATATTTTACTATGACAAACATAACATACATTGTTCAACAAATTTTAAGGAAATTTCTGTTTCTCACTATGCTTTGAGAGTTTCTTTTACATTTTAGGCACTACAAAAGATAATATTGTTAAAAATATTCTATCCCCATCCAATTTACAAAATTTTATTTACAATTTTTAGACTAGATGCACATTTGTATAAGAGATACTGGGACATACGGGTAATGTTTTATATTTCATACAGTAGAATATGTAATTTATAAAATTCCCAGATTTTTTTTCGACAGACAATTTCTTCAAATAGTTTTCTATTAATAGATAAAAGATGTTAGTCATAGTTTAATTACTGAAAGAGAAAACGCCTTAAAAGATGAAATGAAAATTTCTTCCATTGGACTCCGACTACGGAGTCTAGTGGGATTTGTCATGGGTCTAATAGAACACATTAATTAAACATAAATATTTTCTAAATATGTGAATTCAGAAGTTATATCAGCACTATTATAAATTCTATTATAAGTCTGTGTAACCTTGTCATGATTTTTATTGTATATTAATTTGGTAAAGTAGTACTAATTTTAACAGATATACAAGAATAAGGCACATTAAGCTTTTCGTACACAAAATTTATCATTTAACATAAATTTTAGATACACTGTTTATTATTTAGTTACTTATATACCAATATGACATCTCTCATTAGTCCCTATAGCATTTTGAACTACCTTTAGGCTTATTGTAAATTAACTATTTATAACTAACACAAAACGAAGATTGTAAATGAATAGCATTTATTAAAAGCTTCATAATCATATGCAGTGTTGTTAAAAAGAGAGCTAATACTTTATCAAAACATGTGTTTATTAAACATAACAAAATCCCTCACAGTTAGGTTTAGAAATATTTTACTTCTTACTTTGCCATCAGTAAATTTAAAAAAATCTTTCAACATATATGGTTGTGTAATGCTGGCTCCGCTATTTATTGTCAAAAGCCTGAACTTTTAACTTATTTATTTTGCGAGAAAATCCACTTAATTCAGTTAGCCCCCAGTCTTTCTTTTAAAGCAATTATGGTAACATTACATAACATAACTTTTTGTTTGTTGATATACATTGCGTGTTTCCTTTAGATTTTATAGGGAGCTAAAAAAGGAAATGGTTTAAAAGCTTCTATTACCCTCCAATTTTAAGAAATTTTACTTTCATTTTTTGGACTACATTAGTAATCTATAGCAATTACGATAACATTACATTATTATTTTCATTGCTTTAATTTACAAATACATATTTTGACATGTTAACTTAACATAATTTGTAACAAGAGAGTAGAAATGAATTTTGGTTCGGTAATTTTATTTATAAGATCTTCATGAATTTTCATATTCATCTTCATTTATGTTTATAAAATTTCTCTCTAATTTTACTGAAAAATAATTAACACTGTACATTTTAATGTTACTTTTGAAATTGTAATCTTACTTTTCAGCTATGTACATGTTCATTTACTCATGTATTTTATTATTAAATTCAAATGAAAAAAATTTATATGTTGAATTGCTCAATGCAAAAATGTATTAAAATTAGCAATGTTTTTAATTTTTTTCAATTTTTTAGCAGATGCTAAAATATACAACGTATCGAAAAGCATTAAATACAGACTAAAATGGTGCGGAGAAAATAAATCTGTTCTGCTTTTAACTTTTGGTATAGGAAACTTTTTCGAGTTAAACATGTCTTATTTAATTTATCTGTTGAAATTTCAATAGCTAGTTTTAAAGTTAATATGAAAATTAATTAATTTATATTAGAATTGATAAATCTAGCAGAAAATGATCAATTATTAATCGCAAAGTAATTCAATAGTCTTTTATGCATTAAGAAAGAAAACTGGCTTTACATTATAGCACACGATAAATTAAAATTACATTTAAATTTCAACGAATAGGACATCTATTACTCGAATTTTCGCTATCTCGAAGTGATTCTATATCTTCTTTCTAAAAGAATATGTTTAAATTATTTCTTCAATCTGGAATTTTCCTAAACCAAAACCTTCCAAATTATTGAAAGCATTTCGCAATATCAAATTTTGTTTCTACATTAAATATATAGCAATGTAAGACAATTTTGAACATACCCAGTAATTCTTATGTTTTGTCTTGTTCCTTTACCCGATTTCCTGAAAAAGTACGTGAGCCTCACTGTAATTTTTCATTACTCACAGTAAAAAATTTGAAACATACTTCAAACAATAACAATATTTTTTTATTACCACTAGAAATATACAATTGGCTGAAGGATATATCTTTTTGAGTGCTACTGTGAATTTTCTGTCCCGACTGGGATTCGAATTGTAGTGTCTGGCTACCGGAAGAATCACTCTAACCACTATTCCATCGTAGCGACTATCTGCAGATTTTGTCAATCACTCTTCTAACCCAATGATTCTCAAACGGTGTGCCGTGAGACACTGGTGCAGCGGAGAGGATCTCAGGTGTGCCCTGACCGACTGGTGCAGCGGAGAGAATCTCAGGTGTGCCGTGACCGATTGGTGCACCGTCGAGAACCTCAGGTGTGCCGCGAAAATTTCTAGTAAAGTTATATCAAGATTGTTGGACCGAAAACTGCTCAGAAATTTCATCGTATCGAATATGTTGGGCAAAAGAACTAAAGTGCAATAATTACCTAGCCGCGCGTTGTGATTACATCTAATTCATAAGGTAATATCCTGGTTCAAAGTTTATTTACTATCTGTACGATTGTCTATCGATTGTAATGAGTTAATGATAAGGGAAAGATTTTGGGAGTAGTCACCCCTAAATATATTTATATATAATGATTACAGTAATCTGATAAGATATCATTAAAAATTATCTCATGAAAAGAAAGAATAATAGCTTGCGCTTTTCTATAAAATGTTATTGAATTAATGAATAAATCACCTGCAGAAATTTCACGATAAAAGACAAAAAGAGAGAAAGAGAAAACATACACGGATGTAAATTTTAAATTTTCTTTTATTTAATAATCAGTAATCAATAGGAATTTTTGTTATATAAATGCATTATATTTTCAGGTTTTTTGATTTCATGTTATTATTATTAATTTTATTTAATTGTCTTATTGCAATTTTTTCCTATGAAAATGTACCTATAATTCTTTTATCAATTATTATTATTTTCTTACACATCTAAATATATATAGTTACATAAATATATACAAATTATTGAATCATTCATTCTACTCTAAAAGAAATTCTCTAAAAGAAAACATGTTTACCATCACAGCGTCCATATTTTGTTAGGCAAATATGCCACATAAATAGTTTAGAGATTATTTCTTATCATTACTATTTTATAAATACAAGTTAAACCTAGCGCAAAAAACTATAGATTCCGCTTCGCGATAAATTTCTATTACAAATTTAAGAAATATATAGGGTGGTCATAAAGTATGTCCCTGATTACAAAAAAATATTACGAAATAATCATTGAATGTAATATTGTAAATTTTTTATTATGGAAAAGTCATGTTCTTAAGTTTTTTTTTTCATCTGGATGGATGATCCCCTAGACATACGGCTTGTTCAATCCAAGGCCCCTTTGAAAAGCAAACTGAACATAGTTTACACAAAAATCCTTCACCTGACACACTGTAATAAATCCAATTATTAAGCTTTTCATATTTTTAAATATTCAGGGGATCATAATGAACAGAGGAAAGTATTTTCAACTAGGTAAGTTATATTCAATGGTTGGAGTATCATATTTGAGATTTATTCCAACAGAGCGAAAAATGCCAGGACCAGGACTCGAACCTGGGTACTTTGGCTTGCCGTGCCAACGCTCTCCTACTGAGTTATCTCAACGACACGGCAAGCCAAAGTACCCAGGATCGAGTCCTGGTCCCGGCATTTTTCCCTCTGTTGGAAAAAATCTCAACTATGATACTCCAACCATTGAATATTCAGGGAATATCCACTCAAGGTCAGGATCACAGATGCTGTGTCTAGTGTGACAGCCCAAATGTTGGGCAAGACGTGGCGAGAAATGGAATACCGCCTTGATATTCTTCGAGCTACCAAGGGTGCTCACATCGAAATTTACTGACGCATGTACTTGTATTAAAAACTTCATAAATGTCATTACAATATATTGAAACAAGCATATGCCTAATTATATTAGTTTTTCAGCAATAAATTATTGTAATAAGGGAAAGACTTTATGACCGCCCTATATATTGAGAGCCACTGAGAAATGAAGGTATATAAAAGGGGTCTCATCAATCAACGATTGAGAAGCTGTAGCTTTCTTCCTTTAAAATGTCCGTCATGTTAACAGTCACTTTTTGGGTGTCGCAATCCAATTTTTGTGGGTCGTTATCTATTAAAAATGACACAGCGGAAAATAAAGGCGTTCAGTTACCATTTGTTGGGGCATTCACCAGGACCCAGGACATCAAGGTCTATGTTGAATTATTCCATGTCCCACCGTTCCACAGCACAGGGGAGGATCTCAGGTGTGTCGTGAAAATTTCTAATAATGTTATATCAAGATTCTATGAACTAACAAAAGTAACTTTAAACTGCAGTTTACTATGTAACGAGGTTTAGTGTCATAAAGTTGCATTTCCTGACGAATTAGTTTCGTTTTTGAAATATTCTGAAGATATGTCAGAGAAATGCAATGAAAATAATTTTTAAAAAACATATTATAATCTATTGGTTTTTCCTCAATTGCAAATTTACAATTATTACAAAAAATATATTAATGTTACATCTACAAGAAATAAGCTTTTCTGCAGCGAAAAATGTTCAAAAGGATAATAAATTTCAACTAAATCTTTAGTATGCCTATCCGAAAATCCTATTTTTTACAGAAGATATTTAAAAAATATTTCTATTACAAATTATAACAAAATACAGGGTTAGCATAAATGAATGACCGGATTTAAAAAAAATATACTTTCAAAATTATTATACATATTAAAATAAGTGATATATGAAAATAAAGAAAAAATTCCAAGTTTTTTTTCAGTTACAAATTTTGTGAAATTTTCGTAACTTGACATACATCTAACCTGTAATCAAGTTCGTTCCACATATTTTGCAATTTTATTACGCTCTCAACGGTTCTTAATGCAGCAATCAAGCCTTTTCTTCTAAATTTTGGCTGCTTTGTTTTAAAATATCCTCCAGCCTATATTTTTTTAAATATTCAAACAACAACAACAAAAAAATTTAAGTTAGAAAATATTTTTGTAACACGTATATTGTTCGTTGAGTCCTTATAACTAAGAAAAGGGTTACGGCCGATAACTAAGGTACGGCCGAAAGTACCACAAAAGTTGCCACTTTCAATGGTGAACCTAAAAATTTCTACTAAAGATTTTTTTAATATATTTTTAAATTATATATTATATTTATTTAATATTCTGTAATATTATGTTCACTGCAATAGTTAAACAGATTGTTTTGCTATTCAAACTTGGTTACTTTTTACATTTTACTACACTTTATCTATTTATTCCACACGGAGCGAACGAAGGTACCATTTTTATTTTGATATGTGTTTTTCTTCGGGTTATAAGAGGGTGACACTGGTCAGGGAAATTTTCAGGGGAAGTACCAGTTTTTTTCTTATATATATATTTAATCGCGCAATTAAATAATGCAAATTTTTCTATAAGAAAATACTGTTATTTTCCATGAAATATTCTGTGACGGTGGCCATCCTCTATAAACATGTAATAAAACATTAAGTAAAAATGGAACTTCAATTATTTCCTACTTAAACTTTACATTTACAGGATTATTATATAGATATTACTATATATATATAAATATACATATATGTATGTAAATTTGTATAAAATTATGTATTTGAAAATAAATTATTTTACTACAGTATTAGTTCATATTAAGTCATTTTAAATGCCCCACAGTCGAGTATTTGATGAAAAGCTCTGGCAAAAAAGACAAAAATTAAAATTTGTGTAACAATTGCAAAAAGCATGTTTTATAATAGCTGACTAACTGGTGTGTCCATCTATGTCTATTTCAGGAGTATTAGTTATATCCGGCGGCTCCTAGCATCAGTTGAAGTAAAAGTTTCTTTGTGAGAAGTCGTGCTTTTTTGTTATGTTTCAGCTTTGTTATTGTGTTTAAATGTATACTTTGACATGTACATTTAAATAATTTTCCTATTCATATAATAAAAAGTAATTAAAATTGGAAATGGGTTATTTTTAAGTTTTTTTTTAGGTCTAATTTATTTAAATATATTTATTGAAATATTGGCAAATATATTTTTGGCTCTCCGGACCATTTATGAATTATAATCGTACTGGTTATAGTTTTGAAGGCAATTAAATATATGTATATATATATATATTCACATATTGTTGTCATTTTTAAATATCAATGTTTTTTGGGAGGACTGTAAATCTATTAAAAACACTCAAAAAGCAGAATCTCTATACTATAGAGACTCATCTTTGCTAAATACTAAATGCAAGTAATATATATATATTATATACATTGGTTTATATTAATAATTAAACATTTATGTGTATTAAATTAACCACATTTAATTAAACATTACTTGTAAATAAAACAAACCTATCAACAATTACTTTCCTCTTCTAAACATTAATCAATTAAATAAACGTTGTATTATATATTTATTTTTTCAATAAATGCATACATTTATGTATGTATAACATTAATTAAGTGCATTTACTAATAGTAAGTCAACAGCAATGGTCTTAACATTAAAACACAGAAAAGTAATTTTGGCCAGGATTTTGACTTAAATACGCCACAGTGTGTCCATTATATATTATATGCTTTGCGTTTTATACATAATTTTAATTCCGTATTGTTCGTTAATAATATTTCTCTTGTAAACTTTAAAATTAACGCCAATGTCGCAAGAGGCAGTTTTATAACATTTTCGATCCTATATATTTAGTCTATAAATGCAAGGATTTTTTTTTCACTTGGAAATATGAATATAAATATAGATGCTGGACAGTTACACCATGAAACAGTACTACATTAAAGACGTGAGTATAAAATATCGCAAATTTACTAAATGGTGTATACAAATGTCAAATTTAAAACATCAAATTAAAAAATCAACGTTTCGACCAACTTCTATGGTCATCTTCAGGAAATAGTTGTTACATACATTGCTTCTAAAGTTTATATACTATAGAGACTCATCTTTGCTAAATACTAAATGCAAGTAATATATATATATTATATACATTGGTTTATATTAATAATTAAACATTTATGTGTATTAAATTAACCACATTTAATTAAACATTACTTGTAAATAAAACAAACCTATCAACAATTACTTTCCTCTTCTAAACAGTAATCAATTAAATAAACGTTGTATTATATATTTATTTTTTCAATAAATGCATACATTTATGTATGTATAACATTAATTAAGTGCATTTACTAATAGTAAGTCAACAGCAATGGTCTTAACATTAAAACACAGAAAAGTAATTTTGGCCAGGATTTTGACTTAAATACGCCACAGTGTGTCCATTATATATTATATGCTTTGCGTTTTATACATAATTTTAATTCCGTATTGTTCGTTAATAATATTTCTCTTGTAGACTTTAAAATTAACGCCAATGTCGCAAGAGGCAGTTTTATAACATTTTCGATCCTATATATTTAGTCTATAAATGCAAGGATTTTTTTTTTCACTTGGAAATATGAATATAAATATAGATGCTGGACAGTTACACCATGAAACAGTACTACATTAAAGACGTGAGTATAAAATATCACAAATTTACTAAATGGTGTATACAAATGTCAAATTTAAAACATCAAATTAATTAATCAACGTTTCGACCAACTTCTATGGTCATCTTCAGGAAATAGTTGTTACATACATTGCTTCTAAAGTTTCAAAAGCGAAAAACAAGCCGTCCATTGTCACATTATTATTGCTGTCCACAAATTTACTTTTACTTTACTTTTTTTAATTTTTTCGCTTTTGAAACTTTAGAAGCAATGTATGTAACAACTATTTCCTGAAGATGACCATAGAAGTTGGTCGAAACGTTGATTTTTTAATTTGATGTTTTAAATTTGACATTTGTATATACCATTTAGTAAATTTGTGATATTTTATACTCACGTCTTTAATGTAGTGGAAATATGAACGTCTACAAAATACATCTATTGAAAAGAAAAAATAACGTCACTTTTTAGACATATCTGCTTTTAAAAATATTTTACCATTATTGAAAAATACTTTAAATATTATACTAAAGACTACTTTTATCGAAAATAATTTAAAAATTTTGGCTTCGCAATTACTACGAACACCGTAAGAAAGACATAATAACATATTACATGAAGGTTTTTGTGATAATGTTGTTCTCAAAATTTCTTGAAAAATGTTACTTAAGACGATCATCTTTATAATATAAATTAGAGTTTTATGTCTACAAGCAAAACTTTATTTAATTTTTTCATAAAAAATTAATTTTACAGTCAAACATTATTTTCTTTTTAGAAAAGAAAAATTTTTAGGAATTTAATATAATTTTTAAAATATTTTTTTTTAGCGAGTTTAGACATTTTACACAAATTAATAATACAGAATTATTTCTCCGAAAAATCCGTATGCTTTTAAAAAATGTAGCATTTTACATAAGCACTATGCAAAATATATAATGTAAGCTACGTAAAATAACTAACAAAATACATTAAAACTACTTCTCTCTCAACATTTTTCTGCAAATCTTTGTCTTCATGATAACAGGGAAGAAGAGTGGCTTGTCAGTTTGAGTACGGTAAGCGACATATCGCTTACTTACTCCCAAAAATTAATGCTTGAAAATTTCTTTTGCCTCTTCAACATGTTTATTGGCTGTCAATGGTATCGTTTATTAGCATTTTCTATTGGTGATATTCTGTCATTTATGATTCGGTTTTCTTTATTTTCCGTACTTCATTTATAGGTTTTAGATTATCGCTTTTAAATAGTCTCTTAAAAAAGAAATACATTTTTATTATTTTCTTTCTAATGTATTGTCGTTTTAGTCTTTAGTTCTATAGTGCATTGGTAAAGTTAAACCTACACTGTAAAACAATTCCTAAAATGTATTACTGATCCTCACCTATACAGTAACACACACACACACACACACACACACAAAAAAAAAAACTGTTGATTTTACCAAAAAAAAAAAAAACTGTCAACCCGTGTGCCAGTATAAGAAACTTTATTTTACGGAAAAACTATAAACTGTTTACTTTATGGGGAAAGTCTGTTAAAATAACAGAATGTTTTAATAAATTCACATTTTTCCTGTAAAATAAACAGTTTTTAGAGGCTTCTTGGTTGACAGTTTTTTCGTAAAAAAAATAGACAGAAATTTACAGTATAGGTGACAATCAGTCATAAAAAAAAGACCTACAGATTTTACAGAATTTTTTTTCAATCAAGATGCTAGTAAAAAAAAAAAGAAATATCTATATCTATAGCTATATCTATATTACGGAACGGAACTTACCAGGATGCCAGTAAATAATAATAATTAAAAAAAAAAAGACTAATTTGCGTAAAAATCTGTTTTTAGCAGTCAAGCAGAGTATTAGACTGTTAAAGCATGAAAAAATTATAAAAAAATTATAAAAAATACAGATTTGTTGTCGGTAAAACAAAAGACTGTTTACTGTCAGCTAGGGTGACGGACTTTTCTAAAAAAAAAAAAAAAAAAAAAAAAAAATACATTTCAGTTTCCGCACAAATGTAATCACTTACTGTATTTTTAAAGAATATCTGTTGCTTTTAAAGTGTTCATTGATTTATAGAGCTTTTCATTACAAAATAAAAAGATATAGCAAACTAAAATTCAGTAAAGCATAACTTTACTTCTTTGCTTTTACTTTACTTTTACATGCTATTTCAAAAGAAGAATCGACGTAAATAAACATTATTTTGAAATATAGAAAACTATGTATCCTTCAACAAAGAAAAAAGGATTCAATCATCTCTGATCGCGGTTAAATACAAAAATATATAAATTAATGAAGAAAATGAAGAAGAAAATTTTGTGGAGAATATAGTAAGAAAATATACTCTAAGGAATATGTATACAGAAATCAAAATTTTAAATTGTTTACATAGAATATAATTTTAAATGATCTGATTAATAGTTTTTATTTATCTGCATTAAATACAATTTATATTAGTCTATCAAATATTCTTTGCACTAAATACGACTTGAAAATATATAAATAACCAGTGGACCTGTGCGGAACTTTCATACTGCAATCTTACTTATGTTTTTACATTATTTTTTAATTAAATACAAAGTTTAAACAAACAACGTGTTTTAACGATATGTGAATGTACTAAGCTAAAAGCCTGTTCAAAAACCTTTCGTCGGATATCTCATCCATCACTGTGTGTTTTGTAATGACATCAGATAATATATATATATATATATATATATATATATATATATATATATATATATATATATATATAATTGATTCAAAATTTTGTATGGCATGTGTAGTAGATTAATAAATAAAGTGTTAACAAACGTATTTATTTACAAACGTTCTTGTTAATGATGGTGATAGTTGATTCATGTTAAGAAAAACTGTAGGTTAGATTTGGCGATTAAATTATATTTTTAATAGAGGGTTAAAAAAAATCTAACTATGATTGACGCATCTGTATATATAGGAATAAAACTTGAGTGTATGTCTGTAATTTTCATAAAGATACTTATTGCTAAGTTTATTTGTCTATTTAGACGAAGTATAGTCAAAAATAACATTAAAAGTTTTTTGTCTGTCTGTTTGTCTTGAATAGGCTCAGAAACGGTTGCATAACAAACGCTAAACTTGTCAGAAGCAGATAGAGAATGTTTCTGGATGCAGTCTGCAGTTTGTCGCATTCCGATATCTAAAATAGTTTTGAGAAAACGGGGTAAAACGAGAGTACCAACCAATCAACTAATCTTTCCATGATCAAAATTTCGAGAACTAATTGATCAATTTTAAGGAATCTTATAAATATATGTCTAATTAAGATTTATAAATGATAATAATTACATTCCTAGCTTATGACTTATACATATTAATTTAAAAGCTGGATTGGTAAAGTATAGAAGCCAATCCGGTCCAAAGCCAATATTTGAGGGGGTCGGGGAAATACAGTGCTAAGCAACATTTTGGATCTTCTCAGATATTTCAATTTGAAAATTTGATCAAATACTCATATCAAGATATATAACCTAAATTTTTTTCACGAATGTCTTAGTAACATTTGAGGTATTCTGAGTAATAATATGACATTACTATTCCTTTTTTTTTTTTGTAAATTAGCTATTTTCATTGGGGGCATAAACATCTGGGGCAAAAACGAAACCTGTCACATATTGCTGACACCAAATGACATTAGAAACAAATTACATGTTGGATATTATAATTTACAATATTAAGCAACAGATTACAGTGTTAGACTTATTTCACCAAAAATGTGGCTTGGTACTTTCTTGCCCCGACCCCCTCATTTGTAACATTGATAAGCAAAGAAATGATCACCTAGGATGCCATCATATGTTTGCCTGAATGAAAAACAAATTTAGTTACAACAATTCATTTAATTTTGCGACAAACCATGCTATCTAAAATATACCAATTGGCTGTCGACACAATTACAGAAGATCTATAAATAATAATAATTATACCATGTTAATCCGATTTTTAGCTTACAACTTGTTCGTTTTGTAAAACCGACCGGCAAAGCGGGCGTAGCTCCACTAGTATAAAATAAAAATGAAGTGCAACTTTTGTTGAAAACATAGCATATGGATTTCTCAATGGAAAATATATAAAATTATGATTTTGACCATAATGCTAAGTTTACTATAAAATAGGTCATGCAAAAATTTCATTAATATGAAAATGTTTGGTTTTTCAGAAAATTAATATTCGTTAAAATATTTTTCATTCAATATTGCATTTAATTTAAACTGAAAATGTTTTTATATTCCTTTGCAAAAAAAAAAAAAAAAAAAAAAAAAAAATCTATCTATGAAAAATATATAATCTCTCAATTTATTTATTAAATTCAGAGGTCAAATTATTGTAAAACACAATATAAAGCAATTCGTGCACCCTAAAACTTGAATACAATTTTCTATAAAAGTGTACAGTAAATATATCTATATAATACTAAGCTTACATATAAAATAGGTCTTGCAAAAATTGCATTCATAGGAAATTGTTTATGAAAAAATTAATATTCATTATATATTTTTTATCCATTATTGCATTTAGTTTGAACTGAAAATGTTTTCATATATATTTGCAAAAGGAATCTATTTGATGAAAGTTATATAATCTCTCAATTTATTCAGAAAATTCACAAGTCAAATTACTGTGAAACACAATATAAAGCAATTCGTGCAACCGAAAACTGGAATATAATTTTCTATAAAAGTGTATAGTAAACATAGCTCATAATACTAAGCTTACGTATAAAATAGGTCATGTAAAAACTGCATTCATACGAAATTGTTCGTTATTAGAAAATTAATATTCATTAAAATATTTTTTTCCCAATTTTGTATTTAGTTTGAACTAAAATGTTTTTTTTTTTAATTTGCAAAAGAAAGCTATCCATGAAAGTTATATAATCTCTGAATGCATTCAGAAAATTCAGAGGTCAAATTATTGTAAAATACAATATAAAACAATTCGTGCAACCGAAAGCTGCAATACAATTTTCTATGAAAGCGTATAGAAAATCTGATCTCCTTTGCAAAAAAAAAATTCAAATATCTCATAATGCTAAGCTTACAAATAAAATAGGTCATGCAAAAATTACAGTATTTATGAAATCGCGTTAAATTGTGACGTTTTTCAGAAGATTAATATTCATTAAAATATTTTTAATCCGGTATTGTATCTACATTGAACAAAAAATTTTCATGTTTACATGAAAAATAATCTATCTATGAAAGTAATGTAATGTCGCACGTTATTCCAAAAATTTAGAAATAACAATTTAACATTATGAGATAGTCTGTGAAAACAAAACCTGTAACAGAATTTTCAACGAAAACATGTACCAAAAGAGATCGCATAATGTGTCAATAATTGTAATATTAAAAAAAGTGTTATAGTTATCTTTTTCATAAAATTCGTTAAAATGCTTTGGATCTAAAATTCTATTTATTCCAGAGAATAATTTTCAACATAGTTATAATACAGTGCAATATAAATAAATTATATTATGAAAGTAATATAATGTCGCACGTTGCGAGGTGTGAATTATTTCAAAAATTTAAAAATCATAATTTGACATTATGACATAGCCTGTGAAAACAAAATCTGTAACACAATTTTCAATGAAAACATGTACCAAAAGAGATCACAAAATGTGTCAATAATTGTAATATTTAAAAAAAATGTGTTATTGTTATCTTTTTCAGAAAATTCATTAAAATTCTTATGATCTAAAAATGTATTTCTTCCAGTGAATGATTTTCAACATAGTTATAATACTGTGCAATATAACTCAATTATATTATGCTGGAAGACATATTACAGTAATTATAACATAGTTAAGAAAAATTTATACCACGCAGTTAGGGGAAACTTTTTCTTTATGTCTAAAACAAAGTTGTTGGCTTTTGAAAGACAGCGGAACTTCAAAGTGATATTTAACCCTTTATGACTCGACGGTACTTTAAAGTACCATTAAAAGAAACTTGTTATAAAATTCATTTAACACATCAATTGGCAGTAATGCAAGTTAGCATGAGTTCTAGACACTTTACTTTATCATGTTACAAAAGCATTATTCGCTGTACAAAGCAAAAATATTTTTAAATAGAAATTTTCTTTTTCCGGTTGTAACTGCTAAGTTTTTTTTTTTAATGTTGAAAGACATCCAGTTTAAAATTTCATCCCTGAAAAATTCCTATGTTTATAGATAAGGCCATTACTTTTGTACATTTCCTAATTCTACAAAACGCTAAAAACAATATCCCGAAGAAATGATTTGGATAGAGTTTTAAATAGTCTACAAAATCCCTGTAAATACTGATTTAGTTAGCAAATGAAAAATTCCTAAAATTTATTTAGTGATTGCAGAAATTTACTAACATTTTCAAGTATATATATATATATATATAATGCTTTGGAAGGCGAAATTTCATGAATTCATAATTTGGTACATAAAGGGTTAGGAAAGAACTTTTCTTAAATAGATGTTTTAAAAAATACGACACTGATTAATGCGTGTAAGCTAAACGGACAACCCGTTCACTGAACACAAGTAATGAATAGAACTCCTTGTTCAAGATAACCTGAAACATTACATTCAAAATGGTCTTACTGGAATAAATTTTGCATTGTTATTCAGTAAAAATATATGTAAATTAAAATACATTTATTAAAAAATGCTTTAACATATACTGAAATTAATTAGTATAAAAAGGGTGCGTGCAGCTCTACCACAGTTTTTAATAGAATTTTTCGCCTTATTTAATCGCAGAAAGATATTACAAATTCTGCGATTAAATGTAGCGATTACAAATTCTGCGATTTAAATATTCAATAGAAAATGTCTAAACCGGAATAGTTGTGCCATACTCCTTAGAAAGGTCTAAGGAATGTACTTACCTTGGTGTAAGCTAAATATATAACAAAATTGTCACTGAAAATATGTAATAAATAGAACTTGTTGTGTCCAAAATGAACTGAAATATTACATTCAATGTTGTCTTAGTGGAATCAATTTGCATTCATATTTAATGTAAATATATCTCAACCAAAACATTTTTATTAAAAAATACCACAACATATACTAAAACCAATGAGTGTAAGTTAAAAATACAATAAAATTTTCTTTGCAAACAGGTGATAAATAGAATTCGCAATGTTCGAAATAAACTGAAATATTGCATTCAAAATCGTCTTTAAGTAATCTATTTGCGCCTATATCACAGTAAATATATATAAACAAAAATGCTTTTATTGAAAAATACCTTAAAATGTACTAAAACTAATGAGTATAAGTTATAAAGACAACAAAATTTTCACTAAAAAGATGTAATGCTCGAAATAAACACAAGTATTACATTCAAAATGATGTTAATGGAATCGATTTGACTTCATATCAGTGTAAATATATGTAAACCAAAATACTGTTATTGAAAAAACACAGTAACATTTACTAAAACCTGTATTTTTTATCAAAATATATGATAAAACGTGTTTTGCGCAGTCACGCTTTTTTTTACCACGACATTTTTCCTTACGGTCTCGCTGTTCCATCCGATAAGGCTTAGCAGTTCTAGGCTTTCCCAGCACTTTTTTGATCGCGCAAAAAAGTGGATCGTGTAACAAGGAATACACCTTCTGATAACAAAATTTAGATATCTTTTCGCGTTGAAAATGTTATCTTAGCTTCTTGTATAAAAGAAAACTCAAGCTAGATAAAAATTTATGGCAAAATTTCATTGAAAAAAATCAATAGCTGAAAAAAAAAAAAAAAAAAAAAAAAAAAAAAAAAAAAAAAAAAACAGTTCTTTAATGTTGGACTATTTTAACATTTTAAAAGCATTTTATATCCAAATATAAAAAAAGCTTTTTAAAAAAAATCTGTTCAAATTAAAGGATGAAATACTAAAATTTAGATTGTTTTAAAATACTTTTTTCGTCTATATATATAAAAAAGCTTAAAAAAAAAGTATTAAAGTGTGAAATATTGAAATTTAACCGTATTTTCTGTTCTAAATTTGAAATATACGAGTATGATAATTAATATCTATAATGAATAATTTTTTACGTGCATTTAGTTCATTTAGCAACATTGTTGTATTGATATTGAATACTGAGATCAAATATTTATAGATAATAATTTTTTTTATGCATTCAGTATATTTATCACCGTTTTATTTTGAATTGATTTAGAATATATTAGAAAAATACAACGACTGTATTAAATGAACATTTATTGGTTAGATATAAAAAAAATATATATGTTTTACAAAGTCAATATCAAACTTCGTAATCAAAATATGTTTTAAGATTTCAGTATCAAATATTTATAATAAAGTATCAGTTATATGTGTAAGATTCGTTCATAATGCATTGCTTAAAAGTTTATAAAGAAAATAATAAAAAAGAAAACACAAGATATCATAACATTATTAATGGGCCAAATAGAGGCCATAATAAAATATGTATATAATGGGTTAGAATTTAGTTGGTTGTGCGATTTAGAAACATGCAAAAAATAATCGAAATTAAATTATGGTAAAATATTCCGATAACTTTTCGATTTTTGGCAATTTCTTTTACATTTCAATGCCACGGTGATCTGCAGCAAAATTATACGAATAATATACCGAATACACTTTGTGAATAAGATTTTTTAATTATATATACTTTGCATTTTAGAGGTTTGGTAATTTTGATGCCACAAACATACGTAATATTATACGAATACTGCACAGAGGATATTTAAGAATAATACTTTCAATTACCACTTTTTCTTACTATATTCAAAATTTATATTTTTCAGCACTTATATAAAAGCAAGAAAAAAAACTTCCAAGATATATTTTGGTGCCTGGAATACTATATTGTTAGTCAATATCTTTACTAAACGTATCATTTAGATAACAATTTTCACAAAGAAATTTCTCAAAAAATTGTAATCCGAGAATAACAACAAATGTACCATTAAAGTACTTCAAGAATATTTTCATAACAGATTTATTTGTAAGCAACCATGCATCAAACAGAAAAAGTAAAATAGAATTCCATAATTTATTTTATATAATGATAACGTGGTGTGAATTAATAATTATTGAGGAAAGTTAATACTGCATAGGAATTTACTTTTGTAGCATTATTGTTAGTCAATATCTTTATTTAACGTATCATTTAAGTAACAATTTCCCCAAAGAAATCTCTCAAAATACTGTAATAAGTGGATAACAATAAAAGACAGCAGTGTAATGCAATATTAAAGTATGTCAAAAATATTTGCAATAGCAGACTTATTTGTGAGCAACTATATAGCAAACAGGAAACAGTAAAGCAGATTTTCATAGTATATTAAGAATGTCTTAGGAAAATGAACACTGCATAAGAATTTTCATCTGTAATACTAATGTTAGTAAATAGCTTTGATTGACGTAATCATTTAAGTAACAATTTTCTCAAAGAAGTCTCTCAAAATATTGTAATCCGAGGATAACAACAGAAGACAACAGTGTAATGCAATATCAAAGGAGGTCAAAAATATTTGCTGTAGCAGACTTATTTGTAAAAAACTGCAAAAAAATCCGGAAAAACTAAAATAGAATTTCATAATGAATTAAGAATGTTTTAGGAAAATAGACACTGCATAAGAATTTTCTTTTATAATACTATTGTTAGTCAATAACTTTACTTAAAGTATTATTTAGGTAACAATTTTCCCGAAGAAATCTCTGAAAATATTGTAAACCGGAATAACAACAAAAGACGATAATGTAATGTAATATAAAGTATGTCAACAATATTTGTATTAACAGATTTATTTATAAGAAACCATATAGCAAACAGAAAAACTAAAATAGAATTTCATAATTCACTTTATATAATATTAGCGTGATATGAAATAAAAATGTTTTAGGAAAATGAACACTTTATAGGTATTTCCTTTTATAATAGACGTATTTAAGCAGACGTATTAAGACAGCAATAACAGACGTATTTAAAAGCAACTATAAACAGGAAGCGGGAAAACTAAAGTCGAATTCCATAATTAACACTAACTATAACACTAACTTGGCGTCAATCAAGAATGCTTTAGGAAAATGAACAATGTATCAGAATTTTCGTTTCCTTGCATAGTCTGTTGCATGCTGTTGAATGTTTTTCACAAGTGTCAAACACTTTTAAGCTTTACAAACACTTGGATATAAAATGCACGAAAGAATTTTGTTATGAGTAATTTTTGCATAAAAATATTTAGTTTTGAGATTATATTTTAAAAGTGTATATCACCAGTCAGTAGATACACATGCATGAAAGAAAAAAAACTGTTTTATTCTTTAAACTGCATGGATATTTCTAATTTTCTCCTTTTCGACGCTAATGTCACATCTCTCAAACTATTTTGTGTATCAATAACTTCTGCTTGAGAATATTTAGTTCTGAACTTCCATTGTAAAAATATATATTATCAAACGCTAATATATATTATCACTAGGATATAAATTACATCAAAGAAAAAAACTGTTTTATTATAGGATGGATAGTATGCATGGATAACCTGCATGGATAGTACTATTTTTTTTTTTTTTTTTGCATATTTTGTTGATAAGTAACTTTTGCTTAAGAATGATTTGTTGAAACGTTATTCTAATGATATATATTGCATCAATTTGATGCAAATTCCGATTTTTAAAAATAAATTGTTAAAATTTAGAAAAAATGGAAAGATAGTTATAATGATAACAATGATAGTACTAATCATAACAATTATACTCATTGAAATATCACTTTTCTCTATTTTTTTTTCAGTTTTAACTTGCATAAGTTTTATTCTTAAATTTTTATAAATATTAACTTCATGAATTTACGAAAGATTAGTAACACAATTGTTGTAAGTGATTTTTTGTATTACACGATGACTTTCTAACACAAATTCTATGATTCTTCAAAGAAGTTAAATTTATCAGTTTTCGGTATAAATAAAAATTCAAAATGAATCTGTAAGTTCTTAAAAAGTGTACATTTGCTATTAAAGTGTCGCCTGAAAAAAAAACAGGAATGTAGAGAAAACTATATGGAGTAACTGTTCACAAATGTTTGAGATTTGTTTTTAAATGTATAATCGAATTAATAAAAAAAAAACAGTTTAGTCATACTGAAGTACAATAAGTTAATGTACTCTCGAACTGAATTAAAATTCATAAACTGACAATAAAACTAAAAACTGCTAAAATAAGAAAGTATAAAAAGTAATAACTACGCATACATATTTAAGTTACTAGCATACAATAAAAATTCATGTATATAAAAATGCATCGCAATGACATAAAAATGCAAATATGAACTTACAGAAAGATTTCTTAATAACTGGTGTGTTTTTCAATTAGTGTTATTTCAATCCAAGGAAAAGCATTCTTGCATTAATAGGGAGGAATGCTACATGCAAAATAGCAACTGAATCTCAACACTTAAGTGTACGGAAAAAGGTTATTTACCCCCTTTCTAACCTTCCGTTCCAAAATAAATTTTAATTATAATTAAGTACAAGAATTTAAGGTCTTTTTTAAGTGAATTAAAAAATATCAAACAGATAATAAAACAAACGAAAAATGTTACTATAACACAATATGAAAATTAATAACCACAGATGCCTATTTGAATAACTAACACACACTAAAATTTCATGCAAAATTATATTCAAGTGTAAATATGAACTTACAGAATGTAATCGTATTAGTTGATGTTTTTTTTTTAATTAGTGCTCCTTTAACAAGCAAAGGTATTCCTGCGTTAATAGAGGGGTATACTACATGTCAAAATAGTGAGTGAATCCCAAAGTGTTAAGAAAAAGGGTATTTACCCCCCCCCCCCCCATTCTAACCATCCATTCTGAAACACATTTTAATCATATCGAAGTACTATAGTAAATAGTAATTAATGTATTATTGAAATGAATTAAAATTCACAAAATGACAATAAAACAAAAAAAAGTACAAAAATAGAACAAAATAATAACAACTAAACACATATATTTAAGCAACTAACACACAATAAAAATTCATGCAAAATGGCATACAGCTTCAAATATAAACGTGCAGAAAGTAATCTTAGTTTATGTATTTTTAAATTAGTGCTCCTTTAAGAAGCAAAGGTATTCCTGCGTTAATAGCGAGGTATGCTACGTGTCAAAATAGTGACTGAATCCCAAGACTTAAGTGTCGAGAAAAGAGGTATTTACCTCCATTCTAACCATCCGTTCTGAAACACATTTTAATCATACTGAAGAAATGAATGTATTCTTGGACTGAATTAAAATTCACAAACTGACAATAAAACAAAACAAAACAAAACAAAATACTACAATAACAATAAATAAATAAATAAATAAATAAATAAATAATAACAACTATACATATATATTTAAGCAACTATCAACCAATAAAATTTCATGCAAAATGGCATACAAAAGCAAATATGAACTTACAGAAAGTAATCTTAATAATTAGTGTACCTTTCAATTAGTGATCCTTAAACAAGCAAAGGCATTCCTGAGTTAATAGGGAGGTATGCTACATGTCAAAATAGTGACTGAATCCCAAGACTTAAGTGTGGAGAAAAAGGGTATTTACCCCCTTCTAACCTTCCGTTTTTCAGGGCCAATGTCCCTCGTGCACCCTTTTATGCAACAGGGCTTTCACCCCACAGACTGCGTTCCCTCGCTGTCGGATTCGCATTTTTTTCGATCCCTTATTTCCGCCTATACAGGTAAAAAGGGAAACCAAGTGGTGAAAGTTTTTACTCAGTTCAATCACATAGGTAAAGGAAGAAAGGGTTTGAATGGAAGTCTATGAACTTTTTGCGAATGTTATTGAACTTTTACCAGGAAAAGTGAAATTTGTTTACACTGTTGCCAGATTCCATTAGAATGTACGCTAATCGTGTTTAAAATATAATTGTTTATTTATCATGTATTCTTAATTTATGTTATGAACATTTTGAGAATGTTATTGAACTTTTACTAGGAAAAATGAAAATAATTTATACGTCTTAGAATACCATTAGAACACTATTAGAATGCACGCTAATCGTGTTTAAAGTATAATTGTTCATTTATAATGTATATTCTTAATTCTTAAAATTTATATGAACGTTTTGCGACTGTTAATGAACTTTTACCAGGAAAAATGAAATTAATTTACACTGTTGAGAATACCATTAGAACATTATTAGAATGCACGCTAATCGTGTTTAAAGTATAATTGTTCATTTATAATGTATATTTTTTATTCTTAAAATTTATATGAACGTTTTGCGACTGTTAATGAACTTTTACCAGGAAAAGTTAAATTTGTTTATATTGTTGCCAGATTCCTTTCAAATGTACACTGTTCTTGTTTAAAATATAACTGTTTATTTAGAATATAGTCTTAATAATTTATATTATAATAAAATCCACTAAATAATTTTTATTTAGTGAATTGTATAAATTAATATTTAACTGCCATTTAAAATGTTTATAACCTACCTGGAAGTACTTGATAGACCTGGTTTATAACTGAGTCATACTTAAAATCAGAAGTACAAATGAAAGAGATGTTTATATCAATCATAGACTTGGTGTACATAAATTAGAATTAATATAATGAAGTACTAACATTATAAAAATTCACAATATAGTCCCCGATATAGCAGAAACGTTTGTATGATTTCAATGTAGCCTCGTCATTACACAGGATTCAGGAAACCCCTCCTTTATCTTTAGAAACAATTCAAAGAAGGACCAATCATAAACCTCAGAAAGGAATACTTTTCAGAACGTTTCAGAAAAAAAAAAGAAATGCATTGCAGCCCATCAATAAGAGAGTTTTCTGGTTAATTTCGGAAACCTATTATTTTCTAGGGTCTGTTGCTGGGACTATTCTTCTCTAGGCCATTTTTTGAAGATAAGGGAAAGGTGTCCAGAATCGTTGGCAATTACAGTATTACTGAATTTTCATAAACATGCCAGTTAAACTTTTACAGTTATATATACACCCATTAATAAAACACTTAATAAATTTATTTATTTCAGGAACCAGTAAATAACAATGAACGATGTGTCAGATCGATTCACTGTGCATATGCATTCCTTTTTACTGACGAATGAGGTAGCAGTGAAATATAAGCGCTGAGCATACCATATGTAACAAAAGCTCATAAGAAATTAAAATAAACAATTAATCTCATTAAAATGTTTAATAGAGGACTTTTCCTTTCTCAAAATCTGCGGCTGAAAGAAAATAATTTATTATGCTATTGAAAGTGTTAAAATACACTGCTCAAAACAATTAAAGGATATTGCAGTTTTAGGTGGATTTTGTATCTGGGAAACTTTTTAGCTGATTGATACATGGTCGACAGACATAGTAGGTTATATGAGAATAAATTACACATGTTTGGCAGAAAAAAATGCATTTTATTGCGCATTTGTGTACAAAAGGAAAAAAACACAATTTGTGCATATGAGAAAAAAAGAATAAGAAAAGGTGTTTTCTTCAAAGAAAATCATTTTCAGTAGGGGGTATGGTTTCCACGGGCGGCCAGCAACGTTGAACACCTTTGAGGCATGGACTCAATGAGGCTATTAATGACGAGTTGGGGTATTCTGCCCCACTCTTCCAGAAGAGCTCTTTCCAGTTCTTGGAGAGTTTGTGGGGGTTGTTGGCGGCCAGAAACTCGTCTTCCTAGAGCGTCCCAAATGTGCTCGATTGGATTCATGTCTGGAGAACACGCTGGCCATTCCATTCGAACGATTCCTTCCTCGAAAAGGAAATCCTCCACCAGGTTTGCACGATGTGGCCTGCAGTTATCGTCCATTAAAATGAAGTTAACTCCGATTGCTGCAGCGTAAGGGACTACAATAGGTCTGAGGATCTCATCCCTATATCGGCGACCAGTCAGAGCTCCATCTCGAATGATGTAGAGGTCCGTGCGCCCGTCAATGGAGATGCCACCATACACCAACACTCCTCCACCGCCAAATCTGACACTTTCGTGCACGAACGCAGGATTATTCCTACTGCCACGGTCCCTCCAGATGAAAATACGCCTATTATCCGGATGCACAGAAAAACGGGACTCGTCAGAAAACAGAATATTGCTCCATTCATTTCTCCTCTAGTTGACATGCTCGGTTGCCCACTCCCTGCGGTCGCGACGATGCCTTGATGTTAATCTAACACATACCATCGGTCGGCGAGCATACAGACCTACAGCATGGAGCCGGTTTCGGACAGTCTGAGTTGAAATCGTGGTGCCTGTAGCCGAGCGAAGGTGTTGTTGGAGAAGAGTAGCGTTCATGTTTCGGTGTCTCCGAGCTGTTAACGCTAAATACCGATCTTCATTGGGCGTTGTTGCCCGTCTACGACCTTGCCCTGGTCTTCGGCCTGCACATCCACTCTCCAAAAAACGGTTCCAGATTCTGGAAATGACACTTTGTGACACTCCAATGGCTTGCGCTACTTCGGCTTGAGTTTGGCCCCCTTCTAACCTACCAAGCTTCTTAATCTCATCTCCAAGCTTCTTAATCTGTCAAATGACTTCGCTGAGGCATCGTACTCATCGAAACAAAGCAATCACTGAATGCCGATCATCCTTGTCTTCATTCTCTTTTATCCAGTTGAAAGTCAAATTTCATTCGCTGCCGCTGAAGCGACGTTTTTGAAGTCGAACTCAAAATTTGCATACTCCACAGTTTGAAAACCAGAAAAATTTGCATTTGTGATTCTCTTCTTCTATTTTCGGCAAAAAAAATTTCGTTTATATCTTTATTTTATATAAAACTTCAAATATCCTTTAATTGTTTTGAGCAGTGTATATATTATACCCACTCATGAAATTTTACAACTTCACTGTTTTTGGAATATTACATTCATGCAGTTCGCTAAATTAAGGGGCTCATAACTTTTGAAATCTTTCCAGCGACAGTGAAAAATGATGTGTTTTCGAGTTCTTAGAAAGTTTTAAATACTTATTGAAATTACATAATATTGTAAATATATTGAACCTCTGTAATATATTTAAATATATTTCATACTTTATAAAATGTAAAAATAAACACTTATAATATAATATTATAAAAAATGCAGTTCTGTTAATATATATATAAAAAAAATCACATGGTATGTCACAATCCGCACAATGACTTAACTTAAAATCGATATATGAATAAAAAAATTACGTTAAAATGACTTCTAAACTATATTTTACAGAATGAATAAATATTATCGGTATAGTTAAATATATATTTTCATTATTTGTTAATGATTAATTTATTATTTTTTCTATTGTTTTCTATTTTTTAAATTTAATTGAATTTTTTAAATAGTTTCCGTCAAAGAATTTATATAGGGGAAACTAGGGATACTTGACCCAATTGTTAGTTTTGGATTTTTAATTTTTTTTTACAATACTTATGGGTGTGTAAATGCAGTCTATATAAACTTAAGAAAGTATTGTACAATATTTATTATTATTATTCCGAAGTATTAATTGTAAAGGTAGTAAAATATGAATATTCAAAAACTTTCAATTTGGGTCAAGTATCCCAATGTATAGGGATACTTGACCCAAGTCAAAAATTTGAGGTATGATTTAAAATTACAAACAAAACACTTTTACATAAGAACAAAATTAACATTAAGATTAATACTTTTTTATTTTTGTCAAACAAAATTAATACTTTTAATTTTTATTTCATAGGCCTAGAAATTAGCATTAATTACTAACTAGCATTAATACTAGCATTAATATGCCCAATTTAAATTTTTATTGTAGAAAGTTATATATATTAGCCGTCTGAGCCTTCATCCTGTGCCTAAACAAGTTCCAGGATAAGAAAATAACAATTTAATCAACTCTAAATATAAAGTCATATTTAAACACAGAACTTGTAATTCTATCTTGGTAGTTAACTTGGTGACTAACCATGATTTATGCGAGCCATAACTTCTAAATAGTTGGACAGTTCTTCTTTTTCATTAAAAACTTGCTTTGCTTTACTATATGATGGAACAAAATTTGTTATTTGCTATCTCTGGATTTTTCTGACATACAGAAACCAAATTCCGTATCTACTGTTTGATATAAGACATCACCCAGAACCTTTTCCACAGATTTTTCCAAAATACCGGAATTAATAACCTCTCTGGGTTCAGCCACCTCTTTTCTTTTATATTTTTGGGGCATCTATACGAAAAAATAAATAAAACGCATTTGAATAGTACTTAATCCCTTGGGTCAAGTATCCCTAGGTGACTTGGGTCAAGTGTCCCTAATTGCATATTTACTACATAACCTTAAAACGCAGCTATTTGCTAATAAGTAAATTAATACTATTAAACATGTTATTGTAGCTAAAAACATGTACAAAACAAATGACCAATTAAAAAAGTCTTACCTTTAAAAAAAAAAAAAAATTATAACATCAGAGTTTGTATCACAAAAAAATTACTTTTGGAGCATGAAAATGTATTTTGTCTGATAGTTTAAAAACTTATTAAATGATTCAGTTGTTATTTTCACCATATGGTCAGTAACCTGAAAGAAAAGAAGTGATGCCACATTCAGCTTACAAAACTTTCCCAATTCTGAGAAAAAGGCCTTGGGTCAAGCATCCCTATGGGTCAAGAATCCCAAGTTCCCCCTATCATTAATTCATTCTATAAAATATAGCTTAATGGTATAATTTTAACATAATTTTTGTGTTCATATTACATTCTAAGTTATCGTGCGGATTGTAACATACCGTGTGAAAATTTTTTGCAATATTAACTAAACTGTATTTTTTATTATAATATATTATGTTTATTTTTACATTTTATAAAGCCTGAAATATGACTTAAATATATTACAGAGGTTTATGTAATTTCAGTAAGTATTTAACAACGTGTGAGAACTCTAAACCAGCGCTGTCCAACCTGGCGTCCGCTATTCACCAGAAAATTCTTATAGAAATATTTCCTTATTCAATCTCCGAATATATAAGGAAAATGTTTCTGTAAGACTTTTCTGGTGAATAGCGGGCACCAGGTTGGACAGCCCTGCTCTAAACCACATCACTTTACCCTGGCGGTGGAAAGATTTTCGAAGGGATGAGCACCCTTAAAATATCCTGTACTTTTTGTTATACTATAAGTGTTTATTTTTATATTTTATAAAGCCTGAAATATACTTAAATAATTACAGAGGTTTACGTAATTTCAATAAGTATTTAAAAATTTATGAGAACTCAAAACCATATAAATTTTTTCTGGCAGTACAAAGATTTAAAAAAGTATGAGACCGTTTAAAGGAGTATATTTCGCGATTTATTTTCGTATATGTAATAATATAATGCTATAAATGGAAAACCCGGTAACTTATTACACTCTAAAAACGACATTTTCAAAACTGAGCCAAAATACTCAAATCTGAGTAATGTCGAATAATCAAAATGGTTCTGAATCAAAATCACTCAAGTTTGAAACATGTATATACTCATTTATGATAACATGCACACACTCAAGAATGAAACATCATGTGTGCTCATATTTGAGTATGTCCATGTTTCAAAAATGATGTTGAATTGATTCTAATCATTTTTGAGTATGTCCCTGTTTCAAAAATGAATATGAACTGACTTCTATGCACTCAGTTTTGAGTATGTCCATGATTCAATATTCTGAGTATTTCTGGTATTTCAGAATTGAAAGCATTGGGTCGTCCTATATGAAACGAAAAATTTCATAACAAAATGAAAACATCGATTTACTCAGATTGGAAAGTGTCATTTTTCTCAGTGTATATATCTAACAATCTATATATCTGTATATGTATCTATATCTCTCTCGATATATATATATATATGAGTAAATTTGGCCAATTACCATTGAAGCACATGCTATGGTAAAATTATGATTGCACATGTTAATTATTAGATATGTGGTATTCTGTTTACACAATATCATTATTTATCTCTTTGTAGATTAATGTAGAATGATATTAGAACTTGATATGTATTTTGAAATTCATAGATATTATAATTATATATATATATATATATATATATATATATATATATATAATACCTTTGAAATCAAAGTAGAAAAAAAAACAAAGTAGAAATTAAGATTATGTTGATAAAATAGTCCTGCCTTTAACTTTCAAAAATTTATACTTTTTAAATTTTTATACTGTCCCTGGTTCCTCAAAGTTATATGTAGCAAAGTAGTCTCCATTCTGACAAGTTCAAAAATTCAATTCTTCTTCGAACAAAACACAGAGAGATATGGTACTTTAAAGATAATGAAATTTTAGAGCTTTCCGGCACTAAAAACAGACACACGATACGACTCTGAAATTTCATGAAAAATAAAATATCATAATTCGGAGAGTTTAGGTCGTAGAATAATGTAGTGTTTGCTGTTGTACTTGTCAGAACATGGAGAAAAATGTTATAAATATAATATACTCAATCCAAGGACCCGATAAATTGTAAAAAGTATAACTTTAAAAAAATTAAAAGCAGGGCAATTTAATTAACATAATCATAATCCCTACCTTATTTTGAACGCTTTTACATTTTACGTTGGCAACGTATCACCAACAGATAAAAAAATTAAAGCACGTTTTAACCTTTTTGGAATACCCTGTATTTTTGTTCAAGATCAATGTCACAAACACCAAACATGTGTACCCTCGTCCCAGGAAGGTATTTGACAGATATCCTGCCGTAACTTTTAACTTTGTTAATCTTATACTTATTTTGAAATCAAACGAGAGTAAATTGTTTTTATGGATTTATAAAATGGTTGTTTTTCTATAAAGTATAAATCTTGTAACTTACATTTAATGAAATTTTGAAATACATTAAACGGTTATGAAACTACTGGTAGTCCTGTGCAGAATTTTTAAGATTATTTGGTGATACGTTTTTTATATTTTTTTAATTAACTGCTGTTTTTAATCAACACAACAAGTTTCAACGAAATGTGAGTGTACAATGTAGAGGTCTGCAAGGGCCGGATTTTCCAGGTTCGGGTCCGGCCGGAACAAAAGCTCTCTTGGCCCGGCCCGATGTGAAAACTAAAAGTTCGGCCCGGCTCGTTTGTGATTTTTCATTTCACGTCTCGCCCCGTGCAAAAATCAGTGATATCAGGTCCAGCCCAGCCCGATCCGACTGAATTTCTACAAAAAATTCCTATTTTTCTTAACGAACAATTAAGATTCTTTTAATGGATACTGCACACATATTTATGGGGATTTTTTACCGTATATTTTAGATTATTTTATCTTTACAAGCCATAGAAAACAGAACCGCAACATTAATGATCACTTTTACTTTTAGACTATTACCTTTTCAATTAAAGACATTCTAAAATTAATATAGTATAACTTAGATAGTTAAAAACATCATAACTTTTGTCGCTGTATAATAAAAAAGTAGTTTTTGAAAATGTTTCTGTATAATTTATTAAAGTATATTTCCAAAGGTTCCGTTAAAAAAAGTTCATTATTGTGATTACTATTTTTACGAAACAAATTGCTCGACACGCCCTGGGAACAATTAAGCCAAGTTCCGACCCGGCCAAAGTATGTAAAATAAAATGTAAGCCTGATCTCACCTTGTACGAGAAAGTACAATGCTTAAAAACAGATAGTACGATGCCCTGTAAGATGCTTAAAAAATTCAGCCTGAACTCAGACACGATGTAACGGTCCGATGCCGATTTCTACGCTGGACATGTGATTCTGTAAATTTCTGTATTGATGTTGTCAAGCTAACATCAGCTCGTGCAGCACATTTATACTTATTCTCGTCCGAGTCACGTCCATTGAAAATTGTTCATATTTTATCTGCATAGTTTGATCCTTTGAAATTTGTTATATCGGGCCGGTTGGCCCGATTAATTTTTTGTAGGCCTGGCTTGCCAGTTTAATTTTTATTACCGGCTCTCCCTGGCTCGTTTATTAATTTTTATCTGCCTGGCCCGGCTTGTTAAAAAAATTGTCTTTATTCTACCGGCCCGTTTGAAAATTTGCCTTCATTGTGCCGGGTACGGGCCTCGGGCTAGCTCCGGGCCCGTATAGACCTCTAGTACTATATCAAAAGCCTGTTCAGAAATATTTTGTATGATACCTTATTCATCGTTGTGAATTTTGTATGTGCATAGAAAAGGCATCTTGGCATAAGAAATAATATATATGATTGGTACGAATTTAAAAGTTTAAAAAATATTCGGTTAAAATAAATATAAACATGGTATCAATGTACAGTGTAAATTTAATATTTAATGGATGATGGGAATATATGTTTGTATACAATTTATTAGGAACATAAGTAGCTTATGTTATCGGAGTGAAAAGTGTCCAGGGCAAGAATTGAACCCAGGACCTTGGTTTAAGCTGCCAACGTTCTATAACAACTGAGCTATCCTGAACAAATCCGGTTGACACTATTCACTCAGACAACCTTTTGATAATAACGTCTGGTCTGTTATCTGAAACACTGTAACAGAATAAATCGCTGGTAATATAACTCCAATAAACATTGAATACGTAATTACACAACACTAATTCGGCACATTTATTCTAAATGGTAAATAAATCATAGGAATTGTAATTTTCCAACAGAGTGAAATAGCAGCTTAAGCCAAGATCCTGGACCAAATCCCGGACTCGACATTTTTTTCACTCAGTTGTAAAATTACAACTCCTATGATTTATTTACCAATTAGAATATTTCTGTTGAATTAATGTGACTTATATTATAATTCAAAAACACTCGATCTGAAAAGTTTATAAATTGACTTCATTAGATCAAAGCTCTATAAATTAATGAATGGCGTTATAATGAATTTGAATTAAATTTAAATCTCTTTAAATTCATTTTTTATAAAAATTCTTACATGACTGTCTATTATTTAAACATGTTCATCTTGAATAATATGAAATAAATTCACTCTTCTTAAATTTTTACCTAGCGTTTCGTTACGTAACTGGAAAAATATTAAAAACACATGAAAACAAACTTAAATAAACAAACTAAATTAAGCATTCATGTTGATAAGTTTCACACCTGTTTTTGAATTTTCAAGTTTTCTTATCAAATCTTATTTTCTAAAGAATATTATTACCCATAATTTCATTTATGATAACAAATAAAGGTACTCCAGCAATCGGAAATTTCAAATCACTCAAGTAGAAATTATCATTGTAATGTCCAATAACTTACATAGATAATAATCTCTATGTCAGAACTGTGTAATGATGAGAAAGTAAAAATTTCAATATGAACAAGTGTATCTTTATAAATAAAGAAAGATAACTTTTCTAGTTATGTCTCAATATTACGGAGAGGTGAATGATGAATTGGAGAAAGAAGAAGCCGCGCTAAACCAACAGAGGAAATACAGCTGAAGGAAGACGAATACGAAATGAATATTTTTATTCATATTCATAAGAATAATGGTATATTTGTAGGAAATTGTAGAACACGGAATGTATAATAGATAATAGAAAATAAATAAAAACAGTGAAACCAAATAAATTGTGTTTCCACGGATTTGTGCAGAGAAGTGGTTCTCAAACTTTATTGCTATGCGACCAAGATTAAAATTTAACAGTTTTTAACGATCCACCTAATATGTGTGGATATAGAGGCTTTTAGAATTTTGTAATAAATGTAAAATAAAAAAAAGCATTATTTGCTCTTAATATACACTGTTAAAAATTTGCAGCAAACTGTCCAGTCATTTGACCGTTTTTGTAGAAAACGGTTATATAAACGTAATTTAACTATATTCTGACCGTATTATTGCTCATTTTATGGTCAGAATATAGTTAAATTACGGTTATGTAACCGTTTTCTAGAAAAACGGTCAAATGACTGGACAGTTTGCTGCAAATTTTTAACAGTGTAGTAAAACCTCCATAACGAATATTTCCGAATAGCGGAGACCTCTTTTTAGAGACCACTTTTCAATCCTCAACACCAATATATCGAAATTGTTAACCCTGAAAAGCGGGCAAAATTCGCGGTCACGAGGTTTCCGTTATTCGGATGTTTTACTGTAATTCATTTTAAGGATGCTTTCTCTTTCTATATATGAATTTCATTTTGTGAATTTCATTTTGGGCAATTTGGGGTAATAAATAAAGCTCATGGCTATTAACTCAAACAGAAATTAATTACATTTTGCTTATATTAGTGGAATATTGCCCTTGAAAAAGTGTCCACTATATAAGTTTACAATTGCTCTTGTAATATTTTCAGTTTCTTCATATTGGATTTTATCTCTACATATCTTTAAGTATTTTTCCCACTTATTTTAATTTTGAGAATCTTAAATTTTTGGATATATTTATGTATTGTATTGTAATTATCGGTTTATCTATTGTCGATTATTTATGTGGTTTAATGGTTATTCTTTACAAAAGTTAAAAATGTGTCAGAAAGCAAAATTTTCTGACACATTTACGGAATCGTTTATAAACGTTAAAGGTTTACTGGCAAGCATAACAATTGAAGTGATTTAAAATTGAATATATTTTTTTCCTTTTTTTATATATAAATGAATTACATCTCGATTTATAAGATATTTTTGTCTCATAACGACTTTTATCGGGTGTCGCGTCCAGAAAATCTGTTCAAAATGCCATGTTTAACAGCATTTTCTGAAAGATCCTTTGCCTTTATATAAAAGAAAAATTCGATTTAAAAGTATCTGAATAAGAGTATCTGTTAATCTCATGCTTTATGAATCTATTCTAAGAAAAAAGCATATAAACGAAATTAGCATTATTTTTATTGTGAATAATCGCAATAATAATAATAATAATAATGCGGCATAACAAGAAAACATAATAAAGTATGAAAAAAGCATGAAAAAAATACATTAATTAATAATTTTATAGTAAAAAATACATTTAAAAAATCAGCGTGATATAACATTGTTTGTACCAAAGAAATGATCTGTATGAGGATTGATTTGTTAATTTTAGTCAGAAATCTCTCTCAACCTAAATATTGATACAACATTGGCATTTCAGAAAGTTGCTTACCCATATTTAGTCACAATTTTTTTTCTTTAAAAATGCAAAATATTCGTTATATTTTTTACCGTTGATAATATTAATAATATATTTTTGTAGAAACTGTTCGATCAATCCGTGATCAAACAAAACGTCGGCTGCGATGCATAGTTTGATAACCGCTGGCGTAGAGTAATTGAATATTAGGACCGATTTCCTAAGCAACAATGAACAAAGGAAAAGAAAATATTTTGAAAATTAACCCCTTTGGGTCTGGTGTCCTATTAATAGTACATGTCTTTTCATTCAGTATTATTGTGTCGTAACAAATATTTTTATTACTATCTTCATATAGTAATGATAGTATATGTCTATACGTTTATTATCATGATTTCATTTATGCTTTAGCATCACTACTCCTAAATTGAATTAAATAAAAAAATGTTTAACTCTCTTTGCACTGGATGTTGATTGTTTTATCCAAAACATATGTTTCACACTTTAAATTTAAAATAGGGGCCACTTTTCCAAACGAATAACTTTTTAACATTGGGTAACTCTAGGATAGATGGCCATAGCTTTTAAAGATTGAAATAAAAAATTTTAGAATGCAAATGCAAGAAATATTTATGCATATTTAAAATTCTTATTTACATACTCATCATATTTTAGACAAAAAATAATTAAATATTGAGAACAAAAGGTGGGAAACAAAATTGAAATTTAAATGCTAGATGGCCATCTCTCCTTCAAGCCGAAGAGAGATGGCCATCCAATACAAGAAAGGAAAAGTGAAGTTAAAATAGAAAAAAGTAACAGATTTCTTATAGGTAATCATAAAACACATACAGCAATTTGTAAAGTGCCTTAAAAGTCTGTATAGTAAAAAAAAAATTGTTATGTGCGTACTGCAAAACATTCAAATACCTAACTCAACAAAAATATTCAACCACTAATTTAAATAAACATTAAAATTTCACTTACTTTTTATAATCGAAAAACAAAGCTGCACGGCGCAATGAATGAACACGTTGAACAATTTCCTATGAACAAAGTTTATGTTGCGACCTATGATCAAGTTTTGGAAATATTTAGACTGGCCATCTATCCTAGAGTTACCCTACATAAAAAGTACTAGAAAGTTGTTATGTCTGTTTAATCATATTATAACACCGCATTTTCCAGTCTTCAAAAATTATTCCTCAGCCTATTGTCATAAGAATAGTATGCAAAATAATTATATTCATTATATTTCTGTAAATGACGTAGTAGTTACAGATACTGAGTTACAGTTTAAATACTGAACTACTTTCATACATGGACGATGTAATTAACATTTGAAAACTGGCACATACAGACATTGTGGAATTGAAACACATTTAAGATTCACTTCAGTGTTAAAGAGATTTGGGGTTTCTGGTGATTTTATTAAGTCTCATTGCAATCTTTTACAGACTTTTGTAACTGTAAATTTCTGAGGTTTTTGTAGATAAAGAACGTTTTTAGGAATCGTGGGTAACTCGGAAGAGGTTATTGTTTATTTTAGTTTGCGGTTAAATTAAATTTTTCTATATTAAGAAACATTTGTGTATTTCTTACATTGTATTGTAATTACTAATTTAGTATTGGTTTCAGGGCTCGAAACACACAGAAGGAATTTTATTGTTCATTCCAATATCCACAATCAATAATCTTTGGGGGTAAATTTCTTTAAAATATGCACTAGAAATATATCATGAAGATAATTATTTCGAAATAGAGGTAGGAACAATACAATATCTATTATACGCTTAGAGCCCTATTGCTTGTCATGTAGAAACAAATGTAAAAATGAAAATTAAAATCGCATAGTTTAATAGATAATTTAAAATACACTGCAAAAAAATTCCGTATACATATAGGTGATTTTATGTGGAATTTCTGTTTTTTTAACGGAAACTTTATATTTTGAGTGAAAATCGTAATTTTTCCCAAAATAAATGGAATTTTTTTTATTTATCCTTACTCATTGGATATTAAAAACGGAAATTTTCCTTCCAATCCAGACGAACGGATATGTTCCTTTTCAATGGAGAAAAAAATGGAAAAATTCCAGTTAAATTTCGTAATTGATGTTTTGGCCTATAACCAAGCGGTTACATGTTGCCAAGTGGTTAGATGGTGACAGAGCATTCATCCTGTAATTGCAAGTTTCGAGGTTTGAATCCAGAAGAAGACAAGCCGATAAAAAATGGGCATGATAATATTCAATGCAAATACCTGTTCTGTGTAAATATGCATCAATATACAAGGTTCGCACACTCCTTGGAATTTCCAAGGCCCCGGCACATGATAAGAAAAGTTCTATTTAACTTTTAAAATACAGAATTCGTAACCACCTTGTTTATTCACAGAACTGCAATATTCTGTAGTTAAATAAGGTGAAAAAACTGTTAAAAATTTGTTGTAGAACTGTGTGAACCCTGGTATGTATAATTATTATTTAGATTATTATTTAATTTTTTTAATATTTCACTATTGTTCAAATTAATTTTTTTAAACAGAAATTTTCTGTCTTGAATAGCGGGAAATTTCCATCTTGAAAACGAAGGAATACCAAAACGGAAGTTTTGTGACGGCAACTTTGCTGTCATTCTTATTACCGCAAACTTCAATAAATGTTTCAGTGAAAACAACAAGCAATGAAAAAGGTTAACTAATATTAACTCAGCCACACTCAACCTTTTTTTTTCTCGCAGGCCACAAACATTATGCTTGCTGCATTAAGTGGGGCGCAACACATTATACTTATGTAAAAATAAAAGAAATCTCATAATTTTATAGATAATTTAAAATATTATTAATTTTCATATTAACACTTAGCCGTCCGGCGACACCACAGTGGTGTCGTCGTAAAGTAACTTAATTTTAATCCTTAAAAGCTACATTGGCACCAGAATTTAGGAATGAAAAATTCCCTTTTATCAAGTACATGAAGAAAATATTTGACTTATTTTCGAATAAATTTGTTTCTAAATTCTGGTATCAATCAATCATTTCAATTTTACGAATAGAAGTATTTTTACGAGACATGCGGACGGCAAAGTGTTAAAGTAGATTTCCTAAATCCCATGACTTCAATAACTGTTTCAATGAAATCAATGTCACTCATTAGGCCCATTTTGGAATATGGATCTGAGGTTTATTTCTGTGCCTCTTCTAACAATTTACTAAGGCTTGAACGAGTCCAACTGAGTGCTGCCCGTTTAATTGTTGGCTTACGTCAGAGTTGCCCGGGAGAGTTAGCACTTTATGAATGCGATTAACGAAATTCTTTAATAAACTCTATAGCTACGGCACACATAACCGTACCTCTTTGCTTCTTCGTAACTGGACAAACAATCAAAGGTCCCTTGAATCAAAGAAACAGTCCCTTCTCTCTGGCAATCAAACAGGGTTTTATAGATACAACAATGAAATCAACGTGTAATAAGAAAAGACTGACTAAGATTAACTCAGCCATACTTAACCTTTTTTTTTTTCGCGGGCCGCAAACATATATTTTTGCTGCATTAAGATGGGCGCAACACATTATGCTTATGTATAAATAAAATAAATCTCATAATTTTATAGATAATTTAAAACTTCATTTATTTTTATCCCCAGGTAGATTTCCTAAAACCAAACACTTTGATAATTGTTTTAGTTAAATCAACAAGTAATGAGAAAGACTGACTAAGATTAACTCAGCCGTACTCAATCTTTTTTTTTTTAATCTTCCGGGCGGCAAACATATGTTTAATACATTAAGTGTGCCGCAAGACATTATAGTTATATAATAATGAAAAAAAATTAACTGAAATAGTAAGATAAATAAATTAGAATAACAAAATTGACATAATCAGTATTAGCTGCACTATAAGTATAAACCGTAATAATTTAATAATGCAGTTATAAAAATAAAATATATATAAATATATTTTTTAATAAATCATGTTTGTTTCTCAATGCAAAATCTTTTCATCTTTTTAAAATGCAAATGTACATACTGGGAATTTAATTAATTTTAATTAATATTTTATTACTGTTGAAAAAAAATAAATGTATATATATCACTGTTACGCAAACAGGACTTCGTGTAAAAAGAGCTTTTGACTAAGCGAATGATATTTAGGAAGCTTCAATGTAATTTGATATTATTTATAAATAACATACCGGACTTTGTCTTCCCATAAAAATATATAAAGCACTAATGAAAACCTTGGTGCTACCACGCTACAGGTCCAGAGTTCGACTCCGAACTGGGCAAGGTTCAATCAACCTTTCGTGACTTCTGAGTTGATAAAATGCGTGCCAAGTTTGGTTGAGAACTAAACAATGGGGCTCTCGCGTTAGGTTAACCACCTGACCAAGATATATAAGGTATAGCACCCCGTGGCCCATGGTCAAGAAAACAGAGTTGGGAACTGCAGGCTAAGATCCCTAGGAATGGTAGCGCCACAGAGTATAGTAGTTTAGTTAATGAAGACCTTAAATTTCTTTTAGGTGCATCTCATTTCTTTAAAAATAAATATGGATTAAAGATTTTGCGCCTCGCATATGAGCAATAGAGTTTTACAAGGTGACGTCACGAACAGGTTTTTTGCTTTTGCTGTAGGACAGGCACCTTATGTATATCGGCACCTTTATCAATGCTTTTTCTACTTGTGTGTCCTACAGCTTTTTCGCCGTTTTACGGTAAAAGTCACGTGATGTGAACTGCTCTATTCTAAGTAAAGCGGGAATTTAGTGTCCCAATATTTTTAAAATTACAAAAATAAAAGGTGATTTAAATTATCAATATTAATCAGTTATACATGTAAACTGTGATTATTTTCTTATTGAAATTGGAATATAATATTAAAAATATGTTTTTAATGCAAATATCATTCCCTCACTACCTCACCATTCACACATGTAGGAAAGAAAATGGTTTCTCTGCAATATGGCATGAATATTTATAACACTTGTTTTATAAATTATATTAAAGATACTTAACTAAATATTTTAGCCCCTTAATTATATTAATATTTTATGCAATGAAATAAATTAGGACAATTTTATTGTCGTCCCAGTATTGACATCACGCCTTCACATTACTGTAAATCTATCACTGTTAACTCAGTAATTGGCAGCACATGCATTTTAAAGGTCTAAGATAGTTTGTAGGAGTGAACTAATAAAACCGTCTTGTTTTTTGCTCAACAACATTGTTCAATAGCTAGCACATGGCTTTCAAGTATTACATCTAAGTAAGTATTTTTATATTACCAGTAAATTCCCTCATCTAATATAAATTTAATGAAAGCAAATAAAATTTCTTTTTTTGGTAATATTTTATTGGAAATGTATTTCAAAAGATATTTAGCAATTGAAAATAATCCCAAGTCTAATATATATATATATATATATATATATATATATATATATATATATATATATATATATATATATATATATATATATATATATAAAACCATTAATGAAACATTACCGTAACACCAACATAAACTATGAAATTATGATTTAGTATGTAATAATTAATGGACAACGATAGTGTTCCCCAACACACTGTATATAGATACCAAATACTTGTTTAAAAGAAGAAGAAATTAAATTAAAAAATGAATGAATAAAATTGAATGAATGAAATTTGTGGAATTTAGACAGAATTATCAAGTCCCAAATGCCTAAATACCACAAATAAAATGAGTGATTTCATCATCATATTAGCCATAACATTGCTTATATATATATTTACAAAGTGATTTTCACAAGTATTTCATCATTCCCTCATAATTTTAATACATGAGGAAATGATCTGAATCCACTTATAAACGTAATATACAATAATATAAGACTAATCTAATGTAATAAAATACATATTAAAAAACTCATAAGATTTTTAGAGTAAGTAAGGTAAATCTATTTTGGGGAAATTTCATTTAGACTCCATTTAAAAAAAATATCACTTTTCAGGGAATGACCCATATAGAAAGTTTGCAGGCTGCAGGTTGAATATGGTTGGATTAACTAGTAATATAAAATTATCCTCAATCATATTAATACGAATCAACTAGTATACTTTCTTACCATTTAGTTTGTTTACTCAATTTTCGTTAACTAAATGCGTTTCATATTTTAACAGAAACCAAATTGAGGGAACCAGTTTTGTATTTATTATCGTTTAAGTTATAAAAATATAAAACATATTCTCCGCTTAACAATGTGAAATTTTCTGACACATTCATGGCACCATACGTAAAAGCATAAAAGTTGCTATTATGATTATTGAAGTGTTTCTAAATCAAATAACCTTAATAGTATACACTAGTCACGCGACGGTATATTTTCGAACTAATGTTAAATTAGTGATATAGATGTTCTTTGCAAATTTTTCGTTTTCCTTTCAATATGTTTAAATGATTATTTTTACATAGATTATCTAAGGTCTATGTGCAACAACTATAACGTTCAATCTTTATACTTTTTAAAATTTTTTGGTTTCAGTTTCCTTATGTGGATACTTTCATTTTTGGAAACAACTAACCATTCTTTTTTTCTGAAATTGAATGAGTCCTCAGAATGAAACTGCAACAAAAATAAACAAGAACGAAACATCATGCGTCAGGCGTATTTTATCTAACGCTTTCCAACACTCCCACAGTAGTTTTACAAAAATATTTACAGTTAGGTGAAATATGATATCTAAGTAAACAAAGTCAAAGTCAAACCGGGCGAGAAGGCCTACATTTCGGCTTTAGCTCAACTAGCCCCACCCAAGAAATTGAAAAACGTATAACATATTTAAAAACCCAATTTCAGGAATTACCAACAATATTCGGAAAAATATCTGAACTCTTTTGTGCAGCCTTGTATGTGATATATATATACTACATAGAATGCTAAATTTGAGTTCAGTTAGGAGACGCGTATCACAGTTTAAAATCCCTTTCTGGAACTTCCGCCAATAAACGTAAATGCACGCGAGAACTTTTGTGCAGCCCTGTATATGATCTATAGAATTTATACACGCCAAGTAACACACAAAAAATAAGTTAAATTTAAAAACGCGTTCTGCAACTGAAAAAGCACTTCCAGCAATTATTGCTAACAAACAGTACCGAATTATTTTGTGTGCCCCTGTAAATGAACGATGAATGCTATTCACAATATTCTATAGTAAGCCTCTTGTAAGCCACCTTAGTGATATATATCAATTTCAATATGTTTGAAATAGTGAGAATTATTAAACTAAACCGCAAACGATTTTTATCCATAGACCGTAATGTAACGGATTTTTTTGAGTGTCCCAGTAAAGGAATTATGAGTGCTATGCAGACCATATTTTACAGTAAGCCTCTTGTAGTGCAGCTCAGTGATATATATCAATTTCAATACGTTTGAATTTGTGTAACATCAATAAAATAAACCGCAAATAATTTTCCCCATAGACGGTAATGTAACGAAATTCTTTTGAATGTCCCTGTAAAAAAATATAAGTGCTCAACAAGTCTTCATTTTCAATACCGAACGTGCCATAGTAAACCTCAGTAACATATATATTAATTGCATGGCAATCTGAACTTATTTACGCCTTAGAGTACGGACAAACAGACAGATAGACAGACGGCATACAGAACTATGTTGGAAAGTGTTAAAAAAGTAGAAAAATACAATATTAGACTTCTACCTCAGATATCCTATGCAAAAAGAATCATTTAAAAATAAGGAAATACAAACGACAACTTTTCAGAAAACATTTTCATAGGTTTAAGAACAGCTTGATAATTTTTACACTGACTAGCGTAGGTTTTTAAGAGAAACAGATTAATTCGTATATGTTTAATTCCATATACTTTAATAGTACATATCACAGTAAATAACAAAGATTTTTAATGTTTTAGATTAGATATGTAACACATACATATATATAAATGACAACAATAAAGGCGATCAAATAACATTCAAACAGCTAAATAACAGATAAAAATTAAATCTTTTCATATTCCACGCGAAAATCACTTTGTTTTGTTTAAAATAACACTCATATCTCATTTTAATATTTCTTAATTTATATCACAAAACGCTTATAACTTGCTCTCAGGTTTAGAAATTGGTACTTTTCAACTATAAAATATCACACTGTCATAGTAATTTCCGTTTCCACTGTACTCAAAAATGAAAAATAACTTTATAACTCTTGCATTTGTAATTTCATTCTGCTAAATGAGATAATTTAACCCACTCGTCTTTCCTAAACTTTCCTGGTTTTATAAATAAAATGCCACATTTAGGCTTATTATAAGCTGCTGAGTTTGTGAAAAAGAGAATATCTTGACAAAGACAGAGTCTTTTGATGTCCAAATTAATTTACACATTCTTCCTCTGAATGTTCTTCATTTGTTAAATACATTAAGGTTTGTAGTTTATTTCATTTTTGTTAATATATACTTACATTTCCGTCTATGTATAGTTTCACGCTCACTTTTCGGATAATATTTCTATTGTCGTTAGATAGTATAATACAAAATGCGTAAATTTTAAAAATTGCTTAAGGAAATGTAACTGTGTTGTTTAAAGTTCTTTTGTTTTTAACTGCATAAATTTTGTATTAATAAGGCGTTAATAAACTGGTACTGTTATGAGAATGATCATTTTGTAGCATGGAAATGTTCTCATATATAAAAGAAATTTTGAAATTAATCTGTATTTAGGGAAATTGGTGATTTTCAACGTAGTCACAAATTAAAAATCTTTTCAAACCACAAGATTTAATATCTGGTGAGGAGAAAAATACATTTAGTGATATTAATCCAACTGTATTTAATGACAGAAATTTACTAGTACTGAGATATTTTTCATAACATTAATTGAATATAAACAGTTTTAGTACAGTATCATTTTTTAATACAGGGTGATCCAAAACTCACAAAAGATATTTCAAAACTCGATAATTCGTAAAGTATAAACTATGTAAAGTATACACTATGCGGTTTTTACATAAATACACAGAAATACGAAGTTTTTTTGTAGTAACTTACATTATCGCCAGGATACACTGAGAAAAATGACACTTTTAAATCTGAGTAAATCGATGTTTTCATTTTGTTATGAAACTTTTTGTTACAAATAGGACGACCCAATGCTTTCAATTCTGAAATACCAGAAATACTCAGAATATTGAAACATGGACATACTCAAAACTGCGCACATAGAGGTCAGTTCATACTCATTTTTGAAACGTGGATATACTCAAAAATTATTAGAATCAGTTCATACTCATTTTTGAAATATGGACAAACTCAAATATGAGCACATAATGTTTTATTCTTGAGTGTGTGCATGTTTTCAGAAATGAGTATATACATGTTTCAAACTTGAGTAATTTTGATTCGGAGCCATTTTGACTATGCGACATACTCAGATTTGAGTATTTTTTTCTCAGTTTTGAAAATGTCGTTTTTAGAGTATAGCTACATTTGTCACCGTCAGTAAGTACTTTAGTGGTCTCAAAGCTGTCGCTTTTTAAGGCATCGTGTTGCAGGAATTACAACAGAAATATTTTTCGATGCTCTGCAATGTATCTTGCAACGTCAGAGAGCTGTTCTCACTAATGGCATTGGTAAAATCGAACATTTAACATCCTATTTGCATTGTAAACTGTACTGATCCGCTGCTGTTACAATTGAAACGTCACTATCTGGTAACAAATGTAATTATTTTGGCGATAAAACTTTTATTATTTGTGACTTTTGGATCACCCAGAAGATAATTTGCGTGTATGTATAGTTTCATGTTTACTTTTAAAGTACCGTGTTGAGTAATCGATATGTAGAAGCTTTAAATATGCGAATCAAAAATTACTGTTCATTCCACAAAGTAATGTTTGGGTTTTGCATTAAAAAAAAATACAGACATCGTTATCTATTTTGCAACGATTAAAAATTACAAATTTTATACATTTAAATATATCTCTGAACTTTTAAAAAAATTTAAATATAATTTAAAGAAATATGATATAAATTTGATAGAACCCCCTCCTGTAAAATTGAGAACTTTATTACATAATGAGATTTATCCTGTACCGATGGAGGAAACTTTGGGAATCTATAGAATTCCAGTAACTAAGGAAATAAATGAAAATGGTAAGAAATGTTATTAAGTAAAAAGGCTATGTAGGTATGACCTTAAGGAAGTTCAAAACTCGTTTGAAAGAACATATTTTAGATATTATTTAATTATCAGATTCAGATATCATTTTTAGATATTATTTATGTATCTTTATTACATAATAAGATTGATCCTGTACCGAAGGAGGAATTCTCGAGAATCTGCAGAATTTCAGTAACTAAGGAAATAAAGGAAAATTTTAGTAAAGTAAAAGACTATGTAGGTATGACCTTAAGGAAGTTCAAAACTCGTTTGAAAGAACATATTTTAGATATTAAATTTAATAGAGCTAAAACTGCACTTTCAAGACTAAAACAAGAGTAATCAATCAAAGTACATTTTGATCAAGCTAAAGTAATTAAACATACGTTAACCTATTATGAATCAATAATTAATGAATCCATAGAAATTTTATGTAAAAAAGATAAAACATGCAATGATTCAATATACTACAATATTCCCAAATTATGGTATAGACTCTCTTAAGAATCAATAAGTTTGTAAATTTTAAAACGTAGGCAAATTTAGATTTTAAATCTAGCTTATGTTTTTAGCCGACTAGAAGTTCTTCTAGCAATCTCACCAAGCTTTCTCAAATCTGTAATTTATTTTTATGTACATTATGTAAATAAAAATGTTCTACATGGTTTTGAATTTTTTCGAGTTTTGAATTTTTCAATTTTTTATTTTTTAATGGAAATACCATTAGAAAATATAAAAATGCGATTTTTAAGGAATTTTTTTTAAAGAAAATACTGGTATTTTCTATGAAAATTTTAGTGATCTGTCACCAAGGAAAACAGACTTCATTTTTAGATTCAGCATGGACAAAAGTATAAAATACTCTGAATGCTGTTTCAGTTCCGTAAATTATTTTTAAATTTGTAGACTTACAAAGGTCAGTGACAATAAGCAGCATTTTATTGAATACTCTTCATTGTGCTTAGTAACCTCTTCAGACCTGAGGTACACAAATGCGAACCTCTATTCTTTTCCTGATAAAAACTAAACTGTTTGATTTTTTTTTTACATTTTTACTTTATTTCCATATAGCTGAATGTTTTTTGCTTTTGAAGAAAACCAATAAATGGCAGCACTGATGCTTGTTTTATCACAAAATAAATGATATTTTCATCTGACTTTTCAAAATGCTTTCAAGACAGTGTGGCCAATAAAGTAAGTAATTTTTAGAATTATTTAACTTAAACGTTTTACAATTAAAACAAGTTGGAAATTGTACGTCAAACGGGACAAATGAGGTGTCGTTCGTACTATAGCTAGTTATATAAATATTCAGATCTTGATGATTTTTAATTCTGTGAAAAGAATTATATCGTCTGCAGATTAATTTCTGTAAAATATAAGTATCTCGGTCGCTTGACGATTAAACCTCGGAAGCTCCTCTAACAAGAAAGCACCGATTTTTTTTTTTTTAATTCAAATTTCTTATTAAATATTTTTATTAATATCTCCTAAAGTTTTGATTCGATTTTTATAAAATTTGAAATGTCTCGACACAAAATTCTGCAAAGATAATATATCTTAAATTTCAAACCATTCGGTTGGGTAGTTTTTGCGTTGTTATATGCGGACGAACGGACAGACAGACGGACGGACCAAGCGACGACAATAATAATTACGAACGCACCTAAAAAATTGATGATTTGCAGATCATTCACTTGGTTAAAGCCCTTAAATTTGTTCTTGCGTGAATTTAGGTTATTGATAATTAAATTAGAATTTTAAGGAGGATAGTAATTTTAGATCCATATTTGTGAGCCTAAATTACCAGTCCCTTAAAGTCTCAATTTTAGAAAAAGGTTCTTTTTGTCATCTATGTATGTATTATGTATCTTTGTTACATAATACATACATACATAATACACAAATATTGTGAAAAAGGCAATTAATGAGTATTTATAGTATTATTTTAACTTCAGGTCTGAGGTTAAGCGAAAGCGTTCTAAATGGAATTTAGAGGGAAGAAAAGTCATTATAAAGATATTTTAATATGACAAACATAACATACATTGTTCAAAACATTTCAACGAACTTTCTGTTTCTCGCTATATATTGCGAGTTTCTTTTACATTTTAATGCACTAAAAAAGAAAATATTGTTAACAATATTCTACCACCCTCCAATTTTACAAAATTCTACTTACAATTTTTAGACTAGATGCACATATGTATAGGAGACACTGGAACTTATGGTAAATGTTTTACCTTTCATACTGTAGAATGTGTAATTTATAAAATTCCGGTATTTTTTTTCCGACAAACAATTTCTTCAAATAGTTTTCTATTAATAGATAAAAGATGTTAGTCATAGCTTAATTACTGAAAGAGAAAACGCCTTAAAATATGAAATGAAACTTTCTTCCATTGGACTCCGACTCCAAGGTCCAGTGGGACTTGTCAAGGGTCTAATAGAACACATTCATTAAACACAAATCTTTCCTAAATAGGTGAATTCAAAGTTATACCAGCACTATTATATGTGTATTTGTAGTATTATTTTTACTTTAGCACTCTAAAAACGACATTTTCACAACTGAGCAAAAAATACTCAAATCTGAGTATGTCGCATAGTTAAAATGGCTCCGAATCAAAATTACTGAAGTTTGAAATGTGTATTGTGTATATACTCATTTCTGAAAACATGCACACACTCAAGAATAAAACATCATGTAGTCATATTTGAGCATGTCTATGTTTAAAAAAAGAGTTTTATGTGACTTCTATGTGCTCATTTTTGAGTATTTCCATGTTTCAAAAATGAGTTAGAACTGATTCTAATCATTTTTGAGCAAGTGAATGTTTCAAAAATGAGTATAAACTGACTTCTATGCACTCATTTTTGAGTATGTCCATGTTTCAAAAATGAGTATAAACTGACTTCTATGTGCTCATTTTTGAGTATGCCCATGCTTCAAAAATGAGTTTGAACTGACCCTAATCATTTTTGAGTATGTCCATGTTTCAAAAATGAGTTTGAACTGATCCTAATCATTTTTGAGTATGTCCAAGTTTCAAAAAGGAGTATGAACTGACCTCTATGTGCTCAGTTTTGAGTATGTCCCTGTTTCAATATTCTGAGTATTTCTGGTATTTCAGAATCGAAAGCATTGGGTCGTCCTATTTGAAACAAAGTTTCATAACAAAATTATAACATCGATTTACTCAAATTTGAAAGTGTCATTTTTCTCAGTGAGGTCTTAAGACGATAACGTTTGTTGAAACAACTTAGAAACCATAATTCGAAACATTCAAGATTGTTTTTAATGGGGCGAGGATATTTGCAAAATCACATGTAAAACAATTGACCTTGTTGTACCTGTTTGGCGAGAACTACTGAAACCATTTTAATACTTTTTAAAATAATTTATAGCAGTAGCTAATTTATAAATTGATCGTTCGGTAAGAAATAAAAATAAAAAAATACAAAAGTTACACAATTTCGCCAAACAAAAATCAAATATAAAACAGATGATACTGATTTACCTTTTCCTTGAGATCTACTGAATAGATTTCAATACTTTTTTAAAAGATAGTTTTGGAAGTAACGAAGTTATAAGTTAAGATAATAAGGAGAACAAAATACGTCAATTTCAGCTGTTTTACATATGATTTTGCAACTGTTCTTTCCCCCTTAAAGTCAGGCTGGTGATAATGAAGCTGGTGTGAAAAGCAAAATGAATTTCAAGCAAAATTTTACGAACATGACGTCTTAGTTCCAATAAAATCAATTTAGTGGTAACATACGAGCGGTATTCAATTGCAAATAGGAAAAGATTTTTCAGACCTCCTGTATGGATGGGTACTCAAAGTTTTAAATATGCCAAGACACTTCTATGAAAAAAAAAAAAAAAAAAAAAAAAAGAAAAAAGAAAAAAAAAACTCACTAAAGAATGAGAAACCCATTGCGTCAACACACATCAAAGTTAAATAATATGATTTAATTAAAAATAAAAAATTAAAAATTGATTTACCTTGGTATGATGTTGTTTTTTCTAGATATTTTTTGGTGTTTGGGCATTATCTAAAGCCATACTCCATAGTTGCATACAGATGGATAATCTGAAACCAAGAAAAGTAATTCAGCATACTAAAACTTTTATAAAGATGATATATGGAATTTGGATAATGATTGAAATGAGATAAGATTTTCAAAGTGAAATGTAATAAATTTCATTTTTATTACCATTAGAGTTGTAAAGTAAGCAATTCTAGGGGTTATCGGGTTCAATCCCACCACTTCCAGAAATTTTTCAGATCTGTGTTTATGTGTATCAAAAAATTTGAATTCATTTTTAAGAACAGCATATTAAAAATCGCTAGTCACTCTAGCTCCGCCAATTTTTAATCAATCAACTTAATGTTTTTGAAGTAATTGTGACATATGTTTCTGGCGAAATACGCCGGATGTTTTCTATGTATTGATATATCACTTTTCTTTGTAACTTTACATAACGAAATTTTGATTGAAAATTTACCTTTTACTTTAAAGTGATGTCGTTTTTCTAAAAACACAAATTTAAAAAATCTTTCACTATAGTTTAGTATTGTACTAGCTTATAAACGCGAAAAACTATTTTTTATCTCATTGTACTAGGTTAGGTTTATGATGGGTTATCGTGCCCACTACTTGATACTCTTTTTTTTGAAGAGCTTCCGCCCATCAGTTCTCCAGATGCAATTTTTTAATATATCAATTTAAAAAACATACAGTTTTAAACTTTAATGTACGTACAATAATTTAGTGTAAATGTGCTTTTTTAAAGATTTGTACTACATTTAGACTTAGACTACATGTCTTTAAAACAAAGTTCCAAAAAAAATTTAAATTTTAGGGCGTCAAAGTGAAAATATGTGGGAATCTTAATGAAGACCACGGGATATTTTCTGACATCATAAAAGAAGAATAAGAATGTAAAACAGTGAGCACCAAATTTCTAGCGATGTTGAAAATCACACTTAAATCTTTGAAAATGCACCTTTTCCCTGTTAGAGTGAGAAAATCCCGAACCATCAACTGTTTCCAGGGATCAAAGGCCTGAGGTTAAAAACCCCGATTCCGATATACTTGCAGATTGCACCACCTGGCATTTACCCCTTCCGCACAGGGGTTTTTGAACTATCTCTTCAAAATCTCAGGTATTGTGGGAATATAGCGAAGCAAGATTAGCAGCTAAGAAATACATTAGAATACTGTGTATCTTAACCCTTTCGGTTCCAACAAAACTTAAAATATCGGTCAATTTAAATTGACTATTAGGTTGACTTAACAATTATTTTTGTTATTATCTGCATGTAGCAATGATAGTATATGTCTATAAATTTACTGTCATAACTGCATTTATGTTTCAGAATTGAGTAATTAAAAAAATGAAACGTTCGCTTAAATATTTTTGCGCCGTTGGTGATTCTTTTATTTTAAACATATGTTTCATTCTTTAAAATTAAAATAAGGGCTATTTGGCCGAACCAATAAGTGATGATTAAACACTTGAAGGTAGTGGTTCATTTTTGAACCACTTAATTTCAATACTTAAATGGTACATTGGCACCAGAATTTTGTAATGAAAATTTTCCTTTTATTAAGTACGTGAAGAAAAGCTTTTATTTATTTTCAAATAAATTTGTTTGAAAATTCTAATGTCATTCAATTATTTCAGTATTTTACGAATTGCCCCTTTACTTTGGTCCTGAAAGGGTTAAAAATATTTAATTTGTTTAATCCTGTTTTAATATAATATTTTCCACACATCTTTAAAAATTCTTCCTTAGCCTATTGTCATAGTAATAGTACACCAAATACTTACACTCTAAAAGTGACATTTTCAAAACTGAGCAAACAATACTCAAATCTGAGAATGTTACATAGTCAAAATGGCTCCGAATCAAAATTACTTAAGTTTGAAACATGTATATACTCATTTCTGAAAACATGCACACATTCAAGAATAAAACATCATGTGCTCATATTTGAGTATGTCCATGTTTCAAAAATGAGTATGAACTGAAATCTATGTGTAAGTTTTTGAGTATTTCCATGTTTCAAAAATGAGTGTAAACTGATCCTAATCATTTTTGAGTATGCCCATGTTTCAAAAATGAGTATGAGCTGACCTCTATGTGCTTAGTTTTGAGTATGTCTATGTTTCAATATTCTGAGTATTTCTGGTATTTCAAAATTGAAAGCATTGGGTCTTCATATTTGAAGCAAAATGAAAACAACGATTTACTCAGATTTGAAAGTGTCATTTTTCTCAGTGTATATATTCGTTAGATTTCAGTAAATGATGTATTAGTAAAGTTTAATTAAACCTTTACTTTTTTGATTTGGATAGCTACTTTAAATTTTTTAACCTAAAATTAAATCCCCCCCCCCCCCCCAAAAAAAAAAAATAAATAAATAAAAAAAATCTCGTTACCGAAAGTTTTAAAATATAGCTTTTAAGTATCGTATTGTTTGGTGTATAAAACACACCTCACATAGACAAATATTTCATTTTTATTAATATAGATACACGCTGTTTAACATTACTTACGATCTAATTCTTAATAATTAAAATGAATTATTTATTTTAATGCAATAATATTATCTCCTGAACTTACATTAAAAAATTGTTTTGGGTTAGAACTTCTTTCTTGCGACCGAAAGGGTTAAAAAATAACTTTTAAGTATCGTACTGTTTGGTGCATAAAACGCGCCTCGCACATACAACTATTTTATCTTTATTAATATAGATACACATTGTTTAACATTACTTATGATCTAATTTTTAATAATTAAAATAAATTATTTATTTTAAATGCAATAATATTATCTCCTGAACTTACATTTAAAATTTTATTATGGGTTAGAACTTCAGTAATACATAAATATCTAATTATTAGAATGAATCTGTTAAAGTATTCATTTTGTAAAATTAAATATATGTCTTCATATATATAAATTACGTTAGTCAATGTGTAACGAATTATATGATTTTTCCTTTTGAATTTTTAAGTAAAGCACTAACTAAAAAGCAATATACAGTCAAACCCGTTTTTGTGCGGTGAATAGTGCGTTTAAATAAAGCAAAGATTTCTATTAAACAAGAACGAAAAATCATGCGTCAAGCATAGATTATGTAACACTTTCCAACGCTTCAAAAATAATTTTACAAATCATACCGTTTAATAAGCTGAAAGATAACATCTAAGTAAACAATTTGGAAAACGCATAACATATTTAAAAACATAATTTCAAGAATTTCAAACGTATACAATATTAGGAAAAATATCCGAATACTTTTATTCAGCCTGTATATGATCTATAGATTTGTATATATACTATACATAGGATGCTAAATTTTAATTCAGTTAAGAAATGCGTAGCACAGTTTAAAATTCTCCTTCTGGAGTTTCTGTCAATAAACGGAAATGTGTTCGCGAACTTTTGTGCTTCCCTGTATAGGATCTACAGAATTTATACACACCACGTAATAAACAAAAAGTGAGTTAAATTTAAAATCGCGTTCAGTAACTTAAAACGCACTTCCAGGAATTATTGTTAACAGACAGTAGAGAATTCTTTTGTGTGTCCCTGTAAATGAACGATGACTGCTATACACGCAATATTCTGTAGGAAGCCTCTTGTAATGCACCTTAGTGATATATATAAATTTCAACGCGTTTAAAATAGTGAAACATTATTTAAATAAACCGCAGACGATTTTTCTCCATAGACGTAATGTAACGGGATTCTTTTGACTGTCCCTGTAAATTAACTATAAGTGCTATGCACACCCTAGTCCATATTAAGCTTCTTGTAATACACCTTAGTGATATATATCAATTACAATGTGTTTACAATTGTGTAACATCATAAAAATAAACCGCAAATGATTTTTCTCCATAGACCGTAATGTAACGGAATTCTTTTGAGTGTCCCTGTAAAAAAACTATAAGTGCTACACACTTCAGTGGAAATAGGGAACGTGCTATAGATAACGACAATAACATATAAAAATTGCAAGGCAATCCGAGCATATTTACGGGAGTTAGAGCACGGACAGACGGCAGACGGCAGACGGCCAGACAAACCGAAGTCATAAACACTTTTCAACTAGGTTGGAAAATGTTAAAAACAGCAGTATTCAATGTCCATAAACTTTTGAACCTACGATCGTGTAAAAACAGAATTAATTGTAATCAAATTGGAATAAAAAAAAATATATATAAGACGTCTTTGTTATTTATAAATGCGTTCTTAATATATAATCATTATCACTGAATTAAAAAGATATATATTAGAACCCAGAGCGTGGATACAATTTATTTATTTATTTATTTATTTATAATTTTTTTGCTTGGCTTCCATTTTAATGGAGAGTTATTCTGATTCCATCACTAAAACTTTCATGGGGATAATTACGTATCAACAGAAATAGTTTTTCTTATAAGACACCAGGGTCAAAATCCACTTATTCAATCGAAAATACTGACTGTCCCAATCCAAGCACACCTGAGGTTTCAATTATAATTTTAATAATCAAGCGAAATTTTTAACAGACTTATTTTGCTTTCTGAGAAATGGTATGGAATCAGGAGAATTACTAGAAATTGCCCCCATCAGGCTCCTAGCAATATTGAGCTAGACGTGTCAAAATTGTTTTAGATAGTAAAAGTGTGATTTGTGTTCAAAATTGTGAAATGTGTTTGAAAGCAGCTGAGAGAACACGGTGTCACTGATGGAATTACAGGAAATTCCATAGCTTTTCTTAATGCCATAACAATTTTCAAAAAGTAAAATTATGCTGTTGGAAATTTTGCTAGAATAGCCTCATATTTGCTAAAGATAAGAACGGAAATCCGGGTTAAGCTATAAGTGAGACACCCTGTGTTTTATTTTCCATTTTTCCCGAAATTGTTTTTACAGTGTAGGTATCTACAAAAAATAGTTTTTTATAAGAAACCTGAGTCGCAATCCACTTATTCAAACGAGAATACTGACTGTTCCACTCAAGCACACCCGGGTTTTCAATTGTAATTTTAATAACTAAGCGAAATTTTTAACAGACTAATTTTGCTTTCTGGGAAATGTGATGAGATCATGAGACGAACTGGCAATGGCCCCCATCAAGCTCCGAGCACCATTGAGCTAGACGTGACAAAACTGTTTCAGATAGTAAAAGTGCGATTAGTGTTCAAAATTGTGAAATGCATCTGAAAGCAGCTGAGAGACCATACGGTGTCACTAATTGAATTACAGGTAATTCCATAGCTTTCCTTAATGCCATAACAGTTTTCAAAAAGTAAAATTATGCTGTTGAAAATTTTGCTAAAGATATGAACGGAAATCCGGGTTAAGCTATAAGCGAGACATCCTGTATTTTATTTTCCTTTTTTCACGAAATTGTTTTTACAGTGTACGTATCAACACAAATATTTTTTTCTTATAAGAAACCTGGGTCGCAATCTACTTATTCAACCGAAAATATCAACTGTCCCACTCCAAACACAGCCGGGTTATCAATTGTAATTTTAATAATCAAGAGAAATTTTTAACAGACTTATTTTGCTTTCTGAGAAATGGTATGAAATCACGAGAAGTACTAGAAATTGCCACCATCAGGCTCCGAGCAACATTGAGCTAGACGTGTCCAAATTGTTTTAGATAGTAAAAGGTGGTCAAAATTGTGAAATACGTTTCAGCTGAGCAGCCTAGCGGCTGAGAGTACATACGGTGTCACTGATTGAATTAAAGGCAATCCCATAGCTTTGCCTAATCTCATGACAGCTCGCAAAAAGAAAAGTTATGCTGCTGAAAATTTCGCTGTATTTTTGACACCCTGTATTTTTGTTGGAATAAGTGAACTGGGACTCTGCTTTTTTTTTTTCTACACAAATTTATTTATCTTAATATACACAACAACATCATGTATAACAATGTATCTAGACGTGTATATTTTGCCAACATTCTGAATACCAAAGGAATTTATCAACTTCACCAAGGCTTTAGAAAATATTGAAAGAGTAAAATGGATTACCCATGAATTTTTAAAATAGTTATTTATTAATAAAATGAAGCCGATCATCCATCACTCGCTTCGCAAGTAATCTAAAACGTAGCCTAAAATAAAAGTATATGTAAATTTTAAGAAACCATGTACAAAAGCAGGACAAAAGAAACACAGTGACACTTTTTAAGCTACAAAACGCATGCATTTTTTTTTAAATATTTCCTAATCATATTTGCATACTTTTATTCAGTACTTTCACATAAATATTTTCTATGACTATAGACACTTTTCAAATTGAACTTATTAGCATTCCTTTCTAAAATTGTAAATGTAGCTGTCTGTCTTTTTAAAATTTCTTCCAGCGTAATGAATGAAGAGGAATTACACCGTAGGCACTAAAAAGGCGTAAAATAAATGGCCAGTTTTCGGGAAGAACACGCTGAATTCATTTTAACACTCGGAAGGCTTAGCTGATGTAAGCAAATTTTATTTCAAAGATGTGAAAGTTATGGAAAAGTTTGCTCCAGTTTGTTTTTTAAAATCAACGTTATATGAAAAAAAAGCAGTGACTTTCGGTTATATTTTATTAATGTTTTAGTAAAATGTTTTTAATCTTAACATTTTTCTGGTTATTTTAATAGCGTTTCATTTTAGTTTTTATTTATTTATTAATAAATATGATATCGTGTGATTTTATTTCGTATGTTTGTGCTCGATACAAATAAATTACAGGATGAAATGACCGGATTTTAAAATTTTATATTTTTAAAACTATTACGCATATTATAATAAATGATATATGGAAATAAAGAAAAACATTCCAAGTTTTTTTTTTTTTTTAAGTACAAATGTTAGATGCGTGAACCTTTCGTAACACGACAAACATCCATTCTATAATCAAGTTCGTTCAACACATTTTGCAGTTTCACACTGTCAGCAGTTCTTAATACAGCAAATGATGTGTTCTTTAAGTTCTTTGAGTATTTTCGGCAATGGTGTTTGATGTAATTCCACCAAAAGACCTTTCATGTAATTCCACCAAACAAAAAAAAAATGATATGGCGTAAGATCCGAGGATCTTGGTGGCCATGTGAATAAGGGTAAATCATCCTTACTCGCATGTCCAATCCATCGGCAAAAGAAAAAAAACTTAGAATGTTTTTCTTTATTTTCATATACTACTTTTTATAGTAACTGTAATAGTTTTGAAAATATAAATTTTTAAAATCCGGTTATTCATTTATGCTAACCCTGTATTTAAAAATAGGATTCGTATTAAAATGAAATATTGCTATATAAGAATAAATCAAAATAGTTTAGTTTCACAAGATTAATTTTAACACAATTATTCAAATTGGTAAAGAAATCATATGAGTTGTAATTTTCCAACTGGACGAAAAATGTCCGGGCCAGGATTTGAACCTGGGATATCGCGGCTGAAGCCGCCATGCTCTACTAACTGAGCCATCCCGGTCGAATCTGGGGGACCTAATTCATCCAGTTAACCTTATTGATCATAGCATCTGGTCTGATATCTGAATCAGCTCAACAGAATAAATAATTCTGTTAATCAACAGAATTATTGTTGTATCAACAGAATAATTTATTCTGTTAAGCTGATTTAACTAGATTCAGAAATAATTAGGATTTTCCATTACAGTGTATATTTGCTTCATATCCGCATTTTCCAAGAGCCAGTCTATTATCGAAACACGTAGGAAAAAGGTAAATGTTTATCTCTATGAAGATATATCATACAAATATTTATATTACATATAAAGAAAAAGAAAAAGTCTCAATTACGTCTATTAAAAATAACACCATGCAATATATTCCGGAAAACCTTAAAAATATATACACTAATATAATAAAATATATAAAGCACTTTAATTGCTTAAAAGACGTCAAATATCAATAAAAAACATTAAAATATTGACATGTTTCGATTGATTCACTCAATCATCATCAGAACACACAATAACGCAAATGCAATATATTATTACAGATGTTAAATTTAATAGGGGGAATACGGCTCTTATCAAGACTTAATAATAAAGAGAATATCAACATCCTGTTCAAAGAAGCTAAATTGATTTATAGATCTAATTTTTATTTACAACTATCTGTGAGATATTCGATTGAAATTTATATAAGAAGTTCGAAAGTGTGTAATGATACTTTGTCATTTCAAATTCGAAATACTTGGGTTGGATGGTTGAATAATAATGGGAAGCGGACTACAGATGGATCTAATAGTGGTGTTAAAATTAAAATTATAGATGGCATTGTATTCTCTTTGATATAGGGACTGATTATGCATTCCAGTTTTGTGTAAATTGTATTTGTGTTTTTGTGTGTTCTGATTATGATTGAGTGAATCTATCGAAACATGTCAATATTTTAAAGTTTTTTATTGCTATTTGACGTAATTTAAGCAATTGAGAGATTTTATTGGAAAATCTTTGCATCCAATGTATGTTCCTATTTTTACATAAGAACAATATATATATACCCACTGAAAAATATATATATACCGAATTATATATTACGGTATATATAATATATCATATTATATATACCGTATATATATAATAACGTATATATATAAACGTTATATATTACCATATATACAAAATCTTTTATAATCCATAAGTATTTTTATGAGTCAGTTTTCATAAATACTCAGTACTTTTTAAATACTGATAAAATTTTAAGAAATTCTTTAATTATTTATTACATTGCCTTTTGAGAAAGAATATATTAATATTTTTATACAATTAATACGGGTTTTTAGTATATATTTTGAAGGTTTTTTGGAATATATTTTGAAGGTTTTTTGGAATATATTTTATGGTGAAATTTGATACTATAAATGACTACACATCGGTCAGGATTCGAACTCGATACCACAACATTACGTCCATTTTGTGCTAACAATAAAAACGATAAAATGTAAAGATTTTGCAAAAACACATAACACAATTTGTATAACTAACACACGATTTGTATAACTGTAACACACGATTTGTATAACTAAGAAAACTTTTATGTATCTTTATTGTGCTAAAAATCAATTTTTAAAGGCTTAAAACACTGCTGGGATTTTATATCAGAAAAATATATTTACTCTTACGAAATAACTCCAATGATGCAACTTTATTAATACAACGTTTTAATTGCATATGCTCTAAGTAGCTTTATTTATTTTTTATTTCCAAAATCAATAAATTTATCTTTTATAATCCATGTTTAAGTAGCTATTTATAATGTAATACGTTTATTTAATTTATTAGTAGAAACTTAATCACCGAATGAGTCAGTTTTCATAAATACTGAGTACTTTTTAAATAACTGATAAAATTTTAAGAAATTCTTTAATTATTTATTACATTGCCTTTTGAGAAAGAATTGTCAACGAAGATTTTATCTCACAAATGCAGTGAATAGAAGTAATTGATGTTTTATTTATAAAAATAGACAGTGAGAAACAAAAGAATATTTCAAGAACCAACTTATTCCCGCTGCTTTTGTTGAAAATGAAAGCAGATTAGCTGACAACTATACTAATAGAAATAGACAAATTGCAAAGAAGACAAATACAAACGAATTTACAGTAAACGACCTCTTTTACACGTGAGAATTATGTTCTACAATAAAAAGCTCTTGTATGACTTAAGTATTCGCTGCTCAGTAATTAAAGCTCTAAACGAAGTAAGAGTGAATTCTCACACTTTTCTTGTTTGATTACCATTTCGACAGCATTCTTAGAAAAATATAAGATGGGAGAAAAATGTATTCAAGAAGAAATTATTTCTACTGGCAATTTTAAGTGGATCTAGGTTTTGAAAGTAGCACAGAGAGAAAATTTAAAAGTTGATTTTTGAAAAAAAAAAATTACCAAATGTTATAATGCGAGATATTTGTCTGCAGTACTATAAAAGTCTTGGAAAGTGTATTAATTTCGGTACATTTTAAATGTTATAAGTAAAGTAAGAAAAAAAAAAAGCTCAGTGTCTTTAAAATTTTGTGCTTTTTTAGGGACAAAATACAGGAACATACATAAAAATATAGAAATAAATGCTATCTCAATACAAGATATTAAAATATCACTACAACAACTCTAGGTGTTGAAATATTATTAAAACAATATTTCATTTCTTTTGCGCTTAAGAATTTCATTTTTTTTATTTCAATTCTAAACAAATTTATCATTTATATTCAATACATAAGCATCTATTTATAATGCAATTTGTTTATTTCAGTTTATAAATTGAAGCTTAAACACTTAATGAATCCGTTTTAATAAATACTCAGTACTTTTTTACAGATAAAATTTCATAAATTGAGTTACTGCTTATAACATTACCTTTTGAGAAAGAATTGTCAACGAAGATTTTATCTTGCAAATGTTGTGAACAGGAGCAATCGTCTTTATTCTTAAAAACAGTAAAAAACAAAAGGATATTCCAAAAACCGAATTATCCCAGCTGATTTTCTTGAAAATTAAAGCAGATTAGCTGACAACTATACTAATGGAAATAGGCAAATTGCAAGGAAAACAATTAAAACGAATTTATAGTAAGTGACAATTTTACACGTGAGAATTATATTCTACAATAAAAAGTTCTTGTATGACTTAAGCATTTGCTGCTCAGTAATTAAGTGCTTTAATTGAAGTAAGAGTGAATTCTCACACTTTTCTTATTTGATTAGCATTTCGACAACATTCTTAGACAAATATGAGATGTGGAAGAAAAATGTATTCAACAAGAAATGATTTCTTCGGGAAATTTTAAGTGGATCTTTGGAAAGTAGCACGGGGAGAAAACTTAAAAGCTAATTTGAAAAGTTTTTACTAAGCCCGAGGCGGTATGATCGTGTTGGTTAGATGTTAGCTGATATTTCTGCTTCCTGATTAATTGTACACAATAAACGAAGGAAATGAATGATGATACTGGTTTCTAGAAACTCATCATTATCTATTTTGCTAAAAAGGTAGTATAGAGTTAGTCCATTTTTGAGTTTAAGTAGATATTCAAACCAATGTTTACGAGAGCTCATTAAACAGTTGGAATATTTATCTATCGTAATTAGGCAATTATCAATATATTTTTAATTGTTTAGATACAAATTTTTAATTCAATTTTGAAATAAGTGGAAAATTACAAAAAGTAAATTAAGTGTTAAAGAATTTGCTCGCAGGGCGTAATATTAGCCATCTGTTCTTGCTCTGAATCTCCCCGATCTAAAAATTTCATTTTAATCTATGGGAAAACTGAAAAGCGTGATTACTCGTTGCCTAATATAATTATTAAAATACGGTTTTCACCATCAGAAAGTAGACGTCAGATGCCGATGATGTGCGTTTTTAAAAATTGTCTCCGTATATTTTAAGTATTTTTAAGAAGATTATAAAATTTCATCAAGTGGAAATTTCAAAGTTCATAGGAATTTTTCAAATACTTGAAATTTACGGAGACAATTTTTAAAAACGTACATCGCCGGCATCCGATGTCTAATTTCTAATGGTGAAAACCGTATTTTAATAATTATATTAATTAATGAGTAATTGCGCTTTTCAGTTCTCCCATAAATTAACATGGGATTTCGCGATCGGGGAGTTTCAGTTAAGCGGTTCCTTTACTAGAAATGTACGTTTTTTCCCGAATTTTTTTGTCTCAACAAAAAGTACCCAGGATACTAACTTCTTTTTTACTAAAATTTTACATTAATATAATATATTTAGATGTCTAAAATGTGCAACATTTTTACTCAAGAAGAGCTTCTTCAACTCTTAAGAAGCCTCTGATTCGGAACTTTAGTAATCTGCCAGAGGATGATGATGTTCACGACATCACATTCGAACTGCTATTATAAGTAGGATGCAGTTCGGATGAGCATGGTATAGAAACTTATTTACCTGCAAATATTTTAGCTCAAGTGACTAATTTAGACATATATAGCTCTTCGGCATTGAAACATTCGTACTTATACTGAGATTGGTTCAAATTTTTCCCCAAGAAAGCGTTTTTTTTATTTCGATCGCTATTTTACTACATTGCTTTTGTTACAAAAGTTAAATGAAGTGAACATTTATGAATATTTATGCACTATTATGACTAATCGCATTAGCTGTTTAAAACTATTTAATACAGATAAAATGAATCGTGGTACATGTATAAAATACGTTACATCAGACAAAAAAAAAAAAAAAAAAAACACGATTGTAGTGCCATGTCTTTCAGTAGTAAAAAAATATAATCAATGTATGTGTAACGTAGATATATGTGATCAGCAAATGGAATGCTACAGGACATGGTTTAAAACCAAAAATGGGCTTTCAAAGTTATATTGCCTTTTATAGACTTTAGCAATTGTAAATTCGTGGTTCCAATACAAACTAATAAATGTGTGGTGTCATCAAACAAAATTCGAAATCTAAATCAGACGGATTTATTGCGGTTTAAGCTACAGATAGCTGAAGCTCTTTTGCAGCTACAGTTATTAACTGCAAAATCTTAAGTGAGGAAGAAGAAACTGATGAATATCAAGTTTCTACAGTTAAGAGGTCAAAATATTATAATCCACCAGCAAGAAAACCATATGCAGATAAAATATATGATGGGTACAACCACGTTCTATACTGAGATGACTTTTAAATGCCTCGTAAGTACCTTTATGAAAACAGTAAAATACTTTCAAAAACGCGTTCTGAAAATTGCAATGTGTATTTATATCTCTCAAAATTTAAGAATTGCTTCAAATATCTCCATTGTAAATAAATATAATCATTAAGATTGGGATTTCATTACATGCCAATTTCATTTTTCATAAATCTTTAATTGATAATTATGATAATTAATAGTTTTTTAATCAACAAACATTGAATAAGAAACAATTCAACTTGAAGAAATTTATATTTGACGTTTACACAGAAAAAACTTAACCCACATGATCTAACGCAGTTATACTCAACCTTTTATCGGCGTTTAAAACTCAACCGGATTTAAAACTCAATCTTTTATCGGATATGAGTTTGCTTACGATAGATGGGCTGCAACACACTATAGTTATATAAAAATGTAAAAAAAAAAAAAAAAAGATAATTAAAATAGTAAGGTAATAAAAACAGTATAACAAAGAAATATAATAAAATTAATATAATAAGTATCAACTTATATAATACCTATAAAACGTAATAATATAATAATGGATAATTTCCAGGTTTAAAATATTTTAAAAAAGGGAGTTTATTTTAAATAAATCAGGCTTTTGCTGAATGCAAAACTTTCCATATTTCTAAAATGTGAAAATATATAGTGAAAATTAAATATGTACACCACTCTAACGCCAATGGGACTATATGCAAGAAGAAATTTCGAAAAAAAAAACAAATGAAATAATTTTAAAATTTTAAAAATAGCTCAAATTTTATCTTCCTATAAAAACATATAAACAATAGTGAAGATCGTAAGTATTTTTCATGTGCTTTTCAAATTGTTCAAATATAGCTGCAAACCTGCCGTTTTTTTTTTTTTAACAGAATTTGAATTATTGTTATTATTTTTTTATAATTATTTCTTAAATTCAATAATTAATAATAATACATATTTTAACTAATATATATTTTTCTTTAATGAAATTTCTTGTTTTAATTGATTTAAGAAAATGGTTTGCTGCAGATTTGCTATATGAATGTGTGTAATGAATGGGTGTCTCTGACCACACGTTAGCGGTCGCCGGGCCGCAATTTGAGTATGGCTAATTTGACGGGACAATTATCACAGAGAACTAGTGGTTAGGGTGCCACCGTAATACTTACCCATCATGCATATGCATAATATAAAATATGAAAATAAAACATGTGTAAACTATTTATAAAATGCATTGCAATTCGAATAAAATCGTGGCTTGATGACGTCATAAACTTTAAATTCTCTATTACTGAATTGCGTAAAAGAAACATCTTTATAACTCCAAAATTGATAATCCTATTAACTAACGATTTACTGCGTCGGATTAAGCGTCTCATTTCCAATTAAAATATATCTTTGAATTGAAATTTGAATGAAATACAGTGTCATGAAAAATCGAAGAGTGTTGAAAACAGGATTACAAATATCTTAGCAACTAATTATCCGGTGACTTCATTCTTCATACAAAATTTGTTTTTTTTATTGTCTTTTATATTCACTCCTTAAAATAAACAATTTCGAAAATTTTTATACACCTTTTATAAGAACGAATATTTCGAGAGTCTGAAAAAAAAAAGTTTCGGATAATCGAAGTTACTGAAGTTCAATAAGCTTCTTCCTATTATTACATACTAAGTACATACCAAATTCCAAGTCTCTATCTCTATTTGTTCGGGAGATAGAGCGTTTATAGACACACAGACAGACGGACGACAAATTTTTTCTTTCTAAAAATATGTTTTTCGGAATCCCCAGTGTCTGAAACTTGTAAATCCGTCAATTTTTTTTTCGACTTACCTTATACTATACGTATGATGAGTAAGTAAAAAGCTTAACCAGCACGATTGTACGAGTGCTTATCCGTGTTTGAGGGGGTGCTAAATTTTTTAATGATTTTTCCAATGCTTGCTATAATCATTGAGTAAATATACACTAAACATGATTTCAATTTGAGGATAAAAAGCATTTCGGTTTTAAGGGGATAAGAACCCGAAAAAAAATTGTCTTCTTTACAAAAAAAAAAATATATCTTCGAAAGTGTATTAAATTTGTTACGCGTTAAATGTTTTCCCTTATGCTAGGACAAAAGCACGGTGTTTACACTTTTGAGTTTATTTATGGGATAAAATATTCAGTATAAACACAAAACATGGAAAGAAACACCGTCTCGATGCATCATGTTAAATTGTCCTTTGCATTCTAAATGATGCAACTTTATAAAAAAAAATAATTGCTTATGCTCTAAACAATTTTTTATTTTAAATATAAATAAATTTATCTTTTATAATCCATGCTTAAGTACCTAATTCTAATGTAACTCGTTTATTTTAATTTATAAAAAGAAGTTTAGACACCTAATGAGACAGTTTTCCTAAATACTTAGTACTTTTTAAATATGAATAAAATGTTAATAAATTGCACAATTGCGTAATTACGTTATCTTTTGAGAAAGAATTGTCAACGAAGATTTTATCTTACAAATGACGTGAATAGGAGCAATCGTTGTTTAAAAAAGAAAGAAAGAAAGAAAGAAAGAAACAGTAAAGAACAAAAGAGTATTCCAAAAACCAACTTATTCCAGCTGCTTTTCTTGAAAATTAAAGCAGATTAGCTGAAAACTACACTAATAGAAATAGACAAATTGCAAGGAAAATAAATACAAACGAATTTACAATAAACGACCTCTTTTACGCGTGAGAATTATGTTCTACAATAAAAATCTCTTGTATGACTTAGGTATTCGCTGCTCAGTAATTAAAGCTGTAAAGTTTAAACGAAGTAAGAGTGAATTCTCACACTTTTCTTCTTTGATTACCCTTTCGACAACATTCTTAGAAAAATATGAGTTAGGAGTATTCAGGAATAAATGATTTTTGCTGGCAGCTTTAAGTAGATCTCGCGTTTTGAAAGTTGTATAGGAAAAGAATTTAAAAGCTGATTTGAAATTCTGTTACTATGTGTTATACGTGAAACATTTGTCTGCTTTACAAAAAAAAAAAAGTATCAAGTGTATCAAGTGTATCAAAAAAAGTGTATCAAGTTTGTTACAATGATAACCGAAAACAAGTAACTAAGCACAGTCTATCTATATTTTTGAGCTGCTTTAGTTATAAAATATGGCAGTATTAAAATAAATTTTGTCTTGATAGAGTAAGTTAAAATGTCCCTATTGTTTAAAAAATGTTCCGGTTAATAATAAATATACAGGATGCGAATGATAAATTGGGAATAACTTTTGATATAAACTAATTTATGATATAAATAAAAAATATTGATGAATCCACTATTCACCTTAGCTAGAACATATTACACGAATAAATTCAGAATTAATTCAACCAAAATTACTTAAAGGTGCTTAATACGTTGTTAAACTCATAAAATAAAATTCAAAATAAAATATAAATTTTGTATCTAAATCGCAGCACTTTCAAGGACAATCCTACTGTCATCAGGGTCGAAAACAACCCAGGGTCGTCATCGGGGTTTCTTCAACCCTAAATGACGAGTACGATTGTAACTTGAAAGTACTAGGTTTTAGATATACAATTTTATATTTTATTATGTGTTCTATTTTATGTATTTAAAAACATATTAAATACATTTTAGTAATGTTGACTGAATTTATTCATATAACAATAATTTTTGAGTAACTTATTATATGTACTTCTTATTCATTTTGATAAACTACGTTTGTAAGGTTAAGTTTGACGATTATTTTTTCAGATATAAGTGTCAAAAGCTGAGAACCATCATCATGTCCATGGCATCTGGACTGCGCTTGTTACGAACTGCTAAGTTAATTGTAGACTTCCTTAATATCTTTTTGTATACACGTTAGAACATGTAGAGGGTGCAAGAGGATGATACTGATGCGAGGAAAAATTATATTCGAAAAAAAAAGACAACTGTTTTTTAATCTACGAAAATATAATATAACCTCGAATGAAAATATACTATAACCTCGTAAGCTCATAACCCATGATTTCAAAAAGTGTTCTTTATCTTTAGAAACCTCAGAAACCAATATATTTTGGAGATTTAAAGAAGGATTTATAATAAATGTTTCTTTTGCTGCTACGTATTTTTGGAAACGTTTCCGACTAGTTTCTATGGCGTATTAATCCGTTTCTTGAAACCGGAATATAGGTCTTAGTAAGCTATCAATTCTCAATTAAATATTTTTTCAACTGTGTAATTTTATTTATACATGCAAGAGTAAAAAAATAATATAAATTTTAATATTAATGTTTATGCGTGTCGAAAGATGCAGTGGTCCGAAAATGACGGCGAAGTCGGAATTGGTTATGGTTGAAACTATCCACACATGCAAACTACACATAAACTGTCAGGTGTATGCTGTCATTTGTCGGCCCGAGACAGTTCCCTACAAGATATAGCCTGATGGTCTTATTAAGAGCATGTCCTTACTTGATAGAAGCACTTTACCAATAACAAGCAATAAGGAGATACAAAGTTATTGGCAGTTTATCGCATGAATCCTGAATTTGTTGAGAATGGGTCAGTTTTCTATTTTATATTAGAAGCGATGCGAGTAACTAAAATTATAATTTAGATTTAATTAAATATTTTTTATTTCATTCAAAAATGAGTTATTTTCAGTTTTTCTTATATTACTTATATTTTCTTATATATTACAAGTTATTTTTTTATTTTCTTATATTTCTGGAAGCTCATTGTGATACGTTTAATTAGAATTTTATATTAATATCATACTTAAAAAAAAAAAAAAAATCAATATAATTTCTGAGGTATTTGTTCTATTTTAATAAGCTTATTATGTGTTTTTTTTTTTTTTTTTTGTTATAGGTAAAACATAGTAATTGAAGGATAATAATGGGTGCTGTCTGGAGTGGAGAACTTTAAACATAAATGAGGAATTTTATAGTTACATACCAAGTGGAAAATCTGTCAAAATCTATGGTTAACTGAGGTCGTCTGACAAGGCTGGGACATGGTCTAATTCTTCTGCTAAACAAAGTCAATCCTCCCAAATGAGAGCTGAAAGAGTCATGCTTTCCCTAATTACAAAACAGTATTGTTTCAATATGCTTATATAGGATTATATCTTCAATTTTAAGGACGATTTCACTTTGTTCGGTACAGAATATTAATTTTTTAAATATTATTTGCTTGGAAGATTTCAGAAAAGAAAGAACCAAAATCGGAAATGTATGAAAGTACCCGACTGGACATCGATCTCAACTAATCTTATGGGGGAAAAAAAATCATCAAGAATATCAAAATGCAAATTATAAATTTGGAAAGAGTTCTGCCATTATTTTAAGATTAGTTTTCAAGTGTATTCGGATTACTAGCATAGGCTGCTCTAAAAAGAAGCACACACACACACATACACATATTACATATGTCCAAGCTCAACAACGCGCAATTTTGTGACTTATTTCGCAGAGTAATTTTCACATTTAAAAGCGTGAAATCTTTTGACTATTGGCGTGCTTTGGAATCAAACAGAGTTTTTCACTGTCTTGTAAAAGCCTTACATCTTCAGTTATAATTTATTGGATTTTGTTATCGGCGAGGCAAAAATCTGTATCGGTGAAGAATCCCCTTAATGTGATTGTTAAGAAATATTGAATGAAAATACTCCGAAGAAAAAAGTATATGCTGCCGCATTAATACAATATCACTATCAATTATGTCACTTATTGTATTATGTGTAATAGTTTTGAAAATATACATTTTTAAAGTCCGGTCATTTATGCTAATCCTGTATTTATTATTTACGTGCAAAGTATGTACTTTTATGGGTAATATTATATAGGCTTCGAGGGTACAAAAGCAGGATTTGCATGATCTTAACTTTTGAGTACTACTACTTTCTAAAAGTAATTTTTGCCTTATTTAATTTCAAATTTTCGTCATTTAAATAATGAAAGTATTAATTTTCCTTTAAGGTGGTTCTCAAATGACCTGTTCAACAATGCGAAACTTTCTGACACATTTTATGACTCATTTTTAAACGTAAAGGCAAATGAAAATTGGCAGGCCTTACCATTGAAGTGATTTGGAATTGAAATGAGTTTTCCATGTTTTGATAAATAAACTACTTGTCGAGTTATAAACAATTCGTTTCACGTGACGACATTTTTTCCCTTTTCGCGTGCTGTGGCGTCGGAAATTTGGTTCAAAATGCCAACTTTGACAGTATTATATGAAAGATCTTCTGCCTTTACCAAAAAGTGGATAACGACTTTCGATTACATAGTTTCTGAATAAGAACATATGATAAATCCATGCGTATCAGAACAAAAATGAATTTAGAAATGTGCCAGAAAATAGCTCTTTTGGATTTGAGAACAGCCTTAATCCGATGCAAATTTATAAATCATGCAATGTTATCCATACGGAGGGATTATTATTTTAAGAAGATGTATTTAAAGCATGTGTATTTAAAGTTTAGCACTTTGAATATTCTCAGTTTTATTTTCTTTTGCTAAAAATTCTGCATTAATAACTTGTTCAGAATTTGTTGTTTGTATTAGTTAAATTTTAAATGATTATTTTACATTTAAGAAACACTTTTATAGACTCGCTATTGATTTATGAACTTTTGTAAAAATATTTTAAACCCTCCTTGATTTTTTATTTTATTTAGTTCACTAATAATTAATCGAAGCTAGTAAAAATAGTGAACTATGCTACAAAGGAAGCTTTAACATTCTAATAAAGTTCACTGAAGAATAATTTAGTACTTTAAAGACTAGCGATTTTGAAAAAGAAATTGTATCTTCCTTAGACTTTTTTCAGCAACATTTTTTGAAACTATTAGTGAAGCATGACAACCTAGCTAAGTGAGTTAGCTACTGTTTAATTTGTAACAAAAGAAAAAAGCACTTTTTTCGATAAAAGTTAGATAGTGTAAGAAAGAAATATTTAAACACAATTTAAACTATAGACAGAACTTGAACCGTATGAAAATTTATGCATGAATAAGAAAAGAAAATTTAAAAGAAAATTCTTCGATTTTTCCTTTCTTTTTATCAAAAAAAGAAAAAAAAATATTTTCGAACAAAAACGCAAAAGCAATCTCTTCAATGAAAAAGTTTTTTTTTACACAAGTCAATTCTTCGTGTTTGATTTTTCAAAAACTTTGTAAACAGTTTTCTTAGATGTTTCATTTAAAAAACGGACATTTATTAAACATTCCAAAAATTGAAGCATTCGGCACTAAAAAATATAATATCAACTTTTTTTTCAGTAAATGCATGACGGTAGTATTTTAAAATGAAAATTCGTTAAATTTATGCAACTGGTTATTAAAAAATATAGGTTGGATAAAAGAGAGATGCAAAATATTTTTAAGAAAATTACGTAAAAGATATGTTAGAAGTTAAATAACACTTTTTTTGATAAATCAGAATTTAAAAAATCGCTTTTGCAGAGTATTCATTTTATTGGGCACAGCCATCTGCTGGCATGCAGTGTATTTTTCCAGATAAAAAATAGTGTCGTCTAGCAACATTTTCTTATTAATAATTTGTTCCTTACCCAAAATTTTGCGCATTGTCATAAAAAGATATGTTAATTTTTCAAAATCAATATGAACATCAGAACATAAGTGAATGAATTAATGATATAAAAATATTTATTATTATTAAAAAAAGTAATTATAACAGAAACAGCTTCTTATTAATACTGTGTATTATTCCCGAAAATTTTAGACACTCTAATAAAGTAATTCGGGAGAATATAAATGTTTGATCCACTTTTTACTAAAGTTCTCGTAATTTGTGTTTGACGCACAATAGCATCTAAACTTGCCTCATATAAATAGCTTCTTATGTAATTCTATCTTTTTACAGTGTCATAATTCTGAAAATACACTAAATATGTTTCCTTTATATTTTCCAAACCTCTTTAAACTGGGTTGAAACATCCCCACTTCAGAGAGGTTGAACCGTAACCCTCGAGTATTGCCTCATATAAATAGCTTATGTATTCTATCTTTTTACAGTGCCACAATTCTGAAAATACACTAAATATGTTTATATACATATTTTTTTTCCAAACCTTTTTTAACTGGGTTGTAACATCCACACTTCAGGGAGGCTTGACACACTAAATCAAAAAAAGTATATTTCAACCAGAAATTTCGTTTTGCGTATTTTCATAAATCAAAATATATTAATTCTTCAAAATCCATATGAACATCAGAATATTAGAGAATGAATTAATGATATAAAAATATTTATTATTATTAAAAAAGAAGTAATTATAACAAAAACAGCTTCTTATTAATACTGAGTATTATTCTCAAAAATTTTAGGCACTCTAATAAAGTAATTCGGGAGAATAGAAATGTTTGATCCACTTTTTACTGAAGTTCTCGTAATTTGTGTTTGACGCACAATAGCATCTAAACTTGCCTCATATAAATAGCTTCTTATGTAATTCTATCTTTTTTACAGTGTCATAATTCTGAAAATACACTAAATATGTTTCTTTTATATTTTCCAAACCTCTTTGAACTCGGTTGAAACATCCCCACTTCAGGGAGGTTGAACACTAACCCTCGAGACTTTCCTCATATAAATAGCTTATGTATTCTATCTTTTTACAGTGTCACAATTCTGAAAATACACTAAATATGTTTATATATATATATATATTTTCCAAACCTCTTTTAGCTGGGTTGAAACATCCACACTTCAGGGAGTTTGAAAACCCACTAAATCAAAAAAGGTATATTTCCACCAGAAATTTTGCGTTGCGCATATTCGCAATATATATATATATATAATTATTCTTCAAAATCAATATGAACATCAGGACATTAAAGAATGAATTAATGATATAAAAATATTTATTATTATTAAAAAAGAAGTAATTATAACAAAAACAGCTTAATACTGAGTATTATTCCCTAAAATTTTAGACACTCTAATAAAGTATTTAAGGAGAACAGAAATGTTTGACCCACTTTTTACTAAAGTTCTCGTAATTTGCGTTTGACATGCAATAGCATCTAAACTTGCATCATATAAATAGCTTGTTATGTCTTCTATCTTTTTACAGTGTCATAATTCTGAAAAGACACTAAATATGTTTTTTAAAATATTTTCCACAACTCCGTAAACTGGATGAAACATCCCCACTCCAGGGAGGTTTGACCCACTAAATAAAAAAAAAAGTATATTTCCACCGGAAATTTTGTTTAATGAAATGTAACAGATATTTATTTAATTTATTTTACTAAATAAAATTTTGTGTGCCAAGCATGTTTATTTGATCCTCAATATACTGATAACTCAAATTCATAAATTTACAAATCAGCGAATATTTAAATAACGAGAGAAGTCAAACGTCATTTTTAAAGCTAATAATTCTAAATCACTGCTGGTAATTGAATGTGGTAACTTAAGAAGATCCTCCAGAAGAAACTAATTCAAAATATATTTAGCACAAGCTGCGATGTGTATAAATTATGTATACAATATACATATTTAAGATTTATGTAGCAATATTCGGAATGATTTTTTTTTCGAATTTTAAACCACTTTTGCTTGAATTTATAGTTTATATCATTTATTAATTGGTATTTTAGAATTAAGTTTGAATCGAAATACTGTATTAGAGTTCATATTAAAAAATATATATTTAGATAAATTATACTGTTAATTACGGAAATAATTTAATTATAAGTTTTTGTTAAATTTAAAACCAATTACTAAAATGCTCAATTACACTAAATAACAAGAATGACAATCCATGCATCAAGCATAGATTATGAAACTCTTTCCAACATATTCAGAATACTGAAACAAAACTTCACAGATTAATAACGTGAAAAAAGTCTAAGTAAACAAAGTCAAAGTCAAACCGGGCGGAGGCCTACATTTCGGCTTAAGCTCAAATAGCCCTGCAAAAGTCTAATTAAACAATTTGGAAAATGCATAACACATTTGAAAACCTAATTTCAGGAATTACCATCTATAGTCGAAAAAATATTTGAATTTTGTTGTGCTGCTCTGTATATGAAATATAAATTTATATATATACTACAAATATAAATTTATATATATTCAAAAATTTAGTTCAGTTAGAAAACGCATAACACAGTTGAAATTTCTATTTCAGCAATTTCAGTCAATAAACGAAAATGTACTCGAGATCTTTTATGTCACCCTGTATATTATGTATAGATTTTATACACACCAAGTAATATGCAAAAAATATGATAAATTTAAAAACGAATACCACAATTAAATATCCACTTCCAGCAGTTATTGCTCATTCACAGTAATGTTACCGAATATTTTTGTGTGTCCCTGTACATGAACCAACATATTCAACGCATACCACAATTAAAAATTCACTTCCAGCAATTATTGCTCATTCACAGTAATGTTACCGAATTTTGTGTGCGTCCCTGTAAATGAACCAACATATTCAACGCATATCACAATTAAAAATCCACTTCCAGCAATTATTGCTCATTCACAGTAATGTTACCGAATATTTTTGCGTGTCCCTGTAAATGAACCAACATATTCAACGCATACCACAATTAAAAATCCACTTCCAGCAATTATTGCTCATTCACAGTAATGTTACCGAATATTTTTGTGTATCCTTGTGAATGAACCAACATATTCAACGCATACCACAATTAAAAATCCACTTCCAGCAATTATTGCTCATTCACAGTACTGTTACCGAATATTTTTGTGTGTCCCTGTAAATGAACCAACATATTCGAAATTCGATATTTCGATTGTAAATGAACGATAAACGCTATACACACCATTTCCTACAGTAAGCATCTTGTAGTGTATCCTCAGTGATGTATATCAATTTCAATATGTTTGAAATAGTGTAACACCATTAAAACATATTGCAAACTGCTTTTCCCCATAGACCGTAGTGTAATGGAGTTCTTTTGAGTGCCCCTGTAAACAAAATAATAATGCTAAACACTTTCATTTTTAATACCAAACCTCATGGTAAACCTCAATAACACACTGAGAAAAATGACACTTTCAAATCTGAGTTAATCGATGTTTTCATTTTGTTATGAAACTTTTTGTTTCAAATAGGACGACCCAATGTTTTCAATTCTGAAATACCAGAAATACTCAGAATATTGAAACATGGAGATACTCAAAACTGAGCACATAGAGGTCAGGTCATACTCAATTTTGAAACATAGACATACTCAAAAATGATTAGAATCAGGTCAAACTCATTTTTGAAACATGGAAATACTCAAAAATGAGCACATAGAAGTCAGTTCATACTCATTTTTGTAACATGGTCATACTCAAATATGAGCACAGGATGTTTTATTCTTGAGTGTGTGGTTTGCATGTTTTCAGAATTGTTTGAGTCTATACATGTTTCAAACTTGAGTAATTTTGAATTCGGTGTCATTTTGACTATGCGATATACTCAAATTTGAGTATTTTTTGCTCAGTTTTGAAAATGTCGTTTTTAGAGTGCATATATCAATTGCATTAGAATTCGAGTATATTTATGCGTTGTTAGAGAACGTACAGACTGCAAACAGACAGACGGACAGATAAACCGAATTCATAAACACTTTCAACTATGTCGGAAACTGTTAAAAAAGGGGAGATTTTTCCCGGGTCAACCATCCCACAAACGCAGTGGATCAAACAGTCCGCAATTACCATCTTGAAAATAAAGTATAATGAAATGTAGCAGTTGCTATACCAAATTCTAATTAACTATCTTATCTCTTAGATCATTAAGTAAAGTACACTTTAAAGCAAAAATATCTTCATTAATGTCATTTTCTACTAACGCTGGAGGTTAGGAATGAAAAAAGATAAACTTACTTTTGGGGGGAGAAAATTGCAATGTTTCATTTTACATTTTTATCACTGAAAAGGGCTGAAAAACAACATTAACTAGTAGAGAAATCTTGCAGTATGCTTCCGTTTTTTGTTGCGTACCAACAAAAAATAAAAAAATAACAAAACATAAATAAAGAACAGGCGTGAAACTCACCGTATGTTCAAACATCCCCAGTTTTTCGTAAATTAATTCTTTAACGTAAATACAGTAAAACCTCTCATTAGCGGACTCCTCGGGATTCGCCCGCTAAACGGGTATCTCCGCTTTTCAGGGGTAAAAATATACAAATATATATGTGTTGCGGATTGATAAGGGTGTTCGCTAAATAGAGGTGTCCGCTTTTCAGAGGTAAAAATATACAAATATATATGTGTTGTGGATTGATAATGGTGTTCGCTAAATAGAGGTGTCCGTTATTTGGAAGTTGTCCAATATGGAGGTTTTACTGTATAAACATTAATATTAGAAAAACTTCAAAAGAAATTTCCGTCAAAGGGTCATTCGTTATGCTTACAATATTAACTACATGCAGTTTTGTCAACTGTTTTTTTTTATTATTATTATTATTCAGAAACTATTTCCGAATAGCAATACTCGTCTTATTTAATGACAGATTAAATAAGCAACTATTACTGTTCGGAAATAATGGTATATTTCTGAATGAAAGACCGTCCAATTGGCAACACTGTCTGCAGGATGTGCTAATAACTGCATTATTTGCCTTTGAATAATTAGGTGCGGTCGTAATTATATAAATACGTAGCACCTATTGTCGTCGTCTGGTCCGTCCGTCTGTCCGTCTGTCCGCATATAACAACGCAAAAACTACCCAAACGAATGGTTTGAAATTTAAGATATATTACCTTTGCAGAATTTTGTTGAGACATTTCAAATTTTATGAAAATCGAACCAAAACTTTAGACGATATTAATAAAAATATTTATTACGAAATTTGAATTTAAAAAAAGAATCTGTGCTTTTTTGTTATAGGAGCTTCCGAGGTTTAATGGTCAAGCGATCGAGATACTTATTTTATTACAGAAATTAATCTGCAGACGTTATAATTCATTTCACAGAATGAAAAATTATCAAGATCTGAATATTTATTTAATTATCTATAGTACGAACTCACCTCATTTGTCACGTTTGACGTACAATTTCCAACTTATTTTCATTTTAGTTTCTTTTTAAACTAATAAATTTAACAAAGTTTTCGTAGAGAATGAAGAAGGTATGGTAGAGGATGTTCCAAAATGTTCATAATGCAAAACATTTTTTCATATTATACTTTGTTGTATTCCCGCAAAAATAAAAATAAAAAGATTTCCAATAATTTCAATCGATAAGTTACCGAATGAAGACTAAAAAAATATGCACTTAGTTTATGAGACAATGACTGTTATAAAGTAGTAAATTGATCTATATGTCACTCCTAAATTTTTTTATTCGCGTACTCAAATAAAACATATTGTAACAGAAAAATGTATGGTGTGTTTTTGATTATTTATTTACATATTGTAATGAAAGAAAATTTTGTAATAAGATATACAATAAACACATTCGCCATTCCGTTTTAATATGTTTAGTTTATCGATTTTTCTTGTGAAAAACAAAACGTAAAATAAAATTTAAAATTTTCTTTCTAAATTTCTGTTTTGTGTAATATGTTTATGTTTTCTATTTCCTAAAAATTCCTCTTCGTTCTTTAATGTAATTAATGGCCCTGCACTGCAAAAAAAAAAAAAAAAAAAGTGTTGATTTTACAGTATAATAATGGCACCCCAGCTGCCAGTATTATACCGTAAAATTAACTGTAATAAACAGCAAAATAAGCAGTAATACGCTACTGCACATGCGTGACAGCGTATTACTGCTTATTTTACTGTTTATTACTGTTAATTTTAGGGTATAACACTGGCAGCTGGGATGCCAGTATTATACTGTAAAATCAACACTTTTTTTTGCAGAATTAATGCTTTCATATACATATGACGACTTTATGCATATTTGATCCACTTGGAAGAATTTTATGACAGTATATATATTTTCAGGGTTTTCACCACTATATTTGAAAAGTAATATTTGACTTGTTTAATAACAAAAGTTTGTGATTAAATAAGGCAAATGTTATTATTTCAAAATAGTGATATTCAAAAGTTTAAACCATACGGTTCTTGTTTTTGTATGTCATAGTAAGTCATATACACAGAAAGTAAAAGCAACACCAATTCCTTTTACCCCTTATTTGTAACTATCAACTATATTACTCCCAGTTTCTTCTTTTCTGCATAAAGTTTTATTACGATAGATCTTCTGCTGTCTCATTATTTTTTACTTCATTTGGCTGTGCTGTTCTCCAGTATCGAAGTTTGCTATCTGTCAAAAAGCAACCGATAATTCAACACCAAATATGTCCTCCGACATTAATAATAGATGACAAATCAAAGAGTTGTATATTTACAGTGCAAATAGATCCATATAATAATTCTCAGAACAAATGGGTTAAAGTTTGTCTAATTCTTTCTGGACGATCGTCTTTTACAGAATTTTTAATCTTTTATCACCGGTAATTCCAAATAGAAATTTTTACCTATTTAATCGCAGAAATTCTGAGATAGGCAGAATTTTCTATTCAAAATTGCTGGTGAGAATAACCAGTAATTTTTGACACGCTGTACGTCATATATACGCAATGTTCAACTTGAAGGGGTTTAAGTCTTAGAACGATCCTGTATGCACTGCAAGAAGACCTTTCTAAAATATTCAGAAAGAAAAATTGAATCACACATAGTTACATTGTTTATATTGGGGTCCAATATTGTGCCTATATTGCAGTCACCAGAAATACTTCCAATAGTATGTCATTATTGGTTAAAAGTTGGCTTTGGATTGGAAATATTGGCAATGACAGGGCGAAATATTTCTTGCCGATATTGGTGCAATATTGGCAAAATGTAAACACCTTAATCCTGGGGCAATATTTTATGTTAATTATTTTATGTTAATACATTTTGCCAAGTATTTTATTGCCTATTATTTTATGTTAATACAGTCTGCCAAGTATTTTATAGCTTTATTATTTGTATAATACTTGGCAATATTTGCCAAGATACAGGCAACACAGAGGAAATTGGACCAATATTGTTTTCCTACTAGAGTTTTTATCAAAAGATTTACTCACCAAATTTAACTTTAGTAGATAATTTTCATGTATTCCATACGAAACCGTTCAAATCAATCAAGATACTATCTTAAGCAATCACAAGTTCAATTTTAATTAACTGTTCAGAAGAAACATCGTAGCTTCCTGGGATCAAAGTCCTGAGGTTATAAACCCTGATTCCGATGTACTTGCAGTCTGTAACACCTGGAGTTCCTCTCAGCTCCCCTTCATGACTCGGGTTTTTGAACTGTTCTTTCTCTAACATCTGAAGTTGAGAAATTTCGATGAATAAACTTTGAAGAACCAAAAAATCAACAGCTTTCATGATTATTTGCCTCAAATTTTGACTTTATTATTATATAAACGTATTGAGTATGTTTGTCTAGCATTACTTTTGGCGTAAAAAAGAGACATTGGGCATGAAGATTGCCAAAAATTTAGCACAAAAGAGAGCAATCTGTACAATTACTCTTATATCATGTGGTATAATTGTTTTTATAAAGAAGCTTCATTAGCAATATAATACTGAGCCAATTTTTGCTATATCTTAGTTAAATGTTGGTGACATGGCTAAATTTGGCATGAAATATTTTTCCAATATTAGAAATGTGTTTACATTCATATGTGTTTATATTTTGTCAATATTGCGCTAATATTAACTTGAAATAATTTCCCAACTAAAAGTCAATAAAACCAATTTTACTGCAATAAATGTATTTAATTTCAAATATTTTCAACGTAAGACCAATATTTAACTGATGTAAGAATTATATTGGGAACATTTTTAATGACAGCTATATTAGGGCAACATTGAGCAAATAATGATTTTTTACTAGGAAAAATTCCTGTAATAATTGGACACATGCTAAATCTAATTAGTGGTGAATAGAGTTTATAAAGTAACAGCTTTTATTAAGAATAAAAATTCATTAAAAAATATTCTTGAAGAAGATTGGTAGGATGAGGAAAAAACTTTGAAAAAAAAAAAAAAAAAAAAATTCTATTTTTTTATTTTGATAAAATTTAGGATATAACTTTACTGGATTTTGAATTTTGACTAAAGGTTATTTAAATATGCTATACAAGATCTAAAACATAGGTTATTTAGGACAATTTAATGTGTTTTTTAATTAATTGTATTTTTTTTCGGTAAGAAGCGTTCAGATGACCATCGTAATATTTACACATGTTAATATTTAAATAATAGAATAAAGCATATATAAAAATCAAGTTGTTGTTATGACCGTTTGTTATCGAAAAATGAAAAATATATTGATTAAAAAAGTTTTTTAAAGCGCTAAATTTTGCTAAACAACCTTTATTTACCTTGTATGACATATTTAAATAGCCTTCAGACAAAAATCAATCATGGAACATGCAAAAGAACCTGAAAATTAAATTTATATATATAAATAAATCTTAGAAAAGGAAAAAAAAAGAATAACCTTCTGGGGGCTAAAATTAGGCCTTACCCATCGCAAAACAATATTGAGCCAATTTTTGCCCAGCTTTTATTAAGAATAAAAATTCATTAAAAAACATTCTTAAAGATGATGGGTAAGATAAAGAAAAGATTTTGATCTCCCGGAAAAACCAAAAAAATATACATTTTTAGCACTTTCCAACCTAGTTGAAAAGTGCTTATGACTTCGGTTTGTCTGGCGTATGGCCGTCTGGCCGTCTGGCCGTCTGTCCGTGCTCTAACTCCCGTAAATATGCTCGGATTGCTCTGCAATTTTTATATGTTATTGTCGTTATCTATAGCATGTTCCCTATTTCAACGGAAGTGTGTAGCACTTATAGTTTTTTTACAGGGACACTCAAAAGAATTCCGTTACATTGCGGTCTATGGGGAAAAATTATTTGCGGTTTATTTAAATAATGTTTCACTATTTTAAACGCATTGAAATTTATATATATCACTAAGGTGCATTAGAAGAAACTTAATATGGAACAGGGTGTGCATAGCACTTATAGTTAATTTACAGGGACAGTAAAAATAATTCCGTTAAATTACGTCTATGGAGAAAAATCGTCTGCGGTTTATATAATGTTTCACTATTTTAAACGCATTGAAATTTATATAGATCACTAAGGTGCATTACAAGAGACTTACTACGGAATATTGTGTGTATAGCAGTCATCGTTCATTTACAGGGACACGCAAAAGAATTCTCTACTGTCTGTTAACAATAATTCCTGGAAGTGCGTTTTAAGTTATTGAACGCGATTTTAATTTTAACTCGCTTTTTGTCTATTACGTGGTGTGTATAAATTCTGTAGATCCTATACAGGGCAGCACAAAAGTTCGCGAACACATTTCTGTTTATTGACAAACTCCAGACGGAGAATTTTAAACTGTGCTACGCGTTTCCTAACTGAACTAAAATTATCATCCTATGTAGTATATATACAAATCTATAGATCCTATACAGGGCTGAATAAAAGTATTCGGATATTTTTCCGAATATTGTATATGTTGGAAATTCCTAAAATTATGTTTTTAAATATGTTATGCGTTTTCTAAATTGTTTACTTAGATGTTAGCTTTTAGCTTATTAAACGGTATGATTTGTAAAATTATTTTGGAAGCGTTGGAAAGTGCTATATAATCTATGCTTGACGCATGATTTTTCGTTCTTGTTTAATTAATTGTATTTTTTTTTCGGTAAGAAGCGTTCAGATGACCATCGTAATGTTTACACATGTTAATATTTAAATAATAGAATAAAGCATATATAAAAATCAAGTTGTTGTTATGACCGTTTGTTATCGAAAAATGAAAAATATATTGATTAAAAAAGTTTTTTAAAGCGCTAAATTTTGCTAAATAACCTTTATTTACCTTGTATGACATATTTAAATAGCCTTCAGACAAAAATCAATCATGGAACATGCAAAAGAACCTGAAAATTAAATTTATATATATAAATAAATCTTAGAAAAGGAAAAAAAAAGAATAACCTTCTGGGGGCTAAAATTAGGCCTTACCCATCGCAAAACAATATTGAGCCAATTTTTGCCCAGCTTTTATTAAGAATAAAAATTCATTAAAAAACATTCTTAAAGATGATGGGTAAGATAAAGAAAAGATTTTGATCTCCCGGAAAAACCAAAAAAATATACATTTTTAGCACTTTCCAACCTAGTTGAAAAGTGCTTATGACTTCGGTTTGTCTGGCGTATGGCCGTCTGGCCGTCTGGCCGTCTGTCCGTGCTCTAACTCCCGTAAATATGCTCGGATTGCTCTGCAATTTTTATATGTTATTGTCGTTATCTATAGCATGTTCCCTATTTCAACGGAAGTGTGTAGCACTTATAGTTTTTTTACAGGGACACTCAAAAGAATTCCGTTACATTGCGGTCTATGGGGAAAAATTATTTGCGGTTTATTTAAATAATGTTTCACTATTTTAAACGCATTGAAATTTATATATATCACTAAGGTGCATTAGAAGAAACTTAATATGGAATAGGGTGTGCATACCACTTATAGTTACTATACAGGGACAGTCAAAACAATTCCGTTACATTACGTCTATGGAGAAAAATCGTCTGCGGTTTATTTAAATAATGTTTCACTATTTTAAACGCATTGAAATTTATATATATTACTAAGGTGCATTACAAGAGGCTTACTACAGAATAGTGTGTGTATAGCAGTCATCGTTCATTTACAGGGACATACAAAAGAATTCTCCACTGTCTGTTAACAATAATTCCTGGCGTTTTAAGTTGCTGAACGCGATTTTCAATTGAACTCACTTTTTGTCTATTACTGGGTGTGTATAAATTCTGTATTTCATATACAGGGTAGCACAAAAGTTCGAGAACACATTTCCGTTTATTGACAGAAACTCCAGAAGGAGAATTTTAAACTGTGCTACGCGTTTCCTAATTAAACTAAAATTTATCATCCTATATAGTATATATACAAATCTATAGATCATATACAGGGTTGAATAAAAGTACTCGGATACTTTTCAGAATATTGTATCTGTTCGAAATTCCTGAAATTATGTTTTTAAATATGTTATGCGTTTTCCAAATTGTTTACTTAGATGTTATCTTTTAGCTTATTAAACGGTATGTTTTGTAAAATTATTTTGGAAGCGTTGGAATGTGCTACATAATCTATGCTTGGCGCATGATTTTTCGTTCTTGTTTTAAATAATATTTAGGATATAACTTTACTGGTTCTATGATTGAATTTTGAATTTTGACTAAAAGTTGTTTAAATATGCTATACAAGATCTAAAACATTGGTTATTTAGCACAATTTGATGTATTTTTTAATTTGATTTTTTTCGGAAAGAAGAGTTCGGGCGACCATCGTAATATTTACACATGTTACAATATGAATAATAAAATAAAGCATATATAAAAATCAAGTCGGTGTTATGACCGTTTGTTATTGAAAATGAAAAAAATATATATTAATTATTTTTTTTTTTTTTTAAATGCGCTAAATTTTGCTAAATAACTTTCATTTTAGCGATTGTATGACATATTTAAATAGTCTTCAGACAAAAATCAATCATAGAACCTGTAAAAGAACCCGAAAATTAAATTTATATCTATAAATAAATCTTAGAAAAGATTAAAAAATACATATCCTTCCGGCGGCTAAAAATAGGCCTTATCTATTCATCTTCGCTACACACTACATATTTTAATTAAACTTATGAACATTATAAAGATTAAGAAATACTTTCTTCTTGTCATAGTCTAATACGACGATGTTGGAGTCTCATTTTTTTCTCCCTACTTCTATGCTAGGCTTGTTGCTGTATAGAATTTCAATGTTTTTTTTTTTTTTTTTTTTTTTTTTTTTTTTTTTTTTTGTAGTTGTTTGTGATATTGTATTTCTGAGCTATTTAGAGAGCTATTTTCGTATTTTTCAAGGTATGTATTAACTACCACAAATTTAGTCGGTAAAATGCAAAACACAACGAGTCAATTAAATTAAAATTTGCATATATACCATAGCCTCCAGAAGTAAAAGTACAAACAATTTTTTTTGGTCTAATTTCTAATCCGCACAGCAATTGTACTGCTTGTACCTTAATTTCCAGAGGCCAATGTATGTAAAAAGTACTTTGTTTTCCGTGGTTATGCATTAAACACCATGTTTCTTTAAAAACTTTCGAAATCATTTTCGTAAAAGGGCATCTTTTTTATTATAATTTCTCCAAATTACTGAAAGGAGTGTCGGAACTTTTCATATTATTTTTGTGTTTTATAAGTTATTAGTGTCACTAAGAAAAACAAAAAGTAACTTTCATCATAAAATTATACAATCTTAAAAATAACAATATAATAATGTATTGAAATACAAAGGATGTGAATTATCACTTTACTTAACAGCGAACAACCAACAGAGTGAAAAAAATGTTCAGACAGGGGTTCGATCCCGGACACCTTGGTATAGAGCACCAAGTGCTTTACCAATTAAGTATATTAATTAGTATATAAATATTCATATTTTAAATATATATATATTAATTAGTATATAAATATTCATATTTTAAATATATATATATATATTAATTAGTATATAAATATTCATATTTTAAATATATATATATTAATTAGTATATAAATATTCATATTTTAAATATATATATATATTAATTAGTATATAAATATTCATATTTTAAATATATACAATAAGTATATAAATATTCATATTTTAAATATATATATTAATTAGTGTATAAATATTCATATTTTAAATATATATATTAATTAGTACATAAATATTCACCGATACTGGGTTTGATTTGTCTCATGTATGCCAATAGGTGTTGTGCTCATGATTGACGTTCCATCTTGTGCCGCAAGGTTTGTATTTCAGTAATTTATAGCGTAATTTCAGCTCTGCTGAAATATTAATTAGTATGTAATAATGTATTAAAAATATTATTAAACCAATATGCATAATGATTAGACATTTCCTAAACGAAAGTGTACAAGATTTTTTTAAAAATTTAAATGGATAAATAATCTTACTTTTAGTCATCCGACTTGCAATCGTTTACTTTTCTGCCATTTTTACGTTATGAGATTATATACAGGGTGTTAAATTAATATTTCGACAAATTGTGAGTGGTGGTGACAGCACACGTCAAAACTTAGCAATTCACTTATTGATTAAAAAAGTACGCAGTTACTACGCCAACTCCGAACTTTCGTTCATAATTTTTAGAATAATGAAGATAATTTAACGAAAGTATCAAAGGATTTGTGTTGTTTTGTGTGCAATATGATGAGATAAAAGACATGATAAAAATGTTCAGTGACACATGAACTTAATGACAGCAAAATTCCGAAATATGGAACGTCGGACTGAGTGTATTTTGTACACAGATGGTATGTATTTCCGGTTCTTGTTATAAGGCTAGCATATGTCGGGCAAACAAAGGCAAGTGTGTTGAAAAGTTCTTTATAATTTCTTGAAAACTTGAAAGATACGAACGAAAATCCGGTGAGTCTTCTTTATCTTTGACTTAATAAATGGATTCCAGACGGGTTTTATAATAAAATTTGATAGTCTTGTCGTATACTATCACCTCTTTCAATTTGTGCCATACTAACTAAAAACCCTGCATATGTTACGGTTCGGTAATTTATTTCTTTGTTCATTTAATCAATCTTTCTCTGTTTACTGCCTCGTTTCTAATAACAAGTATAAACATGCTAGTTATAATTTTTCCAACTGAGTTGAAAAGTGTTCAGGCCATGAGACGAACCCAGAACCTTTCGGGGCAGGGCCTGACTTGTGCAGGGGCATGCGGGGCAGCTGCCCCGTGCTTTCCGTTTGAGAGGAGCCCCTCTGGGCTTAATTGGGATTTTTGTTAAAAGGGTGCAAAATGGTTTAAATTGGCCAAAAGTGACCTAAATTCTTACATTTTTAAAGATTTAGGAAGGGCGTGCAGCCCTCCATTTCCGTACTCTTTTTTTTTTTTTTTTTTTTTTTTTTTTTTTTGTGCCCCATGTCCCCTCCTTCCGAAAAAGGAACAATCTACATCATCAGAAAACTAATGATATAAAATTTTATACAAATGTACTTTAGAGCATGAGAAATGAAGTAACAACATAACAAGTGTTGAAATTTGTTGCGATTAGTATAAGTGCATGCCTGCACTTGTTTTTCCATATTATGGAATCGCCCAAATCCATACTGATGTAATACAAATATTAAATTTTATAATGTGATAGAAAATTTTATATTATAACAAATAACCAAGAGTAACTGAAAGACCAGTATTTACACTTCAAAAGCTCACTCGAGTCGTTATATTCCTATAAAAAAATAGTGTTCTGTCATCTGTTAAAGTTGTGACCATCTTTCTTGTGATACCCTGTATACAGATGCAAATAGTACTTGATTCGAAAGTTATGTATACATACAGTAGGTATAAAGTTTAATACTAGTCATTTCAAGATAATTCCCGAACAATTTCCATGGATAGATAGAAGGGGGGCTCCCCAAAATGATGCTTGCCCCGGGGCCCCAGATAGTTAAAGTCGGGCTTTGTTTCGCAGTGAAATTTCCAGTGCTCTATCAACTGAGCTACCTGGATGGCTCACAGTGGAGTATTTGAAGTAAAATCTTGATCAAAATTATTTTTCATGTGTTTTAAACTTAAAATAATTGCTGGTGGCTTATTATTAGTAAACACACTTAATTAATGCCATATACACATAATTGTATGCATTTATTTAAAAAATAAATATGTAATACATAGTTAACTTAACTGTTTACTGTTTATAAGAGTAAAGTAATTGTTGATCGATTTGTTTTATTTACAAGTAATGTTTAATTAAATGTGGTTGATTTTACTATATATAAAAGTTTAATTATTTATATAAGTATATAATATATTTATTATTTGCATTTAGCATTTAGCAAAAGTTGAGTCTCTATAGTATAAAGATGCTGGTTTTTAAGTGTCTTTAATAGATTAGTATGCCCCCATCCCCCCCCCAAAAAAAATAATTAATTAATTAAAAAACATTTATATATAAAAAGAGCAACTATATGCGGATTTTTTTTCTAAAAATTGGATTTCAAACTTTTAACCAATACGATTATAATTCAAAAATGGTCCGATAAAACATGACACATATTTAAAAAGCTTTCAATATATCCAAATTAGAGCTAATTGGCTTGAAAAATAATAACAAAATAACAAAATAATAAAAATAATCATATAGTAAAAATAATAAAAATAAACAAAATAACAAAAATAATCCAATAATAAAAATAATCAAAATAATCAAAATAAACAAAATAATAAAAACAATAAAAATTAACAAAACTACACATTCAAAAATTATTAAATTTTGAATGTGTAGGTTTGTTACTTTTAGCAATTTAAATTGATTGTGTGGAATGGATTTTCTTCTTTCTTCTCTTCACAACTGATGGCCTGTGACTTCTATGTTTGATTTGAAGGCTGAGGTCTCCTTCCTTAAAACGTTTGGATTTGTTTTGAACTATCGGGACACTACTCTTGTTTTGGCCTCCAACTGCACTACTTTTGAGAATAGCTTTATGGGTTTTAAGGCCTAGTTTAAAACATGACTTTAGATGCATAAAATCTCAACATTTGTATCACTCTTTAATGTCATTTAAAAACGAAAGAAAGAAGCCTGTATGATTGCGGAATATAGAGGGACATATATCCTCTTAAATAACATTTTATGTTCAGCAATCAAGGCCTAACTAATGCAGGAGCATACGAGGCATCTGCCCTGGGACCCTCAGTTGAGGCCGCCTCCCCATGGGAATAAGGGGTAATTTCGTTAAAAGGAAGCCAAATGTTAAAAATTGGCCAAAAGTGATCAAAATTCTTACTTTTGTAAAGATTTATGTGGGGGGGGGGGGGGGTAGCCCTCCTCTCCAACTTCTGTACCCTACGACCCCTTCTCTAAAAAATAACCAACAACATCATCAGAAACCTGATAATTAAAATTTTATTGTACCAACTAAGTAATTCATTGATTTCAAGATAAATTCATTATTGACATTAGCCTCGTAACAAGGCAATTTAAAACTTTTAATGATGACCAATTGCGGATATTTTTTTCTTTTAGACATCTTATGACATACGTATGATATTATGGCAAATATCCAAGAATGATCAAATGACCTATATTTACATTTCAACGGCTCGAATAAGCTCTTATATTCCTATTCAAAAAAAAAAAAAAAAAAAAAAGGAAGAAAAAAAAGAAAGAAAAGAAAATGAAAGTATATTCTATCATCTCTTATCATTTTTCTTGTGATACCCTGTATACAAATATGAATAGTACCAAGTGCTAAATTTATGTATGCAGTTTAGTCACTTCAGCGTATTTCAAGAAAATTTCTTATGGATAGATAGAAAGCCCCCCCCCCCCCGGAATAATGTTTGCCTCGGGGCACTAGATACTCTAAGTCGGGCCCTGTAGCAATAGGGATGAGAAACTGCCAGCTCAAAAAACGAAAATACATTCGATACAACCTAATATTTTAATATAATTATACAAGGAAAGTATAACACAAGTCGAGTAAACTTTTTTATGAAAATGTTGTTTTGTTACTCACACTTTCTTACATACAGACTAAATAAAAATCTTAAAAAGAAATTTTAAGCGAAAGTGTTTCAAGCATAAAAGGGATCGCACGCCTTTATATTAACAAAGAAACATCCTTTAAATTATCCCCTCGAGTCACCTGAAACTTTTCGTACCCTTTTTCATTGAACCCGGGATTTCACAGTCAATTTTATGCATTTTAATTTTTCAGAGTTTGATGTAACATTTAAAAGTAATATTCAAACTATTTTAGTAAAAAATTTTTATACTTTATTATTATTATTATTTTTTTTTGAAAAAGTAATTAAAATTGTCATTTTATTTTCCTGTAAATATTTTAAGAATATATTTAAGAATATATTTCTTTGAGACCTCCAGTCTCCACTTCTCGTCTATGTTTGCAGTTTAAACTATTTTTCTGGTACACTAATACCATGAAACAAAATCCGATTCATAAATTTGTTGAGTACATTACTATGAATAATATGTAAATATTTAAGGAAACATTAAAATATAACACAATTTATTTAAAAAAAAAAAAAAAAACATCCCTTAACTTTGCCCCACGAGTCACCTGAAAGTTTTCGAACCCTGTTCCGTTGAACCCAGGATCACATAATCCCCTTCTATGCATTTCCTTTTCACAGTTGTATGTAACATTTATTTTTTTTTAACCAAAAAAAAAATGTCTCTTTAAGTTTCTTGAGAAAGTGATTCAAAATGTTATTTTATTTTTCTGTAATGTTTTCAGAAAACATTTAATAATAATTGAAATTAGTAAAGGTTTCTTCGAGGCCCCCAGTCTCTTCTTCTTGGCTATGGTTGTAGTTTAAGCTATTACTTACCCATCATACGTAGTATAGGGTAAGTCTTATAATCGTTTTGAAAATCGAAAAAATATTTTGGACGGATTTACATGTTTCAGACACTGGAGATTCCGAAAAACATATTTTTAGAAAAAAAAAATTGCCGTCTGTCTGTGTGTGTGTCTGTAAACGCTCTATCTCCCGAACAAATTGAGATAGAGACTTGAAATTAGGCATGTACTTAGTATGTAATAATGGGAAGAAGCTTATTGAATTTCAGTAACCTCGATTATCCGGAACTATTTTTTTCGGACTCTCGAAATATTCGTTCTGATAAAAGGTATATAAAAATTTTCGAAATTGTTTATTTCAAGGAGTGAATATAAAAGACAATAAAAAGACATAAATTTTGCATAAAGAATGAAGTCAATCGTAAAATGAGTTACCGAGATATTTGTAATTATATTTTCTACACTCTTCGATTTTTCATGACCCTGTATTTCATTAAAATTTCAATTCAAAGATATATTTTAATTAGAAATGAAACGCGTAATCCGACGCAGTAAAACGTTAGATAATATGATTATCAATTTTGGAGTTATACAGCATTTGAAGTTTATGACGTCATCCAGTCACGATTTTATTCGAATTGCAATGCATTTTATAAATAGTTTACACATGTTTTAGTTTCATATTTTATATTATGCATATCCATGATGGGTAAGTATTACGGTGAACCCCAACGACTAGTTTTTCTAGTATACTAATACCATGAAACAAAATATTTTTCTTTAATTTATGGAATACATTACCATGGATAATACATGAATATTTAAGAAAAAATAATCTATATTAATAAATAAGCATACCTTAATTTAGCTCCAATAGTCACTTGAAAGTTTTCGAAACCTGTTTCACTACACACACGGGATTTCCCAACCCACTTTTATCAAAATCCACTTTTCCCAGTTTTAGATAACATTTTATAGTAACATTTTATTTTTTTACCAAGAAGTTCATTTTTTATTTTTTCTAAAAGAGTAATTAAAAATTTATTTTATTTTCTTATAATTTTTCTTGAATATATTTAATAATAACCGAATAAAGATAGGTTGCTTTGAAGCTCCCAGACTCCACTTCTCGTCTTTGGTTGTTGTTTAAACTATTTTTCTGGCACACTAGTACCATGAAACAAAATTCAATTCTTAAATGTGTTGAACACATTTCTATGAATAACATATAAATATGTAAGGAAAATATAAAAATACTACAGACATTAACAAAGAAGAATAACTTAATTTCACCCCACGAGTCAAGTGAAAGTTATCGAACCCTGTTTCGTTGAACCCGGGATCTCACAGTCCCTTTATATGCATTTCCTTTTCAGAATTCTATGTAGTATTTAATTTTTTTAATTGTATTTTTTTATTTTTTGAAAAAGCAATTAAAATTGTTATTTGTTTTCCTATAATTATTTTAGGATACATTTAATAATAAGTGAAATTAACATCGGTTGCTTTGGAGTTCCCAGTCTCAACTTTTTGTCTAAGGTTGTAGATTAAACTATTTTTCTAATACACTAATGCCATGAAACAAAATCTGACTCTTAAATTTCTTGAACACATTTCTATGAATTATATATAAATATGTAAGGGAAAAATAAAATACAGTAGACATTAACGAAGAAGCATACCTTAATTTAGCCCCACGAGTCACCTGAAAGTTTACGAATCCTGTTTCGTTGAACCCTGGTTCTCATCATCCCGTTATATGCATTTCCTCTTCACAGCTTTAGATAAAAAAAAAAAAAAAAAAATTAACAACAAATAGCGTTTTTTTTTTTTTTTTTTTTTGAGAAAGTATTTAAAAATTTTATTTTTTTTACAATACATTAATAATAACAAAAAATAATATAGGTTTTTTAAAGGCTTCTAGTCTGTACTTCTCATCTATGGTTGTTAGCTTAAACTATTTTCCTGGTACATTAATCCCACGAAACAAAATTCGATTCTTAAATTTCTTAAACACATTTCTAAGGATAATATATAAATATGTGAGGAAAAAATAAAATACAATAGACATTAACAAAGAAGCATACTCATTTGGGCTCACGTGTCGTCTGAAAGTGTTCGAACCCTGTTTCATTCAATTCGGGATTTGACAACCCCCTTATATGTATTTCCGTTTCACAGTTTATGTAATATTTAATTATTTTTCCCAAAAAAGTGTCTTTTATTTTTTTTTTTTTTTTGGTGGGGAAAAAAGTAATTAAAGTTGTTGATTTATTTTCCTGTAACTGTTTTAGAATACATTTAAAAATAACCGAAAGTAATACATGTTTGTTAGGAGTCCCCAATCTTCACTTTACGTCTATTGCTGTAGTTTATTTTATTTTTCTGGAATAGTAATCTCATGAAATAAAATTGGATTCTTAAATTTATTGAATGCATTACTATAGAAAATACTTGAATATAAAAAGAAAAATAATCTAAGAAAGACTTAATAATTATATAATTAATAAAGAAGTATTCCTTAATCTTCATGCGTCACGTGAATGTTTTCGAACCACGTTTCATTGAATTGCGGAATTCACAACCTACTTTTCTCAAAACACACTTTTCCCTGTTTAGATAACATTTTATAGTAACATTTAATTTTTTTTTACCAAAGACTTAATTTTTTAATTTTTCAACAAGAGTAATCAAAAATCTATTTTATTTTCTTATATTTTTTACATTTAATTTTACACATTTAATAATAACCAAATAAAGATAGTTTGCTTTGGAGCGCCCAGATTCCGCTTCTTGTCTTTGGTTGTTGTTTAAACTATTTTTCTGGTACACTAATACCATGAAACAAGATTCGATTCTTAAATTTGTTGACCACATTTCTATGAATAACATATAAATGTGTAAGGAAAAAATTAAAATATTACAGACATTAACAAAGATGCATAACTTAATTTCGCCCCACGAGTCAAGTGAAAGTTATCGAACCCTGTTTCGTTGAACCCGGGATCTCACAATCCCCTTATATGCATTTCCTTTTCAGAATTGTATGTAGTATTTAATTTTTTTAATTGTCTTTTTATATTTTTTAAAAACGTAATAAAAATTGTTATTTGTTTTACTGTAATTATTTTAGGATACATTTAATAATAAGAGAAATTAATATCGGTTGCTTTGGAGTCCCCAGTCACTACTTTTTGTCTAAGGTTGTAGTTTAAACTATTTTTCTAATACACTAATCCCATGAAACGAAATCTGACCCCTAAATTTCTTGAAAACATTTCTATGAATTATATTTAAATATTTAAGGAAAAAATAAAATACAGTAGACATTAACAAAGAAGCATACCTTAATTTAGCCCCATGAGTCACCTGAAAGTTTTCGAATCCTGTTTCGTTGAACCCTGGTTCTCATCATCCCGTTATATGCATTTCCTTTTCACAGCTTTAGATAAAATTATTTTTTTTTTTTAACAACAAATAGCGTTTATTTATTTATTTATTTATTTTTTTGAGAAAGCAATTAAAAATGTTATTTTATTTTTTGTGTATTTTTTTAGAATACATTAATAATAACAAAAAATAATATAGGTTTCTTTAAAGGCCCCTAGTCTGTACTTCTGATCTATGGTTGTTAGTTTAAACTAGTTTCCTGGTACATTAATCCCATGAAACAAAATTCGATTCTTAAATTTCTTGAACACATTTCTAGATAATATATAATTATGTGAGGAAAAAATAAAATACAATAGACATTAACAAAGAAGCATACTCATAGCATTTAGGCTCACGTGTCATCTGAAAGTGTTCGAATACTATTTCATTCACACCAGGATTTGACAATCCCCTTATATGTATTTCTGATTCACAGTTTTAGGTAATATTTAATTATTTTTACCAAAAAAGTGTCTTTTATTTTTTTTAGAAAAAGTAATTAAAGATGTTAATTTGTTTTCCTCTAACTGTTTTAGAATACATTTAAAAATAACCGAAAGTAATACATGTTTGTTAGGAGTCCCCAATCTTCACTTTACGTCTATTGCTGTAGTTTATTTTATTTTTCTGGAATAGTAATCTCATGAAATAAAATTGGATTCTTAAATTTATTGAATGCATTACTATCGAAAATACTTGAATATAAAAAGGAAAATAATCTAAGAAAGACTTAATAATTATATAATTAATAAAGAAGTATTCCTTACTTTAGCTTCGCGATTCACGTGAATGTTTTCGAACCACGTTTCATTGAACTGCGTAATTCACAACTCACTTATATCAAAACCCACTTTTCCCAGTTGTAGATAACATTTTATAGTAACATTTAATTTTTTTATCAAAGAGTTCATTTTCTAATTTTTCTAAAAGAGTAATTAAAAATCTATTTTATTTTCTTTTAACTTTTTTCTATACATTAATTAATAACCAAATAAAAATAGGTTACTTTGGAGCTCCAAGACTCCGCTTTTCGTCTTTGGTTGTTGTTTACAATATTTATCTGGTACACTAATACCATGAAACAAAATTCAATTCTTAAATTTGTTAAATACATTTCTATGTATACCATATAAATATGTAAGGAAAAAATAAAAATACTACAGACGTTAACAAAGAAGCGTAACTTAATTTAGCCCCACGAGTCACCTGAAAGTTATCGAACCCTGTTTCGTTGAACCCGAGATCTCACAATCCCCTTATATGCATTTCCTTTTCAGAATTTAATGTAGTATTTCATTCTTTTTTTTTTTAATTGTCTTTTTAAATTTTTTGAAAAAGTAATTAAAATTGTTATTTGTTTGCCTATAATTATTTTAGGATACATTTAATAATAACAGAAAGTAATATCGGTTGCTTTAGAACCCCAATCTCTACTTTTTGTCTACGGTTGTAGTTTAAACTATTTTTCTAATACACTAATCCCATGAAACAAAAGCTGATTCTTAAAATTGTACACATTTATATGAATTATATATAAATATATAAGGAAAAAATAAAATACAGCAGACATTAGAAAGAAGCATACCTTAATTTAGCCCCACGGCTCACCTGAAAGTTTTCGAATCCTGTTTCATTGAACCCTGGTTCTCACCATCCCGTTATATGCATTTCCTCTTCACAGTTTTAGATAATATTCAATTGTTTTTACCAACAAATAGCGTTTTTTTTTTTTTTTTTTTTTTTTTTTTTTGGAAAGTAATTAAACATATTATTTTTTTCTGTAATTTGTTTAGAATACATTAATAATAACCGAAAATAATATAGGTTTCTTAAAGGCCCCCAGTCTGTACTTCTCACCTATGGTTGTAGTTTAAACTATTTTCCTGGTACATTAATCGCATGAAACAAAATTCTATTCTTAAATTTCTTAAACACATTTCTAAGGATAATAATAAATTTGGAAGGAAAAAATAAAATACACTTGACATTAACAAAGCAGCATCTCTTAATTTAGACCCATCTGAAAGTGTTCGAACACTATTTCATTCAACCCGGGATCTGATTATCACCTTATACGCATTTACCTTTCACAGTTTTAGATAAAATTTAATTATTTTTCCCAAAAAATTGTCCTTTAAATTAAAAAAAATAAATTAAAATGTTTATTTTATTTTCCTGTAACTGTTTCAGAATACATTTAAAAATAACCAAAAGAAATATAGGTTTATTTGGAGTCTCCAATCGTCACGTCTCGTCTATAAATGTAGTTTATTCTATTTTTCTGGTATAATAATCTGATGAAATAAAATTCGATTCTTAAATTTATTGAAGGGATTACTATAGATAATACTTAAATATTAAAAAGAAAAATAATCTAACAAAGAGTTAATAATTATATAATTGATAAAGAAGCATTCATTAATTTAGCTTCATGAGTCACGTGAAAGTTTTAGAACCCTGTTTCATTGAACTCCAAATTTCACAACCCAGTTTTATGTACTTTCTTTTCAACGTTTTGCGTAACATTTAACAGATTTATTTGATTTTATTTTTTTACTATAGAGTTGATTTTTAATTTTTCTGGAAGAGTACTTACAATTCTATTATATTTTCCTGTAATATTTTAAAATACATTTAATAATAACCAAAATAAGATAGGTTGCTTTAGAGCAACCCTGTCCCCACTTCTCGTCTATGGTTTCAATTTAAACTAATTTTCTGGTACAATAATCCCATGAAATCAAAATTCGATTCTTATATTTTGAAATACATTTATATGTCTAATATATAAATATGTAAATAAAAAGTAAAATACAATACACATTAAAAAGAAGCATCCCTTAATGCAGCCCCATGAGCCACCTGAGAAGTTTTGAACCCTGTTTCGTTGAACCCGAGTTCTCACAATTCCCTTACATCCATTTCCTTTTCACAGTTTTAGATAATATTTCATTCTTTTTACCAAAAAATAGTCTTTTTAACTTTTTTGAAAAAGTAATTAAAGTGCTATTTTATTTTCGTGTAATTTTTTTTTTATAAAACATATAAAATAAATGAAAGAAATATAGGTTTCTTTGGACCCCAATCTCCAATTCTCATCTATGGTTGTAGCTTAATCTATTTTTCTGGTATTACACTATTCCCACAAAACAAAATCTGATTCTTAAATTTTTAAACACATTTATATGTATAATATATAAATATGCAAGAAAAAATAAAATACAATACACATTAAAAAAGAAGCATCCCTTAATGTAGCCCCAGGAGTCACCTGAAAGTTTTCGAACCCCGTTTCGTTGAACCCGAGATCTCACAATCCCCTTATATGCATTTCCTTTTCACAGTTTTCGGAAATATTTATTTATTTATACCAAAAAATTGTCTTTTTAATTTTTTTGAAAAAGTAATTAAAATGGTTCTTTTATTTTCCTGTATTTCTTTTAGAATACATATAAAATAACCGAAAGAAATATAGTTTTCTTTGGTGCCCGAATTACCAATTCTTGCCTATGTCTATAGCTTAATATATTTTTCTGGTACACTAATCCCATAGAACAAAATCCGATACCTTAATTTGTTGCACACATTGCTATAGATAATACATAAAAATTTAAGAAAAAAATAAACGATATTAACAAAGAAGCATCCCTTAATTTAGCCTCACGAGTCACCTGAAAGTTTTGCAACCCTGTTTCGTTGAACCCGGGATTTCACAACCCCCTTTTATGCATTTCCTTTTACGAGCTGTATGTCACAATTAAATGACATTTAATTTTTTTTGGAAAAAAATGACTTTCTATTTTTTCTTAAAAAGTAAATGTCGATAAATAATTTTATTTTCCTGTTTTTTTAGGTGCGTTCGTAATTATATAAATACGTGTCACCTATAGTTGCCGTCTGATCCGTCCGTCCGTCTTTCCGCATATAACAGCTCAAAGACTACCCAACCAAACGGTTTGAAATTTAAGATATATTACCTTTGCAGAATTTTGTCGAGACATTTCAAATTTTATGAAAATCGAGTCAATACTTTAGAAGATATTAATAAAAATATTTATTAAGAAATTTGATTTTTTTTTAAATAATTGGTGCTTTTTTGTTATAGAGGCTTCCGAGGTTTAATCGTCAAGCGACCGAGATACACATTTTATTACAGAAATTAATCTGCAGACGATCTAATTCATTTCACAGAATTCAAAATCATCAAGATCTAAATATTTGTATAACTAGCTATAGTACGAACGCACCTCATTTGTCATATTTGACGTACAATTTCCAACTTGTTTATTTTTTTTGTTGTTTGTTTTTAGAATTCATTTAATACTAACCGAAAGTAAGAAATTATTTTTTTTTTTCTTAACGAAAGATCAATTTATAGTTTAGCCAGTTTTTACAAACATTATTTATATCGCTGCAGTAGTTCCTGTGAAAATGTCTTTCAATATCAACTCTTTTTCCATAGGATTTCGCATTTCTCGTTGCCACCCATTTTTTCAAATATATAATTCATGTAAAAGATTTTTGTAGAAGTGATGCTGATTTCCTGACGATTACGATTCGTACTGAAATTATAAGTATGCCATTGTGCCATGGGTAGTTATGACAGCCTCTGAAATCTGTACCATTTTATTTTCATTAAGGCTGAAATAATGCTCGTGGCGTTCCTATTTTTTTTTTCACATTTACCACCAGTATTTCAAAGTAAAACATTCCGTGGTATTTAGACATCTGCAATAGATATCTACCATAAAGATAACTGTTTTGAATTAGCGGTAGCTAAGGTAGAAAATTTAAGGAGAACTACTAACCCTGGTTTAACCCTTTCCGGCACAGACAAAGTCTGTTCGTAAAATGAGAAATTGCTGACTGACACCGGAATTTACAAACGACTTTTTTAGAAAATACGAATTCCTTATTTTAAGCTTTCATTATAGAAACAAAATTTTATTAAAATATTCTTGGTGCAGAATGCAAGTTTGGAATTGAAATTAGGTGTGCCCGGAGTGGGACCACTGTGCCGGAAAGGGTTAAGGCTGTTCTCAAATTCAAAACATTTCTGAACTTCAAAACTCATTCCAAAACTTTCTGACATATTTCTGAATTCACCTATGTTCTAAAACGCATGAAATTTACAGGTGTTCTTATTCAAAAACTATGTAATCGAAAAACGTTTTCCATTTTTTGGTAAAGACAGAAGATCTTTCAGAAAATACTGTCAAACTGGGCGTTTTGAACCGAATTCCCGCGCGGCAGCATGAGAAAAGAGGAAAATGTGTGGTCACGTGACACGAATAGCTTACAACTAGATACGTAATTTATTTATCCAAAAATGGAAACTCATTTCGATTGAAAATCACTTCAATTGTCAGGCCTGCCAATTTTTATATGCCTTTGCATTTAAAAATGAGTCAGAAGTTTTGTGTTGTTGAGCAGGTCATTTGAGAACCACCTTAAATCATTTTTGATATATATAAATCTTCAAAAAGCAGCTAAGATGGCAGGACAGTCAAACATGTGTACTGGTATGAGAATAGTTTCTGAAGTTTCTGTTGGTTTTTCTACCATCCTTGTCAACTTTCCTTTCCTTTCCTTTCCTTGTAGTGGCCAGTTCTTTGCCTGACAATTGTTTGGGCTATGCATCAATCTACAATGATATTGCAAAGTTGGTGAATTATCAGAATCAACTGTATTTTTATGAGCTTTACACTAATCGAATCACGTGACGATATTTCCAATCTATTGATAACCAATGGAAGAATTCTTTGCAAATTTATAGTTTGCATTTTAATATTTTTAAATGATATTATTTCTGCATGGGATATCTGTGGTCGGTGTCTAACGTTGTGTATTTCTACTTTTTTGATTTTGTTTACAGTTTTATTCTAAGTTCACTTTCATTTTTGGAACGAACCAAACAGGTTTTTTCCGAAATTAAAAGTGTCCTCATATATGAACCGCAACAAAAATACAAATAAAAAGTTGAAATATATAACGTTAGACTTCGTCATCCGATATCCTATGTAAAAAGGATCCTTTACAAGTATTGAAATGCAAATGAGAAATTTACATAGAACGTTCCCATTGAACGTCCCCACTAGTTTGTGAATATCGTCACGTGATTCCAACTAGTATAGATTTTGTAAGTCAATCTGACAACAAAAGACTAACAAAAGTGAAGTTTTCTTTGTTTAATGTCTGGTTTCTTTGTCCAATTTATGTGCCGCTTCGTTGCCCATTATGTTAATATATGTGCAAGTACGAGTAGTAATTTTTCAATCTGCGCGAAAATGTGTCCAGGCTGGGACTCGAACCCAGAACCGTTTGGCTTATATTGACAATGACCTGCCAATTGAGCTATCTGAACGACATCCCAGTCAACAAAATATGAGCTCATAACAACCATTTGGTCATCACATCTGGACTGTTATTTGAACCAGCACAACAGAATAAACCGCAGAAAAAGGAACTCCAACAAATTATGTCGTACAGATAGCCCAATTGGAAGAGCATTGGTAATTTAAGCTAAAAGGTTCTGGGTTCGAATCCCAGCCTGAACAGATTTTAGCCTAGATGGGAAAATTACTACTTGTATGAAATATTTACCAATCGTTTGATTGTCTTAAAAATAATTATAGTGTAATTACTCTGCCATAGTTTGTTGGAGTCCTTTTACCTGCATTTTATTCTGTTGTGCTGTTTCAAATAACAGTCCAGATATCATGACCAAATGGTTGTTATGAGCGAATATTGTGTTGGCTGGGATGTCGTCCAGATAACTTAATTGGGAGAACATTGGCAATTGAAGTCAAAGATACTGGGTTCGAGTCCAGCCTGGACACTAGGGTGAAGTGAAAAAAATTATAATTTTGAATTACAATAGTGATTAAAATTTGCCTTTTCACTTACTATTTAACATAAAATAAATCATGTCAATCGATGAATGTCTTGAGCCCTCTACCAGGCGTTGAAATTTTGAAAATTGACAACAAATTATGGCGTATCATATAAAAATAAAGTTTATATTTCGAAATACAATAGTCATCAAAATTTGCTATTTTACTTCCTATTTAATGGGGGAATTTTTCAGGTCAACCGATTAATACCTTGAGCCCTCTACCAGGCACTGAAATTATGATGACTATTTTATTTCAAAATTGTGACATTTATTTTTATATGAAAAGTCACAATTTTCACAATTTCATTGCCTGGTAGAGAGCTCAAGACATTAATCGATTGATCTGAATTTTTTTCCGTTAAATAGGAAGCAAAGAAATTTTTTTTTTGATAACTATTGTATTTCGAAATTTTGAACTTTATTTTTATATGATACGTCACAATTTGTTGTCAATTTTCAAAATTTCAACGCCTGGTAGGGCTCAAGACATTCATCGATTGATATGATTTTTTTTTTGTGTTAATAGTAAGTGAAAATGCAAATTTTTATCACTATTGTGTTTCGAAATTGTAAACTTTATTTTTTTCACTTCACCCTATGTTAACATTTTCGCTCAGAGGGAAAAATTACTACTCATATGAATTATTTACCAACCATTTCAGTTTGTTAAAAATTATTATATGTGAAAGTAATGACAGACATAGAAGAGAGCAGATTTTGTCTAATTCTTTAACTTCATTAAGTCAAAAACGGAAATTTTGTGATCACCGAACTTTATTTAGAAGATCTGCTAGCAGTAAACAGTTTGAAATTATTCTTTGAATACGAATATTTTTAATCAGTTAAATTATTATTCCCTAAAACGACTTTTTTACGTCTCGAGCGAACATTTTTATCAAAATCTTGATATAAATATGATTTACACAAGTTATATAAAAGTAAAAAGAAATAGTATTTGAAAGTTTTTTAGTATACAAAAGTGAGCGCACATTTCTACAATTCAATCAGCTTGGCAGTATTTTCTGCTAATATATATTTTCTGGGTTCTTACCACTATTTTCTAAATGCATAATTTGTTGTTTTTTTAATGAAAAAAAATCGAAGATTATTATTTAAAAATAGTGGTAATAACCTTACGTTATACTGTTTATTGCACCTATGTCTGATCCTAGAATGCAGCGGCAATTTCTTTTGCTATTTATTTTTATCTACCCCTGTTACATTTAGATTAGTTTTCTTTATAAAGTCTATTCACTAAATTTGTTGTTGTCCCATGAACTTTCACTTGATTTGACTGTGCTGTCTCCAAGTGGAAAGTTTCCCTGCTAACATATATTTTCTGGGTTCTTATTACCATTTTATAAAAGTAATATTTGCCTTATTTAATTACAAAAAAAAATCGAATAAATAAGACGAAGATTGCTATTTAAAAATAGTGCTAATAAACTTACGTATACTGTCTATTGCACCTATGTCTGATACATAGAATGAAACAGCAATTTATTTTGCTACTTATTTGCACCTATCTACTGTTACACTTAGTTTTTTGTTTTCTGCATAAAGTATAACCACTAAATTTGTTGTTGTCTCATGAACTTTCATTTGATTGGACTGTGCTGTTTCCCACTGGAAAGGTTTCCCTGCTAACATATATTTTCTGGGTTCTTACCACTATTTTCTAAATGCATAATTTGTTTGTTTTTAAAGACAAAAATTTTCGATTAAATTAGACGAAGATTATTATTTAAAAATAGTGATAATAAACGTACGTATACTGTTTATTGCACCTAGGTCTGATACATTGAATGCAACAGCAATTTCTTTTGCCATTTATGTGTATCTACCCCTGTTACACTTAGATTTGTTTTCTGTATAAAGTCTAATCACTAAATTTGTTGTTGTCCCATGAACTTTCACTTAATTTGACTGTGCTGTCTCCAAGTGGAAAGTTTCCCTGCTAACATATATTTTCTGGGTTCTTATTACCATTTTATAAAAGTAATATTTTCCTTATTTAATTACAAAAAAATTAGATTAAATAAGACGAAGATTACTATTTAAAAATAGTGCTAATAAACTTACGTATACTGTTTATTGCACCTATGTCTGATGCATAGAATGAAACATCAATTTCTTTTGCTACTTATTTGTATCTATCTTACTGTTACACTTAGTTTTTGTTTTTTGCATAAAATATAATCACTAAATTTGTTGTTGTTTCATAAACTTTCACTTGATTAGACTGAGCTGTTTCCCACTGGAAAGTTTTCCCTGCTAACACATATAGTTTCTTAGTTCTTATTACTATTTTTTTAATTAACATTTTCTTTATTTAATTACAGGAAATTTAGATTAAATAAGACGAAGAATATTATCTAAAAATAGTGGTCCCCAAAAGTTATAACCTTACGTATACTGTTTTTCCATCTATTTCTGATACATAGAATGCAACAGCGATTTTTTTTGCCACTTATTCGTATCTATCTACTGTCAGCGTTTGTTTTTGTTTTCTGCATAAAACCTAATCACTAAATTTGTTGTTGTCTTGTGAACTTTCACTTCATTTGACTGTGCTGTTTCCCACTGGAACGTTTTCCCGCCTGGCAAAAAGCAACAACTTGTAAATCAACTGTAAATGTCAAACGTGTCCTGAGACATTAATAATAAATGACAAAGAAAGAGTTGTATGATTAAAATGTAAAGAATTTTAAGAAATAATTCTCGGAACAAATGGATTAACAAAGAAACATCTTTTAACTTAGCCCCACTTGTCACCGGAAAAATTTCGAGCTCTGTAATGTTGAACCCTGGAATTCAAAACTTTTTTTTTACATATATTTTCTTCGTTTAATTCGGTGTTACTTTCGAAATTCTAAATTTTATAAAAATTTAATGCATTTGTTTGATTTATTTTTTATTTATTTTTCTAACATTATTATTTGTAGGAGGTGGAAGAATAAAATGTGTCATATATAAGAAATTATTTTTTTTAATATCAAATATATAATTATTATTTTTTAATTTGTTCAACCCATTACTGGAGGCACCATATAAATATTTTAAGGAAAAAAATAAAATAGAAGTAACATTTAAAAATAAAAATGTTTACTAAAAAGAATAAGATTTACTTTTTCTTTCTAAAAAAAAGTAATTGAAATGTTTAGACTTTTATTTTTTTTTTTTTAGAATTAATTTAATTAATTTGGAAATTCAGATATGAGGCAGTACATTTCCTTAAGGAGGCTCAGTACCCTTTGAATATATATATATATATATATATATATATATATATATATTGAGTAATTTATAATATCTTTTTGACATATTATTAGTTGTTTTTAAGAAGAAAAATGATTTAATCAAGAAAAAAAGTAATTCTTATGGATAATTTGAAAATTTTAATTAAAAAAAAAAAAAAAAATTAAAGAAAATTTCTCTTACAATAAATTTTTTTTTAATAATTACGATCCTATTTTTCTTAGGATTTACCGGATATTTACAAAACTTTGCCAGAATATAGCACGGACGTTTAAACTCATTTTAAGCAGAAAATAATAAATTTATAAGGTTTCGCAAAATGAATGGTACCGGATCTCTTGTATATAAAACCTGTAAAACATGTTCCTTGAATATCCCTTGTTGTTCTGTCAAGACCACATCAATGTGCAGAGTGAGAATTTTCGATGTGAGTACATAAAATTTCATCATTGAACCATATCTCTACAAGTCATTGTTAACCAAAAAAAGTACAAGAAAAAACAATATGACCTCACATCCGGTGCACCGAAAACAAAATTTATTGGAAATACGAATCTCGATACTTACATTATTATACAAAGCTACTCCAAAAGATTCATCTATTTTCAAAGGACTATACATTCAAAAGTATTACACGTACAAATATGAATGATATGGGCAATTTTCCGATAAGTGGGGTAATTTGTGTCCTTTGGACTTATATGCTGCATTTTGCCACTTATATAGTTTTCTTAGCATAAAATATATTTTGTAATGTCTTTCTACAATTTCAAAAGGTATTTTCAAGAAAATAACTGTAAACTTTACTCCAATAGCATTTTAAATAGTCAATTTTTAAGTAGTGTACATTGCCCTCACCTCATGCACTCATCTTCAGGAGAAATTTTAAATGTAACGACAACCTACTTTTACCAATTTTACCATCCAAAATAAACATTTATGCTCTAAAGTACATAATAAAACTTTTTATAGTAAAAAAAAAATATTTTTATATGTATTGTGGCCAGAGAAACGGTGTTCCCTAGTTTTTATGTCACTACTGTCCTCTTGTATAAAACTGCTCATGTGACCACCAGGAGGCAAATAAAATTTGGGGGACAGCTGCATTTAGTAGAAGCAGCAATCTGGATTGCTGAGAAAATCACAGTGTTTAATTTTCTGGACTTTAAAAGTAGCTACAAGCTACAAAATGGATAGAAAGATAAGAATATGTTTATTACTTGCCACTACTGACCCTACTTAAATTATCCTTATTATTGTTTTTATTTATTTATGACTTTGTCATGATATAAAGTACTTTTGCTTAGTTCAAAATGTTATATTACAGTCTTACTGAGATTAACGTACTGTGTGCACAGAAGCAAATTTCAAATGCTTTACTTAAGCTATTTCACATTATCAAATGTGAAATAGCTGTATAAAAAATTATTTTATATAGCCCCCTGTAGCCACCTGTAGCCACCCTGTATAAAAAATTATTTTATACAGGGTGGCTATAGATAAGGGAAAAACACAGTCAAAAAAAGTGATAAACACCAGTATTTTCTGATGAAAAAATTCGTGTTGTTTATTTGAGCGATTAATAAGTCCAATTTTTCCATAAGAAAATACTGGTGTATCCCTTTTTTTCAACTGTGTATTTTCCTCATCTGTAGCCACCCTGTATAAAATAATGTTTTGAAAGAAAAATATTGTTTAAATTTTATGCAAAAATATTGTATATTACTCACCAGCCTACAACCTATCTATTTATAATGAAAAGTTGTTTAAAATTTAACTTTTATTTTTCACTAAATCACAGAGTAAAATTACCCACTTATTGGAGAATCGCCCATATATGAATATAACCGCAAACTCCCCAAGTTTTCTGCACATTCTACAAATGTTCTATGTGCGCCCCCTGGGTCACACGACATATGTCCAGGCGATAGTTGAACTCGTTCCACACATTTTGTAGTGTCATCCTGTCAATGGTCATCACTGCAGCATTGATCCGTTCCTTGAGCTCTTCTAATGTTTTTGATAGTGGGGGTGCCCTCCTTAATGTGCCCCCAAAGGAAAAGTAAAAAGGCGTTAAATCGGGTGACCTGGGGGGGGGGGGCAAGGTAACAAAGCGAGGTCATCCTAACAACACGCCAACTGCCATCTGGTTCACACAATACAAACTTGGTGAGTTTGTGATTGTTTTCATATAGCACTCATATTTGTATGTGTAATACTCTTGAATATATAGCTATTTGAAAATAAATGAATGTTTTATAGTAGCTCTGTACTATGTTTACATGAGCTCGAAATAACCTTGACACGTATTGAAACAAACTATCATGCTTCGCTGAATAGCCAAACGGCCATCCAGTAATTTTTCGTTACCCTGAAACAACTTAATTTGTCTATAGATAAAAATATGTTTAATAGAATTTTGCTTTATTAAATATCTAAGATAAAGCTATATAAAAGGCATTTATCATCGAATTTCTAATAAAAATTTAAATTAACCTGAATTTTATGATAATTTTTATGAAAACGCAGAAAGCCCTGAGACAGTCAGAGGTTTAACAAAATTTTATACAACAGGAAAAGCATCTACGCGCGGACACTATGATCATGGGTTGTATTATCTGGCTTGTTCCACATTGCGTTCAACACATCCTCGATATGCATGATAATCATTTTGAGGATTTCTCATGCAAACATCATGCGATATCTAAATATGCTTTGATTCATGTGAATATTTACTAAAAAGCGTATTTTATGTGCACATGATGTAACGTCAAGCCTTATATTTCGCATTTTTCTCAAAAAATAATGATTGTAGGTGTATATTAGTTATTTAGTCAATTTGTAGAGGAAATTCGGCTATTATGGAATGGTCAGGCAATATGGAATACTTGAATATCTGGCCCGTAAGGTATTGCAGCCAAGCATAAAATTGGCAAACGACGTCCTACCTCCCATGATGCACTGCGGTGAGTTCTGTTTGGATACCTGTTGTTGGATTGACGCGATGAAATCAAATTGTATTCTGAATTGTTACAGTTTTCTGCAGGTAAGTTTTATAAAATTCGTATTAATTAAAAGACCTCTTCGTCAATGATGTTAAATAAGTTCAGTATTAAGTTGAACAGTTATTATTTATTGCTGTGATAGTCAGTTTGCCTCTACGCTAACTTGTTGACGGGTGAAGAGGTTACTTTTTTTCAAGATTGCGTGTCTGGTAATACTTTGTGTACCACTCCGACGTATCATCTCAGATGGACTTTTTACCAAGTTGTACACCAGATGAGGAAGATGCAGTGTGTCTGTTTTGCAATGTAAAATATTTATAGATTAGAAGAGGGGAGGAGTGGTTAAATTGCCCTATGTGTGCGATGTGGGCCTATATGGACGACTGTGGGTGGGGCCGAAACAACAGACTACATTTGTGACTTTTGTAAAATTTAAAACAACTTTTCAAAGAATCTGATCATTTGTAGATTCTGTATTACTGTTTACGCATTAAATAAACTTGATTATTCTTGTAAATCATGGTTTTTCTTTCAATTTTAATATTCTTTATAGCCATATTCCAATGAGGAAGATGCAGTGTGTCTGTTTTGCACTGTAAAATATTCAGAGAATGGAAGAGGGAAGGAATGGTTAAAATGCCTGATGTGTGCGATGTGGGCCCATATGGATGACTGTGGTGGGGCCGAAACAACAGACTACATTTGTGATTTTTGTAAAATTTAAAACAATTTTTCAAAGAATCTGATCATTTGTAGATTCTGTATTACTGTTTACGCATTAAATAAACTTGATTATTCTTGTAAATCATGGTTTTTATTTCAATTTTAATATTCCTTATAGCCTTATTCCACATTACCCGACTGGTTCATAGTACACGAAAAGTGTAATTCTGTATTAAAATCTAAATATTGATATGTATTTTTTTTCTTCCACTTTAAACGCATTAAAAATGTATTAAGATTAGTCAAAGCTTTTACTTGACTAACTTGTAACGTATCTGAATTTTTTCATGTTGACTTACAAATGAAAATGTAAATGGTATTCCATAATACCCCAACTTCCTCTATTTACAAGGAGTAGGGATTCTCGTTTATGCGGTCTTGAGTATTTTTTCACTTGTATAGCATTAACATTTTTATCAAACTATTGTTATACCAGTGAACCCGTCCGAGGATTTGACACTGCAATCATTGAGATTATTTGCTGATACGTTATTTCACTAATTTGTAATTAATTTTAAATTTTATTAAAACAACGTGTTTAAACGAATTGGGAGTGTACTATGTCAAAAGTCTGTTGAAAAACCTTTCGTTTAATACTCCATTCTTCATTGAGCGTTTCGTATTAAACAGTATAAGGGTTGCAGACAAAACAATTTTAAATATAATTTAAATATGAATATTTTCAGCAATCAAATTAATATTAAAAAAGAATTTTTTACTTGTCGCATCAACATTTTTATCAAAATATTGTTATACCAGTGTCAGAGGATTTCGCACTGCAATCTTTCAGATTATTTGCTGATTACGTTTTTCCAGTAATTTTTAATTAATTATAATTTCTAACCAATCAACATGTTTTAACGAATTGGGAGTGTACTATGTCAAAAGTCTGTTGAAAAACCTTTCGTATAATACTTCATTCACCGTTGTGCGTTTTGAATGTGCGAATGTTCGCATCAAAAATAATATATATAGTTATTATGCATATATACTACAAGACTTGTTTATCTGACAGTGCTTCTTGGGTCAGATACCTTTTAAATTGTCAAAAAAATATTTTTTAAAGAAATTATATTAATATTTGATTCTTTAGAAACATTCTAAAAGTAACCCAATGTAAAAATTTGCTATAGAAAGAACGTTATGTCCTAAACAGTTTAAGCTCTTTTCATATGAACTTAGAAAAAAATAATAACCCAATTTGGGTTGAAAGATTCTTAGGCACTGTTAAATACCCATTTTGAAAATGGGTATTTAACAGTGCCCAAAATGGACACACATTAGTAATCAAAACAGGCATGGTCCAATTTGGGCTCATACCTAAGAATTTTTCAACCCAAATTGGGTTTTATTTTTTTCTGTGAACAAAGGGGTAATTTGATCTTTAAAGTCAATTTTCTTTTGGTCATTTTGTACATGATTTCTGAGAAATAGCTGGATAGAATTTCATGAAATATTGACTGAATGTACAAACCTTATAGACGCACAAAATTACCTACTTTCATGTTCATTCAGTAAGAAATTTGTAAATTGTGACTATTTTTATATAAAAAAAATCTATTAAGTTTATTTAAGAATTCTTTCTCAAGAATTAATCATTACATTTTTCAATTGTAGGCCAATTTAAACACATATTATATCTCTATTCAATAGAGAAAAATTGGCTCACTGTGATATTTCAATTATGCGAAATCCTGCACACAGGGCATATGCGGTGAATTCCTTTATAAGAAAAGCATTAAATTTCAAATTAAATTAAAAAACTTTATATGCATCTAGACTCTGTTCCAGAACATTAACTGTTAGCAGTGTCTGATTTGCGGCAGGGCATTTGGGGCACGAGACCATGGCCCCGGATTTTGAGGGGCCCCCAAATGCTAGTGAATATTTTTCAATTATTGGCCAAAACAGTTTTAACTGTCAAAAAACAAAATTAAAATGGAAGAAAACTGTTTGTCAAAGATTGTTTATGATTTGTCAAAATAACTTCATTTTTTCCTGATTGTCTTTTAACAATTTATGTGCAGGAATGTACAGAACTCCGTTTTTTGGGATCGTCATATTATTTCATTTGTATTTATTTTACCTGTAAGGCCCTCATGAACATAGACAAAGCCACGTTGTTCTGCTAGTTACTTGTATAAATTTAGTTTTTTTTTTTTTTTTTTTTTTTTTTTTCAGTCAAAGCTTGTATTTGAAAGAAAAAGTTATTTGATTAATAGGATATCACAATATTTTAAATAATTATACATTTTACTGCTTTAAATTCATTATTAGTTGATGCATACTTTATCATTCCAGATATATCGACTTGCATAGAGAAAGGTAATCGGCAATACACAGTTTATTATAAAATTCAATTAAAAATTCATAAATATCAAATAATTATTTAAAAGTAAATTAATGATTATCAAATTTAGTTTTTTTAATTGATATTTTAAAGACATTATTAAACTCAATAGTGGTTATCTTAAAAAGTACTGCTTCGATATTATATTTTTCTTTATACCAAGGCCTCTGTAAGCATTGGTGTAAGGGGGGGGGGGGCATACGCATCTGTGCCCAGGACCCCCAAATTTGTAAATCGGTCAATGACTGTTAGAATATATCTCTTTCAACGTGTGTTTAAAATTTTATATCCAAAAGTTAATTAGATGTGGAGTTATTACAATCCATACTAGGGACATTTTTACATGTAATTTGTTAGTTTAAAATATGTTTGGAAAGATGTCTCCTTAAATTTCGATAAATTGAAGAAAATGAAAAGTTTGATACTTTAAAGAGTTTCACTTCTTTATTTTTGAAATAGACGTAGTTTGTGACATAAATAGGTAGAACAAAGTTAATATTGTTAAGATAGTAAAATATAATTAGTATCGATGTATAAACTAATAATATTAATATAAATTTAACAGACTCTTCACTTCCGTTATATATTGTTTTCCAATTCAATATTACTGAATTTGCATTTAAGGAGGCTGCAAAATCACATCGATTTTATAAGATTTTATTTAGTTTTGGCAGTAGCTATATAATAAATGGATCGTTCGGTAAGGAATAAAAATAAAACTGTATAAGAGTTATGCGATTTCGAAAACAAACAAACTAAAAGAATTTTAAATTGCTGAAATTGATGTACATTTTTCTTCAGAACTACTGAAGCGATATCAATATTCTTTTTAACAGTTTTGGCAGTACTACATATTTATCGATTGTAAAAAAAGCATTGTTATACATATATATTTTTAAAGCTTGTTCATTTTTTTAAGCATGTTAATTTTTAAAAAAGAGTGATAATTTGAACTAGATTTCTTTTGTTTACGAAATTGCACAAATATCGCATTACTAGCTAACCGGGACCATAAAAGAAATACCACAAAACGTGTAAAAATTTTAAAAAATTGCAATAAAAATCGAGAAAAACTTAAAAATCACTGCACGCATTCCGAATAAGCTTTATTGAAAGGAGAACGAAATTTGCCATATTGGAGTAGAAGATTGAAACCGGGTTCCTTTTACTAATGTGGAAAAATTGCAGCCAATCGCGAAAAAAATACGCTAAAAATCGCATAAAAAATCGCTAAAAATTATTTCAAAAATAGCAGAGGATAAAAGTTACTATATTGGACCAATATAGATTAAAACAGGATTTCTTTTACGAATGTTTGAAAATGGCCACAAAACGCAAACGAACTCTAAAAATCTCGTAGAAAATTCCCGAGAAATTCAAAAATCGCTGTACGAATTTCGAATAAACTTTATTAAAAAGAGGACAAAATTTACTAAAAAGGGTAAAAAATTGAAACTGGATTCATTTTATTAATGTGGAAAAATCGCCGTGATACGCAAAATAAATAAATAAATAAATAAATAAATAAATAAATAAATAAAAAACTTTAAAACCCGCAGAGGAAAAAAATTATTACAGTTGGCTAAAACATTGTAACCGGAATTCTTTCACAAATGTAAAAAAATCGGCGCGAAATGTAAAGAAACCCTAAAAATCGCATTGAAAATCGCGGAGGACAAAGTTTGCGAGCGAAAAGTTTGACACAGAATTCCTTTTACAAATGTCCAAAAATCACCGCGAAACCAAAAAAAACACTAAAAATCCCATTGAAAATCACATTTAGAAATTCAAAAATCGCGGAGGCCAACACTGTTAAAAATTTGCAGCAAACTGTCCGGTCATTCAATCGTTTTAATAGAAAACGGTTACATAATCATTATTTAACTGTATTCTGACCATGTTATTACCCATATTATAGTCAGAATAGAGTTAAATGTCGTGTAACTGTTTATATATTGTATATATATAAACGGTCGAATGGCTGGACAGTTTGATGCAAATTTTTAACAGTGAAGATTTAGTGCATTAGACTAAAAGTTTGAAACCGAATACCTTTTACGAATGTCAACAAATCGCAGAGGAGTGCAAAAAATGCCGAAAATTCAAAAACTGCGGCGGAAAATATTTACTATATTAGGCTAAAAGTTTGAAACAGAATTCATTTTGCGAATGTCAAAAAATTGCCGTGAAACTCGATAAAATGCTAGAAATCACTTTGAAAATCACATTGCATATAGGAATAAATTTACTATATTAGTCTAAAAGTTTGAAACCGAATTATTATTATGATTATCAGAAAATGGCAGCAAAGCGAAAAAAAAAAAAAGGCTAAAAATCGCTAAACATTCAAAAATAGCGGCGCAGAAAATTAGTAATTAGGTTAAAAAATTGAAATCGAATTCTTTTTACGAATATCAAAAAATCACAGAAGAGCTCAAACAATACTAAAAATTCAAAAATAGTGACGGAAAAAGCGACGGATTCCTTTTACGAATGTCAACAAATTTCCACGAAACGCGAAAAAAAAAACCAATGGAACACGCATAAAAGTTTTGCAAAAAATTCAAAAATCGCTGTACTTTATTGAAAAGAGGACAAATTTCACTGTAGTGTGCTGAAATATTGCAATCGTAATGTTTACACGAATGTAAAAAAAAAAAAAAAAAAAATCGCCTCGGTACGTCGAAAATCGCTAAAAATCGAATTAAAATTCATATTACTCTATTAGACTAAAAGTTTGAAACAGAAATCCTTCTGCGAATGTCAAAACATTGCTGGAAAACGCAAAAAAACACTAAAAATTACATAAAAAAATTGTCGAAAAATTCAAAAATCGCTATACGAATTCCTAATCAACTTTTTTGAAAAAAGGACAAATTTTACTACATTTCAATCGTAATTCTTACACAAATGTAAAAAAAAATCGCCTCAGTACGTGAAAAACCGCTAAAAATTTAATTAAAAATCACTAAAAACTCAAAAGTTTCGACACTTCTAAAAAAGGATGAAATTTACTGTATTAGACTAAAAGTTTGAAACGGAATTCCTTTTACGAATGTCAAAAAGTTCCTGGAACACGCGTAAAAAAATTAAAATGGCATTAAAAATATTCGCGAAATTTTCAAAAATCTCTGTACGAATTCTTATTAAACTTTATTGAAAAGAGGAAAAATTTTAACATAGTGGTCGGAAACATTGTAATCGTACTTCTTACATGAATGTAAAAAAAACGCCTCGGTACGTGAAAAATCGCCCAAAATCGAATTAAAAGTCACTAAAAACTTACAAATTTAGACATTTTTTTTAGATCAGATAAGACTTAAAGTTTGAAACAGAATTCCTTTTACTAATGTCAAAAAATCGCACAAAAAAATTTGCGAAAAATTCAAAAATCGCCGTTCTAATTCCTTAATAAACTTTATTGAAAAAGAGGAACACAATTATTGTATTGGGCTAAAAGATTGAAGACCCTTTCTTTTTATTAATATAGAAAAATCGCTTCAAAACGTGAAAAAAAAAACGCTAAACATTGCATAAAAAAATTTATTTAAAAATATCTAATAAAAATATCCAAAATCGGGTTTTAAGGTGCATTACTTCAAATATAGAGGTACCTTCATTACAAATCTTGTAGCTCTGAGTTCAGCGGTCTTTTCAGAATAGAGCACACACACACACAAACCGACAGATTTATGTTTATTTTTTGCCGAACAATCAATTTATTGTTTATCATAACTATTAATAGTATTGCCAAAACTATTTAAAAAAGTATCGAAATTACTTCAGTAATTCTCTAAATAAAGGTACTTTTGTGCTACATAATGTGATTACGTATTATTTGATTTACATCCTTAATTGATTTACAATGTTTGAACGCAAATATACGTGGAATTGTAAACTATAATCATATATAAAAATTGAAATATTTGAAATATATTTTATAAAAAAGAAATATGTCATTTTGGTAATGGCAACACCTTGAATATAAAATTTAGCTGTTTTGCAAATTTATTAACTTCTATTTTTAATGGTTGTAAAATAATTTCCAAACAAGATGTTTTAAAAATCTATCTCTATCACGTGCAGTCCGCTTACGGAAGATTGACGTATTTGTACTTAAAACAATATAAATAGTTAAGTATTTGTTTCCGGTTAATATTCCATAACGTAATTTTATTATCTTCATCAATAAATAAATAAAAGAATAATATAAAATAAACACGAATTTAACATATATGTAATCCAACTACGCGCTTAAGAGCCTACACTATTCAAGCGAAGAAACCCAAACGCTAATGTTAAACCTATAAGAGAAATCTTTACATATTTCTCGCTTGTATTTTAATATTTTTAAATGTTTTTTTTTTTTTTTTTTTTTTTTTTTTTTTTTTTTTGGCTTAGGATACTCGAGTTCCATATCTAACGTCGTGCGTTTGTACTTTTACGATTTTGGTTACAGTTTTTATATATGCAGACACTTTCCCCATTCGAACCGGTTGGAACTGGTTCTAAAATTTAAACTATCCTTATATTAAAAGACTGCAACAAAAATCGAAAATCGAAAAAGTACAAATGGCTACATAGATATCGACCTAAAGTCTCCTATACTAAAGAAAAATGATAATAATAATTAAAGTTATTAAAATACAAGCGAGAAATCTGGAAAGATTTCTTCCACAGGTTTAACATTAGCCTGCGTATTTCTTCGCGTGACTAGTGTACACTCTTAAACATTGAAAAAAATCATAGTAAAATTTTTTTTCTTTAAATAGTGAAATATTTGGCGATTTCTTTGGCTATAAACCGATAAGACATGCGGCTAATACATTTTTAATAAATTTCAAAACTTTATTTGAATACTTGATTGATATTTTTCGTATAAAAATGCTTTTTTGGTGTTATTAGTGGGCAATCTAAAAAAATGTATATTAAATGTAAAAAATCCATTACAGTTTTTAATAAAAAAAAAAAAATCATTTATTTTGTACACCGAGCAGTATGTTCTTCAACCTGGAAAACCCGGGTTACATTAAAATATGTAAAAGTTTCTAAGCAAAATCATTTATAATGAAACGCAATGGCGTGTCATCACATTTGATTAGTTCTATTTTACTGCAAACACCAATTTGTTCGATATATTAAGTAACTATTTTTTAAAAAGAATTTTTAAAATATTATTTATATACGAATTCTTTTAAAAATTAAAATATCATTGCATAAAAAAGAACGTCTTACTTGTTGACAGAACATTTTAATTAAAATATTGTTATATTATACAGTCAAGTTAAATAAAATCGTAAAAAGAAATTCCGTGTGAAAGATTTTCAAGTACAAAAGCGAGCGCACACCTCTACATTAACAAAGAAGCAACCCTTAATTTAGCCCCACGAGTCACCTGAAATTTTCCGAACCCTGTTTCAATGAACCCGGGATTTCATAACCCCTTTTATGCATTTCCTTTTCTTCAGAAATTTCCCATTTGAGAAGAAAAATTACTACATTATATTCTATGAATGATAATTAGTTTTATGTGTAATATGACTAATTGTTATGCACATATATTAGAGCACATGTTTAACAGATAATGCTTCTAAAATTTTGATAAATGGTAATAAACGCAATGTTTGATATTTTAAAGCAATTAATTCACTTCTTTACATTTAAAATATAAGGATTTCTTTAACGTAAATAAATAATACACAATTAATCAGATTTAATGTTAGTAAAATAGTAAAACAAATTTAATGTTGTTGTGCTAACTTTCTAACGTTTAAAACTTTAATATAAATGTAAAAAAAAAAAAACTATATGTTTTGGTATTAACTTGCTTTGTAAATAGTGACTGAATATTGTTGAACTTGCATTTAACTGATTTACGACGTTGTAATCTAATTACACAAGTATTGTACAATACGGTTTTAGTAAATATTATTATGTTATTCAAACTTTCTTACCGATAAATTAAATAAAACTCGTAAAAATAAAATCTATGTGAAAGATTTTCACGTATAAAAGCGAACGCACACCTCTACATTAACAATGAAACATCCCTTAATTTAGCCCCACGAGTCACCTGAAATTTTTCGAACCCTGTTTCATTGAACCCGGGATTTCACAACCCTTTTTATCCATTTCCTTTTCCCAGTTTAATGTCTTTAACCTTTTGGAAATAGTTATACACTGTACCATCGCTGCGCGAATATAATGTTTTGAACTCTTGAAATGTTAACAAACTCTGCTGAATCTTAAAGCATTTCTTATATATCGTTTTCTCTTCATTTACTTATTTTATTTAAATTTATTTTATAACTGTACGTTTTTAAATATATATAAATAAATATAATTAACGCATAATTTTAATAACTATGAACACGAATTTTGCACTTCATATTTATATTTTGAGAATATTTATAATTTAAGCAATTTAAGAACTTAATTTATGTTATAGTTACTTGTTTTTGTTATCTATTTTTATTTGATGTCTTTACTTTGTTTTTGAAGTAATAATAAACGATACATAATCTTAAACTATTCCCTTTTTTTTTTTTTTTTTTTTTTTTTTTTTTTTTTTTTTTTTTTACAATATCATAATTTTTCTTTTGAAAAAGTTAGGTTACGAATGTTAGGGTTACAAATACCTAAACAATAAATGTAAATAAAAATAATATATCTATAATTTTACCAAATATTAATATGAATATTAATTTTCATATATACTTTAACAGTATTTATATCTTAATCAATTTAAGGATACAATTTACGATTCAGTTACATTATTCTGTTGTATTTTGTTTTCATTTGATAAACTTTTACACTGTTCTTGAAATGTTAAAAAACTCAGTGGATTCCGATAACATTTCTTTTCTGTTTCTTTTCATTTATTTCTTATTTATTTATTTACATTTTTTAAATACATATGCATAATATAAATATTCATAATATATATATATATATATATATATATATATATATATAATAACTAATAATACATATAATAAAAATATAACATTAAAAATATAAATATGAATATTGCAATCATTATTGAGAGTTTAAGAATGTCTATATTTTAATCAATTTATGAAGATGATTTACTAGTCAAGTAAATTTATACTTATATAAATTGTTTTAATTTGATAAAATTTTACATTGCACTTCCACTTCTTCTATGCATTAAAACACAAATTAATATACAGGGTGACCATAAATTAATGTCAGGGTTTCCTTATCTCATAACTCTTGATTAAGAACATGACGAAAAATATTATTACATATTCGTAAAGTACAAGTCAAAAAGCGTTTTTTAATAACAAAAGAAAGTTATATATGCCTAAAGTTTCAATTCAAAACGTTATTAATCAAATAATTATTAATATGAAAATTTTATCAAATTTATCAAAAATGGACGGTTGAAACTATCACGTGGAAACTATCTAAATTTGTACTCATAATTCATTAATAACATTTGAATAAATTTGAACTTTAATATTTTTATATTAATATTATATACTTTAATATTTTAATAAATTTGAATTTTAATATTATTATTATTTGATTGTAATTGTTATTTAATTAATAACGCACGTTATTAATCAAATAATTCTTAATATGGAAATTTTATCAAATTTATCAAAAATGGATGGTTGAAACTGTCACGTGGAAACTATCTAACTTTGTACTCATAATTCATTAATAACATTTTGATAAATTTAATAAAAGTTTAATATTGTTATTATTTGATTATAATCGTTATTTAATTAATAACGTTTTGAGTTGCAAATTTTGTTTGTGTTATTAAAGAAAAATTTGAGCTGACTTTACGGAAATGTACTAATGTTATTCGTCATGTTCTTAAATCAAAAGTTATGAGGTAAAGAATTCCCGACAATAATTTATAGACTCTCTGGATATGGTTTCCCTTCTTATTGTTGATCCACTTTTGAACCGTTAGTTTTAAAAATGCATTTTCAATTGCAAAAATTTTTCTGCTTTAAATAATTCCCTGTTTTCTTTACGTATGCAAGAAACAATTAGATTTTATATGATAATAATAACAAAAATTTTGTAGGAAAATAAACATAAAATACCAAATAAGCCCATACTTTAAAAATTATTTCTTGTGACTTTTTAAGACAAAATTTCTGCGAAAATAAGTAATTTTAAAGTAAATACACAGAATAAAATCGTGAATTAAAAAAATATTCCATATCATAAAAAATATTATAAAATTATTGAAACTAGTCAAGTATACTGTATATAAAAAAAAGATGTAATATAACCACGTACAAAAATATACAGTAACGTCTTCCGAGTTACCCACAATTTCGAAATGCATTCTTTATCTGTAGAAACCTGAGAAAAATCATCGGAACTTAGCCAAGCATTTTTCCCTTTTATTAATTTATATTGTTTCAGCTTGTACAATCTCTTTCAGTAATATTTTCTGTTTCAATAAATCTCGAAAATTCTAACCTCATATGATTCACACTTTTTATGTGTATTGTCTGTTGAAAGAAAAAAAATGAAATTGAAACATAATGAATTTAAAAAAAATCATTATTTCCTATAGCCAAATTAAATGACTCACGTTTAGAGATCTGGGCATTATGAACTTCATCGATGATGAACTGAATTTTTTTACAGCCTTAAAAAAGTGAAAAATCGAAATTTTAAAAGATATTATGTCACATGTGCCCTCAAGTCCAACAATTTCCAATGCTGCCGAAGTGCGCTAGAAGCAATATCGCTTTTTTTGGAAGTTCAGTTTCACTGGGTAAGCACGATCGTGGAAATTGAGTATATCAGTTATATCTAGGACACGTGACACTTTTTCAGTAGTCTTTATAGTTGCCGAAAATATGATGCCGAAAAAAAAAAAAACTGACATGAAAAAAATTAACTTTTTCATTCATGACTTACTGCGCTTCATATTTTTCTGAAATGAAGTCTCGGATTGTAATTCGTTTTATTGTATTTACATCATTTTTTGCGACTACTAAGTTATAAATTTCATATTCAAAGCAATAAGTACCTTTTAGACTGAATAGAATTTATATTGGGTTAACTCAAGTGATCTATAATTCGCTGTGTGTAGAATAAAACCCTCATGTTCAACATACATTTCCCCCCCCCCCTTACCTATATATAGTTGTAAAATATTTTTCAAATTCTGATTTATGTATTTGTATACTCTGAATACAACCTTGATACCTGGTAGCTTGGTTATATTGAAGCTCAATATTTGACTAATGCCTTCATCGGAAATACTTCCAATGAAATATCAATATTGATTAAATATTGATTTTACATTGGAAATATTTTGAATTTAATATGCCATTATTATAGAAATATTGGCTTTACATTGGAAGTATTTTCAAATTAATCTGTAATTATTACAGGTATATTGGCTTTACATTGGAAATATTAGCAATGGAATGACAAAGTATTTCTTAAGAAATACTGGTGCAATATTGACAAAATGTAAACACCACAATACTGGGGCAATATGCCTTATAGGGCAGTTTACCTACTAAGGAATGGTTGGAATATTGACGAAATTTAAACTTGCAATTCAGCTAAATTACGGGAGGCTCTCAGTTCAAAATGAACATAATGAGTTATTAATTAGTTAATAATGAGTTATTAATAATGAGTTATTAATACGCTGTTTTACATATGGTTGCTACTGCTTGATCTATTTTTTTTTTTAAATGCTGCAGATTGTTAAGATCATCGAATTTTTGTAAAGGTCAAATAAACTTACTTTTAAAATGACCATAGTTTCATTGAATGCGATTGTTTGAAATGTGTTTTAATAACATTTTTCTACTTACATCACATTAAAATTGCGAGAAATCTAAATTTCTGTAATACATTATTTCTAAATATTGCTTTTTTGTTCCGTGTTACAGAGCTTGAGTATAACTTTGAGTATATATATTTATTATGCAACTTCCAGGATCGTGCTTACCCAGTGAAACTAAACTTACAAAAGAAAAAAGAAAAAAGAAAAAAAAAGGCGGTATTGTTTCTGGCGCATTTGGGCAGCATTGGAAAATTAAAATTGTTTCGCGCGTTTTGAAGAATAAACAAAGAAAACTTTCTTATTGCGCATGAATTGTGGAATACTTTCCAATTTTATGCGAAATAAATTTATTTTCCTGAAAGGTTACCACTCATAATTTGTAATGAATTTCAAATATTTAATGTTATAGCCTGAAATATTGCCGAGTTTCTAGAGCTTTCAAATAGATAATTAAATTAGTAGTTTTGAAAGCTTGAAAAAACACTTCATTAATACACTTTGAAACAGTTTATGCATTTTAATAAACACTAAAAATTAAAGTTTTCTGACATTTCTGACATTTAAATTTTGTATTAAATAACAGATGCAATTATTACAATAATTGTTTACCTCCGGGAACTGAATTTGTTGTTTCGTAGACAACTGTCGCATTTATTCTTTAGAATTTTATTGTAGCATTATTTAACATCAAGATTTTTAATTTTCTGAAACATTTTGAATAATTCTCTGATATGATCCAAGTGTATTAAATTTTATAGAACAAATAAATTAAAAATAAATAAATACGGAATCGACCCCTGTACTAAGATATGCCTGTGTTCAACCCATCGCACTTCACACACGCTATGCACCCTATGTATGCATATTGTTAAAAGTTATACGCTTTCTAATCCTATAAATTAAAAAAAAATTATCTGCCAATTGTAAGCTTTTATATGATATTTGTTTTGACCTACAATCAATATTTTTAATTCATTTTTTAAACCTTCGTATGGTTCTTTGAAAACGTTTTAGACTACTACTATAGTACTTTAGACTATTATTATAGAACAATGCAGAAAAACATATCATAATTTATCAATTGATAGGAAGGTCGTAAAAGAAAATACAGAGAAGGTTGTAAACAATGCTCGATAGTTAAAAAAATGCCATATCTTAAAAACAACTGTGGTCAAATACACCTCATAATATTACACGAAAGTTAATATTTTATTGTTAATATCTTCAAAATTTATCACGTCAAACAAATCTGTTTTGCTTCGAAATGCATCTCATTTATTTTAATAAAATTGTCAGAAATGTTGCTTGGTTATTCCCACAAAGTTGCAATGTGTCTTTATGATTCTCCATATAACAATACATTAACTTTTTACGGACCAAATATTGGTCTTAATTTAATTTTAAATACTGCTTTGCAAATTGTATCGTGTAATGCTCGAATAAAAAATATCATACAGAAGTTATACTCTATTTATATGACGTTCCCATAACCAACTAGTAGATTTAAATAACTTTTAAACTGGCGATATATTAAAACATTGAATTAATAATCATCACGATTAATAGAACTATACGAGTATAGCTTATGCTATTTTAATTTTCTTTAAAAAATCTTCTAATTTAGTCGGCAACTTTTTAGAAATATTGGATAATTTTAAATCTGCTAAATTTTTTAAAACTATATCCTATGACAAAACAGTTAATTTTATAAATAAATCGGCCCTTTTAAAACTACGTAAGTTCACTTTTTTTCAAAATGTACTTTTTTTGTTTCATATGTGTCCTTGAAAGTAGCATAGACAAACATAGACAAAACTTACATGAGTTTATTTATCTGTTGCCATTTAAATTGTCGTTTATTGAAAAAACAATATTTGTCAATGACAATGCGAACATATATTTCAATGTGCACAATTAAAAAAAATATTTCTGGTAGATTTCTCTAGAAGAAATTCTAGTATAAGTGTATTGCAGAAACTATTTTTCAAAGAGTGATACCAACAGAATAAAAAAATAAGTCCACTCGGACTTTAGTCCCACCCAAAGTCAAAATGTCGAATATCCCACCCCCCCCCCCCCCCCAAGCACGCAAAAAAAAGCGGTATGTTTAGATAACACCAGTACATAAATCTCCAGTTTTACTATGTAAATTTTTAAGCACAGAATACAAAATCGGCCCTTAATATCTTTATTTGTATAGATTATCAAATTGAAACATTCATGCGGATTTGGAATAAGCATTTATTTTCTACGTAAAATATATGCTTCCAACAAAATATTAGGTTATTAGCAAACCAATAAACGTAAATCTCTATCAAAAAACTGACTTTTTATTTTTAACTTAATATATATAATTTCTAAGCTTTCCAAATCAATGAAAATTTTTTCTTATCATGTCATGCTTAGATCCTGAGTTATAGGCATTTAAATATCAGCAACTTAAGTGAAGCATACGATGTTGAATTACTTTTTTAGCTTTTCATGAAATGATATTTTTAGTATTTTGCTTGAATACAAAACACCGTAAAGCGCAAAAAGTGTACATGTAATGTTATAAAAGTATGTTAATAGAGAATGAATCTCTCCTATGATTAGAGTTGCAATGTTCTTAATTTTTTTCAATTAATACATATTATGAATTGCCATAAATCTTAAATATTTTACTTTGTGTTAAAACTTTAACTTGTGTGGTATTTTAAATAGTAAATTTAACGTTATGAGAGTATACTTCATTCGCTGAAATAAGTTTTCGTGATCGTAATAAAATTTATAGAATAAATATACCTTAATTCATAATTGAGTTCTGTGTAAGTGTCATTTTATTGCTATTTTTACGAAAATCTTGAGCAAAAAAATTAAAATATTTAAAATATAAAGCTGTTTTACATATTGTTCACATTCTTTAGTCTTTTCTATAATATAATGAATAATAGAATCCAATTTTAATTTAATTTTTTAAAATAAGGTAAGTGAATACCTTAAATTTGACAAGCATATAAACTTAAGTTATCTCAAAAATTTTAAATCAGTTGATATGTAAAACTGTTTTGCTCCGTAAATTATGCTGAGAAAATAGCACTTTAGAATACTAAAATCTCTAAACATATAATTACATATATAAAAGACATATTAATACCAGAAATAGTGATTGTTTAGAAAATCTAATTCGATTGAAATGCTCTTTAACTGATATAAATAAAATTTATTAGGTAATAACTTTTTCCTTGTTTTAATACTGCCATAAACCTTTAATATTCAAAATCCTAAAATACTACCCTAAACCCAAAGAACAACAAAATATATCTGATCTACTAACCTTCACGTTTACTTTCAGTTAATTTGTTCCCATGAATTTCTAAGTCTTTATTGTATTGTATTAAAGAAAGGATTAACAGAAAGCATACACTCAATCTTTCAAGTTGACCATTTAAACTATTTCAGTTTATTAAAATAAATATTAAGATATTTAATAGCAGAAAGGAACAATTTTTATTGAGAAAACAAACAAACAAACCTAATCATCTCTCAATTTTATTTAATTATAATGCATAACATTATTTACGCAATAAATTTATTTCCCTTTCCCTTACCTTACTGCAACTTTAAATCTTCAATACCATAATCAGGGCCCGCTTAAGATTTAGAAATAGGGGAAGCCCGACGTCACACAGCCCCCCCCCCTTTTATTATACCAATTATTATTGAACAATTTGAAATTTTGCCATCAAAATTTTGAGTAAACAACACTTTTAATATTAAACTAGTTATAAGAAATATTTTATTATATACATAATTATACATAACAAATTAATTTTGTAAATGAATTTACAAATATGGAACAGGTGTGAATATACTTTATGCTTTCTAAATTGCAGGATTTGTCAGTGCTAAGAACAGTGCAGGGAAAACAAATATTTGACGTAAATTCATGCTTAGCTGCAACACAATCGTGCTTCTATTTTATAAACAGAAATTTGATATCACCTGAATGCTAATTACTTTTACCTTTATTTAAATAACCTATTCTCCATATTTTATAACATTTTTCCACTATTTATGAATATAAACAAAATATAATTATGCCGATTAAATTTTCTGTTATTTTTAGCACGTTCCAAATTAAAATGTAAAACATAAAAGAAATGAAAATAAGTTGCATTTAATCAGTGTTTTTATACCATTTATTATATCAACAGAAAAAAAAATAGAGTATAAATGTATCAGTATCGGTCTAAGGAAAAATTTAGTAGTTTAAGAAAAAAAAATACAGTTCTTACCCTGACTGAAATTTTTTTCCCGAAAAATTAGTTTTAAAAAAGTAAATTTGGGGGCCTCTTTGCATTTCAGTGGGTAAGCTCGGGCTTCAAGGGCCTATTCGGTAAACAGGCCCTGACCATAATCTTCAACAACCAAAGACCTAAAGGATAACTACTTCCAATCTGCTAACCTTTTTTTTTTTAACCTTTCTAGTTGTACTTCCTACCTAAGAATTCTTTAAACTTTATTCCGTTTGTACTGAAAAAAGAAACAACGGGGAGCATTTCCCTAAGCTTAAAATTTCCAAGTTGTTGATTCCCACAAAATTAAAGTATGTTTTGTAATAATAAACATGTTAATTTAAACGTTATTATTTAACACATAATACAATTAAACCCCCCCCCCCCCCCCTGCTTTACTGCTATCCTAAAACATTAATCCCAAAATCTGGAACTTACTGCCTTTGACCAAAAAACTACCCCTGATCCACTAACTTTATTTTTCTTAACCAGTTTTACTTTCTTCAAATAAATTTCTTAAATAAATTAATAAAACTCAGAGGATTGGATCTTTTAAACTTCAAATTTCAAAAGTTTGTTAATTTTCATAATTTAAAGAAAACATGTAATAATTATATTGTCAAATTTAAATTTTATTATTTAACACATAATACAATTAATTCCCTTACTTCACTACTAACTCGAACCCTTAATTCCAAAATCTTGAACCACTACCCTAGATCTAAAAGACTACCCGTGATCCACTAACTTTTTCTTTTTTCAAACAGTTTTGCTTTCTTCCCACGAATTCCTCAGGTTTTATTCCACTGTACTAAAGAAAGGAACAACGAGGGCATTACTCCCGAACTTCAAATTTCAAATGTTGTCAATTTACATAAAATTAAAAAAGACCTTGTAATAATGGAAATATTTAATTTAAATTGTATTATTTGATACATAATACAATTTTCCCCCTGATTTACAACTGCACTAAATCTTAAGGGACACAAAATCCTTTTTTTTTTTTTTTTTTTTTAATTCATAGATATTTCGAATGAAATTTTTTTTGTGAAATATATGTTTATATAATGAACATATTGCATGTGAAAAAATACTGAAAATTATTTTTTTTTTATTAATTAAAAAATGTAAACATATTTAATTTTTGATATAACTCTTGAACCATTTGCTTGATTTGCATAATTCCTGCACTGTTGTGTACAGAAAATGGGTAATTTTAATTTGTCTTCAGTATTTAAAAAAATATTAATTATAAGGTTCATAATAAATTTTAAAGTGAAAAAATGATGTTTTTTCATGAGTGACTTTTGCATTAATTAGTATATTTTTATAATTCTCACTTAAAATCAAAAATACTGAAGAAAATTTATTAGAAATATAATACAGAAATTCTGTTGAAATTTTCATACACATACTTTATAAGGAATTTTAGATATATCATTTCAAAGTTGATAAACATGAAAAAGTTCATTCTGAGATAAATGAAGTTAAAGTTCCCGTCAGAGGGCGGTTCGCGCGTGGCATCATAAGACAAAATATATTATATCTCCGGATCTAATGATGATAAAAGAATGCGGTTTGCGGTATTTAACTCTAAATTATCCGTATATTTCTTAATTCAATAAAAAAATGCATTTTTTTTTTTTTTTAGAATTTTCTGTCCCGGATCCCCTGACCTTCTTTTTCTTAAACAGTTTTACTCTCTTCCCATGAATTCCTTATACTTTCTTTCATTGTACTAAAGAAAGGAATAACAGAGTATATTTACTCAAAATTTCAAGTTTAACTCTTAAACTATTTCAACAATTAAAATACTTCTTAAAAAAATATATTTACAACAGAAAACTGTCCTTTTATTATATACAAAAATTATTCGTATTTTTTTAAACTAAAATAAATATAACTTTTTATATATTAGTTTTATTTCTCTTATTTTAATACTACCCTAAACACACTTAATCTCAAAATCTTGAACTACTGTCCTAGATCTAAAAGGAAACCCTTCATATACAAAGAAGGATCAAATATAAAAGAGACTTTTCATATACCAATACAGAATTTTTTTGGCCATGGCAATTAGGATAAGTTGTTTACGGTCTAAAAATTTTTATGACATCCTTTTATTCTACATTCATTTATTTTGCTCGCTATCATTATGAATAAATACAAAGTATACCTAGTACGGTTGCACAAAGTATAATTAGAAATCTTTCGGCAAATGAAAATATCAAACCTATTGAAATTCGGTTATTAAATGTACAATTCTCAAATAACATCCCATCGAGGTCCCAAAGTATGTAAACCATACAAGTTGTTTAAAAATGGCTGTGAAGAAGGTGAAATAAGGAGATCCAATGTGGAATGCCGCACAAAAAGTGACACTGCTCTAGTGATGTAAAAACTGACAAAGTTACGATTAGTAATATTCGCTTCATTTAACGACAAAAATTCTGTGATTTAAAAAGGAGAAACATTATATTCGGAAAAAGTGGTAGCTCTGCTGCCCGTTGGCTGCGTAATGTGTACCACTGGTTCTCATAATAGATTTTTTTTTATTTAGGTAATGACCACAGAACCTTGGGAAAGAAAGACCAGATAAATAATTTACGACTTTTTTAAACAGATTTTTGAAAATGTTCTCTGAATGGACCTTGAGTCTCAACACATTAAAGTAGCGGTAATAAAGATGTCAGGGATCTCATCCGCTGACCTCTGACCTGTAGCCGAGCTTCAGAGGACTGACAGTAACCACATAAAAAAAGCAAGTGACCACATCAAATAAAGCCACTGACCACATCAAAGAAAGCGAGTGACCACATCAAAGAAAGTAACTGACCATATCAAAGAAAGCCACTGACCACATGAAAGAAAGCCACTGACTACATGAAAGAAAGCAGCGAGTGACCACATCAAAGAAAGCGAGTGACCACATCAAAGCGGCCGTGAAGCAGTCTGATCGGAGCCCTGCCAAAATCTTGAACTACTGCTCTAGACTAGACAAAAGAAAATAAATAAAATTATTTCTTATCTACTAAGATTCCTTTTTTTTTCTTTTTTTTTTCTTTTTTATTCTTGTGAATTTTTTAGAGTATGTTGCATTGCACAGAAAGGAAACCCAGAGGTCATTCACTCACCATTTCAATTTCAATAATTACATTATTTCAACAATTAACACGAGTCTTAAGATAGAATAATAGCAGAAAACTGCGATTCTTAAAAGAAAAAAATAATTATATTTATATTTCCTTTAATTAAAATAAAGAACTATGTTTACATGACAGTTTTATTTCCCTTACTTTCTAGTACCCTAAACTCTTAAGGGAACTCAGTACTTGTCATCTCGACAAACAAAAATGACAAAGTTGTCGATTTTCAGATTTTTATCTTAAAATGAACCTTAATATCTCTAGAACATTGTGCCCAAATTTCTTGACGATCTGATAAATAGTAAAGGATATATGGTTAATAAATTTAGATGAAATTCAATATCTCTTTTTTTATAAATGAAATGTTTAAACTCATTTTTCTCAGTTCATATTTTTACATATCCTCTATGTAATCTAAATGCTAAGGCTTTCACAATAATTGAGCAAATTGTCTGAAATTTTTTTAATGTATCTTTAGATTCTATGAGATAACTAAGTATCTATTTTTTTTTTATAATTGATTTTTTTTTTTTTTTTTTTTTAATAATCTGAACTTAAATATTTGTGATTTTTGAAGGTTTATTCCATATATATTTATAATTAATGTATTTTTCTTCTGATCTAGTATTTGTATAAAAAATCCGATACTAAGGTTTGTAGATCAAAGTACCCTGAGTATAAGATAAAAAATATCTAGTTTGAAATACCAAAATTGGAAAAGAAGAAAAAATTTTTTAAAATTGTTAAAAAATCAATTTAAAATATTATTAATTTAATAACAATTTAAAGATTTTCATTATCTGTAATGATTTTGCTTTATTGAAACATGATTCAAAAACTTTAATATACGTGTTATTTACAGAATACAATTTTTTTAGTACAGAGTCCCCTTAATACCAAAATCTTGAACTACTACCCTAGGCATAAAAAAACTACCCCTAATGCCTTTTCTTTTCTTAAACAGTTTTATTTCTTCCAGTGAATTTTTTAGACATCATTCTATTGTACTAATTAAAGGAATAGCGGATGTCATTCAATCAAACATTCAATTTTAACAATTAAAAGTGTGTTAAGAAATAATTAAAACTATAAACTGCCATTCTTATTCAACAAAACAATAAAATACATTAACACCCTAATTTCCTTTAAATTTTCTTTAACTAAAATAAATAACGCTGTTTACATAATAGTTTTCTTTCCCCGACTTTATTTACCCCCCTAAACCCTTAATCCCAAAATCTTGAATCACTGCCTTAGACATTAAAAAAATTATCACTGATCCACTAACCATCTCTTTTCTTAAACAAGTTTACTTTCTTCCCATGAATTTTTTAGACCGCATTCCATCGTAGTACAGAAAGAAACATTGGAGGTCATTCAATCAAACATTCAATTTCAACAATTAAAAGAATGTTAAGAAATAATTATTGCAGAAAACTGTCACTCTTATTTAAGAAAACAATAAAATAAAATAAGGTCTCAAATTTTCTTTAATTAAAATAAATAACACTATTTATAATAATAGTTTTCTTTCCTCTACTTCACTTACAGCCATAAACCATTACTCCCAAAATCTTGTACTACTATCTTGGACCTAAAAAAAAGCTATCCCTGATTCGCTAACCTGTGATTTTCTTTAAAAAGTTTTACTTTCTTCCCATAAACCCATTAAACTATATTCCATTGTACTACAGAAAGAAACATCGAAGGTCATTCAATCAAACATTCAATTTCAACAATCAAAAGAATGGTAAGAAATAATTATTACAGAAAACTGTCACTCTTATTTAAGAAAACAATAAAATAAAATAAGGTCTCAAATTTTCTTTAATTAAAATAAATAACACTATTTATAATAATAGTTTTCTTTCCTCTACTTCACTTACAGCCATAAACCATTAATCCCAAAATCTTGTACTACTATCTTAGACCTAAAAAAAGCTATCCCTGATTCGCTAACCTGCGATTTTCTTTAAAAAGTTTTACTTTCTTCCCATAAACCCATTAAACTATATTCCATTGTACTACAGAAAGAAACATCGAAGGTCATTCAATCAAACATTCAATTTCAACAATCAAAAGAATGGTAAGAAATAATTATTACAGAAAACTGTCACTCTTATTTAAGAAAACAATAAAATAAAATAAGGTCTCAAATTTTCTTTAATTAAAATAAATAACACTATTTATAATAATAGTTTTCTTTCCTCTACTTCACTTACAGCCATAAACCATTAATCCCAAAATCTTGTACTACTATCTTAGACCTAAAAAAAAGCTATCCCTGATTCGCTAACCTGCGATTTTCTTAAAAAGTTTTACTTTCTTCCCATAAACCCATTAAACTATATTCCATTGTACTACAGAAAGAAACATCGAAGGTCATTCAATCAAACATTCAATTTCAACAATCAAAAGAATGGTAAGCAATAATTATTACAGAAAACTGTCACTCTTATTTAAGAAAACAATAAAATAAAATAAAGTCTCAAATTTTCTTTAAATAAAATAAATAACACTATTTACATAATAGTTTTCTTTCCCGTACTTTACTTACAGCCCTAAACGATTGATCCGAAAATCTTGAACTACTGCCCTAGACCTAAAAAAACTATCCTTGATCCGCTAACCTTCAATTTTTTTAAACAGTTTTACTTTCTTCCCATGAACTCCTTAGACTATATCCCACTATACTACAGAAAGAAACATCGGAGGTCATCCAATCAAACATTCAATTTTAACAATTAAAAGAGTGTTAAGAAATAATTATAACAAAAAACTGGCATTCTTATTAAAAAAAAAACAATAAAATAAAATAAAACCTTAAGTTTTATTTAACTAAAATAAATAACACTGTTTACATAATAGTTTTCTTTTCCCTACTTTACTTACTACCATAAACCATTAATCCCAAAATCTTGAACTACTGCCCTAGACCTAAAAAAAACTACCCCTGATCCACTAACCTTCGCCTTTCTTAAACAGTTTTACTTTCTTCCCATGAATTTCTTAGACTTTATTCTATTGTACTGAAGAAAGGAACAACGGAGGGCATTCACTCAAACTTTCAAGTTCACGGACCCTAGGTTCCCGACCTCCAATACCTTCACTGAATTTCCCACTCTTTTGAATCCCCTTTTGTCACCCGAAGTTCCGTTACTTGCTGAGGCTGAACCCCCCTTAACATTTGATACCCCCCGAATCTGAGGTTTTTAACCCTATACTTTCAAACGTGTATGGTTTGGCTCTCTCATTTTAGTTAAAGTTGCATGTGGTTGCGTATATAGCTGTGTGTTTTAAGTGCCTTGGACTTGTTTTGTGGACAATTATTCTTAATAATTACAGGTATGTAAAACAGTTATTGTCAATTCATTGTCTTTAGGTAAAATTGTTGCAAAAATTTTCTCAGTGATTTCTTTCACCTGTCGCAGGTATCTGTTATTTGAAGAATCACACTTTGTTTACAAACATTGATTTATAAACATGAACTGTTTATTGCTGTGTTTAATTTGTTAATTCAAAATATATTAAAAAAATAGTTAATACACCCTCGCCCCCCCCCAAATATATATATATATATATATATATATATATAAACTTATTGTAAAAATTAACCATTGAAACAGAAACTGACCATATACAATGAAATTACTATACCATATAGCAGTGTCAAATTACAAATTATAATATATAGTCCTAATATATGAAGTATTATATATTCAAATGGAAGAAAAAAAAATACTCTAAATTTTGTCACCCATAACAGATTTGTATTTGTTACAACACGTGACTGTAATATAATTTGGACGAACAAATCAATATATAAAACGGAATTGAAATATTTATTACAATGTTTAAATTCTTGATTCAGAATGTATTAAAAAAAATGTTATATACCAGAAACGAAATACTCAAATTGTATTACTTATAACAATTGTATTTGTTACGACGCATGACTATGAAAGGAACAGAATAAGCAAACCAATCCTTAAAAATAATGTCTTCTGACCGATGTAGTCAAGTGTGAAATGAAATTCAAAGTAAAATGTCAACTAATTCAATTCGCACCTCGGGAATAAAATTGCTTGTGATAGAATGGCACAAATACTATGTTTAGAAAATTAATTTCGATTTTTGTTTATGTCTTTTTAATTTAGTTTAACTTAAAAAAATAATAAAAAAATTTAACTATGATGCTATTACAAACACAAGCTTTATAATAATGAACTTAATTGTACACTTGTGGGCATGGGCACTGACCTTCTGAAATGTGTGAGATATGTTTGACGAATTCTAGTAGAATGAATAAATTGAAAGAATAAAATTATATATTTACCATATTTAATAACAAATTATATATTTACCACGGAACTTTAAAATTTGAATAAGTTTTATTATTCATTTTAAAATATATTTTGTTAAAAACAGAACACATATGAACTACTTGTATTTTTAAGCCGTGTTACCTTCATATTATATATTAAGTATATAAACAACTCTTATAAAATATTTTTAAATAAATAAAATATGCTCAAAAAATAAATGTGGAAATGGTGAGAATAATGTTTTGTTAGCGAACTTTTGAAGTTTTGTAAATGTTGGTGCGAAGTTGTTTTTAATGAACGACAATATGCTTTAGTGGGCACTGACCTCGAGAAGTATCTGAGGTATATTTGACACAACAATGCACAAACTTTGTAATAATGAACAGCATTGTACACTTGTGGGCATGGGCACTGACCTTCTGAAATGTGTGAGATATGTTTGACGTGTGAGATATGTGTGAGATATGTTTGACGAATTCTAGTAGAATGAAAAAATTGAAAAAATAAAATTATATATTTACCATATTTAATAACAAATTATATATTTACCACGGAACTTTAAAATTTGAATAATTTTTATTATTCATTTTAAAATATATTTTGTTAAAAACAGAGCACATATGAGCTACTTGTATTTTTAAGCCTTGTTACCTTCATATTATATATTAAGTATATAAACAAGTTTTATCAAATATTTTTAAATTAATAAAATATGCTTAAAAATAAATATGGAAATGTTGAGAATAATGTTTTGTTAGCGAACTTTTGAAGTTTTGTAAATGTTGGTGCGAAGTTGTTTTTAATGAACGACAATATGCTATTTAGTGGGCACTGACCTCGCGAAGTATCTGAGGCATATTTGACGAATTTTAGTAGCTTGAATAAATTGTATGAATAACATTACATATAAGAAAACATAATATATATATTTAATATGAAACTTTAAACTTTCAATATTTTTATTATTTATTTGAAAAAAATATTTTTTTATAGCAGAACACAAATTGTCAGCTTATATTTTTAACCTTCATTTCATTGATATTTTATATTAATGATATAAAAAAAACCTGCCATCAGATATTTTAAAAGTATCTTCTTAAAAATGAATACACAAATATTGATGACTGTTTTTTGTTCATGAACTTTTGAGTTTTTAAAATGTTAATGAGAAGTTGTTGTTATTAAACTTTAATATACTTTTGTTGTCACTGACCTCCCGTAATATGTGAGGCACATTCGATGATTTTTGTTAGATAGCATGAATAAAGTGTATGAATAAAAATCCGAATGGAAAACATAACACATATTTGCATTGAAACTTTTAAGATTTTAGTAAGTGTTATAATTTACTTAAAAACATATTTTGTTAAAAACTGAATACTAATTAATTACTTGTTGATATTAACGATATAAAAAACTTTCATCGAATATGTTCTATATCTTCTCAATGAATATACAAATGTTGATGAGAGTTTTTTTGTTAATGAACATTGAAATTTATAAATGTTGATGATGAGAAGTTTTAATGAATGTCAATATACTGTTTGTGGGCACTGACCTCCAAAAATATTTGTTGATATTAACGATATAAACAACTTTCATCGAGAATGTTTTAAATATTTTTTTAAAATGAATATACAAATGATGATGAGAGTTTTTTGTTAATGAACATCGAAATTTATAAATGTTGATGATGAGAAGTTGTTGTTAATTAACGTCAATATACTGTTTGTGGGCACTGACCTCCAGAAATATTTGAAGCATATTTGACGAATTCTAGTAGCTTGAATGAATTGTATCAATATAATTACAAATTGAAAACATAATATTATATATTTACCATGAAACTTGAAATCATTAGTATATTTTTTATTATTTATTTAAAAAAATATTTTTTTTTGATAACAGACAAAAGTTATCTCCTTATATTTTAAACCTTTGTTTCATAGATATTTTATATTAATGATATAAACAACTGCCATTGAATGTTTTTAAATACTTTCTTGATTATACAAATGGTGATGAGAGTTTTTTGTCAATGAATTTTTGAATTTTTGTAAATGTTGATGAGAAGTTGTTGTTAATGAATATCAATATACTTTTATGTGCACTGACCTCCTGAAATATACGAGGCACATTTAACAATTTTTTGCAGCTTAAATAAATTGTATGAATTAAAATTACTAATAGAAAACGTAATATATTTCCTATGAAATTAAAAAAAATCAATAATTTTTATTATTTATTTTTGAAAATATTTTGTTAAAAACTGAACACAAATTAATTACTCATATTTTTTACTCTTGTTTCGTCTTTCATTGATAAATTAGATTAATGGTCAAGTATCTTGCATCAAATATTTATTAATTACCTTTTAAAAAAGGAATATACAAATAATAAAACAATAGAAATATTTTTAAAACATTGTTTTGGGTGAATGTTTATATTTTTAAGTAGTAGTTGAATTACCGATTCTATTTATTGTGCTGTAACTTGTAATGTTATATTATAATTCTTTTACGCTTGAAAAGCAACATTTTTGATAAAACTTTGTTATTTACGAATTTGTTACAAACGTAAAAATTCGTTTTCTTCACTGAAGTTTTGTTGTTTTTCATTGTGAACTGCGCATGCTCCAAGAACGATAAATAATCAACACTGCATTCTGTATGCTTTTCCTTATTATATTAAAAATAATCAAAAAGATACTATATTTATAAAAAATAATGCATAAAATATATATATTTCGATTTCTTGTGTTTAATTAAAATGCATCAAGAAATGGTTTATACACCTGTAAATCCTTGTTGTTTTTCTCTATTAGGTTTTTTCAAGATGTACTGTTGCATTGGCTTTTAAAGATGAATATTATTTTTCTTGTTTTAGAGAAAATTGAGAAATGCAACGCGTGTTGAAACGGAACAAATTTTTTATGGATTTTTTGTTTTGATGGGACATTGCGCATGCTCTAGAAAGAGAAAATTTATGACACTGTATTCTTTCTTGAAATGGTTGGAGCAGATAGAAGCGTACATGAATTTTTATTTATTTATTTATATTTATTTATTATATTTATTATATTTATTTTTTATAAGAGGGGGGGGGGGGTGTGGGGGGTTAGACAAACAAATTATTTTTGAACAATTTCTGCATTCGATATTATAATGACAGAATAAAAATCAAAATTCAAATATTTTCATAATTGCTGCGTATATTATATAAACACATGTGATGAAGAGGTTTAAATATACAGTGCACTCGCGGTAATTGTAACTTTTGGTTAATTCGAACTAATCTGGAAGACCTTTCATTGGAAAGGTCTAGTGCGTTAATTCGAACTTTGTCTTTATCACACCGGTTAATTCGAACTAAAAAAATGATTTTCTACATTTAAAAAAATTACGTTGAAAAAGGCTAATGAATCGATAAGTTTCGATAATAATGAAAATTTAAATTGTGGTCTTATTGCTCGATTTAAATGCAAAAGCCATATTCCTTATCGAATTATATGAGGTCAAAACTTTGATATAAGAAGACGTTTACTCCACCTATATCAGAAATTTTCCAGAGCTTCTCTCTTTTTGTCTGCGAAAAAGATAACATTTATGATAACGAGTCTGCATATTTTTATAAACTTTTACCTAACAAAACATTTAATTTCAAAGGAGATGCTGTACACAAGAGATAAAAACAGCAAATAAAGAATTTACTATTTCCATTTTGTTTTAAAATGGATGGTAGGAAAAAACATAAATTATTAGTCATAAGCAAGGCTTTACAAATTTGATAAAATCTGGTAGCCAGAAAAAAAAAATATTTATGCCCCCCTCACCCCTTATTAATAAAATATTCAAGAATAATTAATTATTCTTGAAATTTTAATTAAGTTTTGTAGATTTTCGTCAAATGAATTATTTTTAATCACTTACTTACACACAATAATAACTTATAGGTTATTATTCCTTAAAATGAATGTGATAGATTAATCAGTTTTAATTCTGAACACAAAAATCTGATTTAGAACTAACAAAAAACTTAAACTTTTTATAGCATTGTATCCAATTTTAGATGCCACAGAGGCTGGATTGACAGTATTTCTTACTGTTTTACTCAAACCTCCCCCTCCCCCCACATTCTAAACTTGGCCTCTTAAAATTGGGTTATCCATTAAAAGTACGAAAATGATGAATTTTGCTGCTTTCCTCGCACTTTGGGTTGGAGATGAGAAAAAATTGCTTTTGTGTTCATTTCCTAGGTCAATTTTTGTACAAAAAAAAAAAAAAAAAAAAAAAAAAAAAGGCAGTTAAAATAACTTGGTTGTAAGATAAAGTAACTTGGTCGCCATTGGCGACCTGGTCACCGCATTTGTCAAGCTCTGGTCATAGGAGTTATAGGAGAGTCTAGGAATAAATTATGTTTTAAAGGAAGAAAGAAACTACTAGTTGATTATGCATCCGATGCTAAAGTTTGGATGACACAGGATATTTTTGTATTTATCAATAACGTATAAGAAAACATATTATTACAATATAAATTTCACTACATGTATAGATTTTTAATGTTACGTACTTAAATATGCCGTGAAAATTGTAACGTTTTCAAAAAAAGATATGTCGACAGGTATGTAGAAGCATAATGCTTCTTAGTAATTATCATTTTACATCAGTGTAATATGTATGTTTATAATTTAATATGTTTAAAACTAACCGAATTATAGAAAATTTATAGTTTAAAAATACTAGGTAAGTGTTTTTTGTTTAGAGGTAGCAAGAGATTTCCTTTTCTTTTTTAGATTCGGACAATTTTCCATAGTCCATGACAGTTCGAAATAATGAGCGTCGTCTGCATATGCAAGAAAATTATCTCCAATTTTCTTTCCTTATTTAATTTAATCAGGGCAAAATTTGGGGCCTATTTAAGGCCCCTTCATAAAATTTTCCGTATTTTGGGGGAAGAGAAGGAAATCAAAGGGGAAATTTTCGTGCTTTAGCGAAAAATGGCAACGGAAAAATTTGTTCAATTCACGGATTTTTTTAAGAGTGTAAACATTATTTTCGAACTTGTATTAGTTGGTTATAAGTACTAACCTTTTGAAACAGATGACTCACATTCAGTGGATACTTTTAGCATAAATGAAACAAAAAGGAAAAACACGAATAAAAATTAAAAAAAAATTATGATTTCACTTTCACGTTGTTCATTATTTGAATGGGTTTTAGTAAAAAAAAAAAAAAAAAAAGATACAATAAAGGGTAATAGTTTACATTACATTTCAAACTTTTAAATGCGGTTGTGGGTACTGACCTTTTGAAATAGATTATAAACATTAAGAATGTTACTCATAGCATTAACGGGGTGTTTTCCTGGAAAATTAAAATATATATATATATATAATAAAATTTTACTTTTAGCACTTTTTGAACATTAAAAGTGTCTAGAAAATTCCAACAAAGCATCCAATATTTAAGTCGTGACGACCAGTTTAACAGAAAAATGTCAGGCTGATTAAAGGGCTGATCAAAAACTTTAAACGCGTTTTTCTTGAAATATATATTTTTATTAGATCAGTGTAGGTTCTCACCCTTAAACAGTTCAATCTACCGACCTTTCTTAAAACTTAAAACAGACCTTTTCAATTAAAAGACAAACCTTTAAAAATTAAGCTTTTTCATGAATTCGAATTTTTTAAACAGTTTTGAAATTGAAAAATTAAAGCCCAAAATTGACCTTAAATTTCAAACAACCGTCATTTTGTGAAATTTTGATTAAGCTTATGAATTTTAGGTTTAGTCTCTAACTAATTTAATATATTTTAAGAACATTCCAAAAAAAAAAAAAAAAAAATGGCGATATTTTTTTTTTTTCCGGATGAATTTTAAATTTTATTATAAAAACGCTTTTATTTAGCTAAATTTTCGTCAAAATTCATTCTTATATAATTCTGATATAACATTTTATATCTCTTAAATAAGAATAAAATTATAAGTGTTTAAAACTTTTTCATGAAGAATTATTTTTGAGAACATTAATATATATATTTTTAATGGACACCTATTGCATTAAAATAAATGTCTTCAGCATGCTTTCAAAGAAAATGAGCATACTTTCTAATAAACACAATATTTTGAGAAACTTAAGTTAAATATTCTGAAATTAAAAAATATGAAAACTGTTGAAATACAAGTCGTATTTATTTTTTATGATTTTTATCAGAATTATGCGCATTTTTTATATATATATATATATAGTGGTGTGATTTTGTATATTTTACTATAGACCATTAAAAAAGTGCTATTTTAATCTAAACTGGTACAAATGTATTTAAATACGAATTTTCCTTGTTTTTGTTTTATACTTTGGTGATAATAGAAGTATTTTGATTTTTAAAAAATCGTCTGAAATGGTAAACTGTTCATTACTTGAAGTTAGAATAATAGCATAAATACTTATTTATTATTTTTACTCACATAAAAGGACTGTATACGCATCTCAAAGAATAGTATGATAGTATGATAGTAATTTTAGATTCCCACATGATAGAGTACATATAATAGTCCTCACATAGCTGTCCTCAAACTACAGGGTGGTCATAATTAAAGTGACAGTACTCAGCGTGCTCTGTAGCACTATTTAATTGAGAGAATGGAGCCAAATGTTGTATTATTATTAAACAAGACGGGAAACGAATGATACCGCAAAAAATAGTTCTAAAAGTCACCGCTAGGTGGAAATCTGGCGCTGTGTATTAGAAAATAGAGTTTAAAAAATGCAGAATCAATAATGAAATAAAATTGAATGGGCTAAATAAAAGTTAATTTTATTTCAGTATTGATTCTGCATTTTTAAACTCTCTTTTCTATTAAACAGCGCCACATTTCCACCTAATGGGGACTTTCGGAACTAAATTTTTTGCGAAATCCTTCGTCCCCCGTCTTGTTTAATCATAATACAAAAATTGACTCTATTCTAGCAGTTAGATCGTGCTACAGATCACGTTGAGTACTGTCACTTTAATTATGGTCACCCTATATTTATAGTGCTGTTAGAACAGCTATAGCTGTAGCAACAATTGATATTACAAAGTACATATTAAAATTTCAATAGAGTTAACATGCATCATGATTTTTTTTGTCTGTAGATCCTGCTATACGCTATGTAAACAATTTTAGTGCTGCTCAAACCTACACTTGCGGCTTTCCAAAATATTTGCCAAATCATTTTATTTTTATCGTTAAGTGAATAAGAGATGTGGATTTCTTTTTGCAGGTTCAAAAAAATGTAAGAGCGTTTTCCATATTATTAGAGAAGTAATGAGTCTTTCAGAAAATGCTGTTAGTATCGGTATTTTAAACCGATTTTAGGGATATGACAATGACGAATTTATAACTTATCGAGTAGGAATGGGCTATTGCTTAAGATGTATTGAATTTTTAGGAAAATAGGAAACACTATTCGATTATTAGGCACCATTTTCAAATAAATTAGCATGCAAATGTGTGTATAAATATTTCAGAAAATTCAAGATATTGAGTGAAGAAAAATAAAAATTTGCGAACATTTGTATGAAAATATCCGTGATAAGAAAACAAATCTATCGATATGAAGGAGTCGAGAAGAACCACTATCTTTTCTATAAACATGCATTCTTACAGGGAAATTAAATACTGAAGATATCTTTGTAGCCATGCACTATGCAAATGTACCTATGGGTGAAGTTGTGGTATTATATTCTGTTAAAGCTCCAAGGTATAAAGTGCTCATATCAGGAGTCGGCAATCTTTTACCAGCGTTTTGCCAAATCTATGCTAAAAAATCACTTCTACCAAAATTTCGTGTACCTATGTAAAGCACATTACATCATAACGTATTATCATATTTTCACTATAAAGTTCTTAAAACTACACATTATGTCTCTGTAAAAAATATATATATTTAAATGTATAATTGAGTTAATTATGTTTAATTACTAGCATGCTTGATAACTTTGACAATTGAGGCAAATTCGATTAATACAAAATAGTTTGAAGAATAAAAACAATGTAAATGAAAACAAAAAAGGTAATAATAATTTTATTATTATCGTAGAAAAACTTAATATTTGAGATGAAAGGCTAACATGAACGGGAGAAGAAAAGTCAGAAAATTCAGAATAGATGAACTTATTAGAAAGAAGGAAAAGAGAAATAGATAATTTCACCATGGTAGAAATAGATTCAACTGAAAATACATCCGCTTACCAAGTTTGGCACGCAATTCTTCAGTTGCCGATTCCTGACTTATATCATACGTAATTTATTTGTAACATGTATGATATAACTAGATTAATTTTAACACAATTATTCTAACTGGTAAATAAATCATATGAGTTGCAATTTTCCAACTGGCCGAAAATTGTCCAGGCCAGGATTCGAAACAGGGACCTCATGGCTGAAGTTGACAATGCTCTGCCAACTGAACTATCCTGGACGAATCTGGAGGACATAATTCAAACAGCTAACCTTATTGATCATAGCATCTGGCTATGATCAGATGGTGATCAGCTATGATCTGGCAGATGCTATGACCAATAACGTTAGCTGGGTGAATTAGGTCATTCAACTTCGTCTTGGGTATCTCAGTTGTCAGAGGATCGGCAGCTTCAGCCAAGAGGTCCCTGATTCGAATCCTGGCCTGGACATTTTTCACTCAGTTGGAAAATTAAAATTCATATGATTTATTTACCAATTAGAATAATTGTGTTAAAATTAATCTAGTTATATCATGCATGTTACAAATAAATTATGTATAGTCGATAATGAAATCTGCTTATAGTGTGAACAACTATAGAGATACTACCGAAGACGTACAGATTGTTTTAATCATTGTTGGCAGTTTGTGGAAACCTTTGGGGAATGATAGGGTTATAGCTACAACAAGCCAACAGAGGCCCCTCTAATTTGGAACGTTTTCGGCCACCCAAAAATAATTCCACCGGGCCATATCGAATTCTATGGATGTCTGAGCAGCTGACGGTTGGGCCACTATTGGGCGTTTGTGGGCAAATGGTTCGTTGGCCAATGGAACTGCAAGAAGGTCATTTCTTACCATGTGCAAATGTGAGAAGCAATTAGCCAACGTTGGCCCAACCATTTGTGAAACCAAGTGTATGAAAAAAAGTGTATAATAATACACCATAAATGACAAGTATATAAATTCTTCTTTTCCATGTTTTAATTGTAATTGCATATATTTTTCATTTTTATTTTGTTTTAATGAAAAAAAGAAATAAAACATTACAAATTTATTACAGAATGAAAAGGTTTAATATTCATGAGCTTGTACATATATGTGTGATTATTGACTTCTCTAGAGTCAAGTGAGACTCGTTTCATGAATATTGTTAAAACAGACGAAATTACGAATTAGAATACAAAATATATAAATCTGAATTTATTATGAACATGTTTTATTCGACATTGTGTTAGTAAACTATTTAAGGAATTTTTAATTAAAAATATAACAATAAATATTCACAAATTTAAATACAATTAAATTTTAAATAATATTTTATATAATTCGCATAAGCTATTATGATAAAAATACCTTAAACTGTTCAAAACAAGTGATTATAAAAAAAAACTTAGTAATAAAGTAAAATAAATTATAAAAGGCGTTGCAATGTATTTATTAGATATTTTATGTTTAGTAATACATAAAATTTTAAATTCTCGTTTTATTATATCACGGATAAGTAAATGTTAAAATCAAAAATTTAAAAACATATACCTTCGTTAAAATATCTAGTCATATTATTTTGTTAGATTAATCTAAACAAATTTCTTTTACTCAGTAACCAGCTTGATACAGTAATATATGATTAATGATTCAGCACAAAGTTATGTCACATGCGCGATTCTGTGAAATATTAAATAATTAAACAAACATATTTTTAAACTAAAGTTTATTTAAAATATGTAAACCTTCCAAAACGATAGTGGCTCTCATTGGCTCTCACACTTAAATGCATAGTGCATTTATTGCACGAAAACATATATTTTTTAACGAATGGTAAAAATGAAACAAATATTGCATTAAAAAAAAAATCTCCCAAAAATGGAGGTATAGACAACATATCGAAACACATTTTTATATGTAAGTCCGTCAAGATTTAAAATAAATGCTGTTATAAAAAGTACATTAATTAGGTGCATTCGTAATTATATAAATACGTTGCACCTAATAGTCGTTGTTTGGTCCATCCATCTGTCTGTCTGTTCGTCCGTCCGTCCGCATATAGCAGCGCAAAAACTACACAACCGAATGGTTTGTAATTTAATATATATAACTGTTGCAGAATTTTGTCGAGTCATTTCAAATTTTATGAAAATCGAATAAAAACTTAAACAGATATTAATAAAAGTTTTCTTTATTCTATTAAATCCTATCATACGCGTAATCTATAGAATAAAAGCGGATGTCATGTGACTGAGGAAAACAAATACGGGCTAACCACATCTTTTTCCATATGCCAAGCGGCCATTTTTATTTAAAATAATTGTTTCGAATAAAATTGCATGAAAGTTACATTTTTAGAAAGATCGTTCAAAAAATTGTTTGCTTGAAAGATGAGTTACACTCAAAAATGTATAGCTTCTGAGATAACTTCAGTGAAAATTTGGTTAACAGACGAATATCTCAACCCATTAAAGTAAATAAACAAAATATTTATTCAACGTGAGTCATAGAAATATTAACCATGGAGGTAATCATTCGCAAAGCAAGATCTCCATGGTGGATTTACAGAGCTGTCTGGAGTCGAAAAAAAAAATAGCATCTGTAAACATGGCATACGTAATAATAAAAAAAAGTGTCCTTATTTCGTTCATAGCAGACGATATAATTTATTTCACTGAAATAATAACGATGATTTTTTACATTGTAAAACTAGTTATAGCACGAAACGAACGCACCTCATTTGTCACGTTTAACGTACAATTTCCAACTTGTTTATTTTTAAGATAGTTTAGAGATAGTATTAAGCAGCGATGTTAATAATTTTATAGTTATATTAATTTTTAAACAGGTTGATCTCCCCCATTACTGTCCAATAGCTTATTGCTAAACCGTTAATTTTAAAAGTGTATTTCAAAGAATAAAAATGTTTCAAAGCGTTTGGTTCAATTTATTCTTCATCACTTTAGACTTTATTTAATTCAAGATAAACATTTTGCTAAAAGTTACGAAATAAATTAAATTTTTGAAACAATGCCTGGGTTCTATAAGTTACATCTAGAAAAAACTTTATCGGTGCTCTAACAAATAGAGGCAGTGGTAATTGTTATCATGCCCCTATACAATATTATATAATAATAAAAAAATTAAATAATTTTAATAAAATTAAATATATTTTTGTCTTTAAATTTAGTTTTTAAAAATATGAATTTTTGTTTTATTCCACTCTTAATTAAAAAAAAAAAATTCTCTTAGAAAAATATTATCGATGCTCTAACCAGTACCGAATAGAAAAAGAAAAGCAAAACATTCTTTTTCAACAAAAACTTCATGAGTTTTGGTGCTTTGAATTTTAGGATTTTTCAGCGTTTTATGGCACTAAAAAGCATTCTTCTGTTTTTAGTGCTTGAAAGCGTTAACACATTGCTACAAATGTATATGAAACAGTTTAAAATTTAGAAATCCTTGTATGAAAAGCACACACATATAATAATAATAATTTTTTGCAATTAATAACTATTAAGTAACAGGAAAATCGACAAAATATAAATGAACCATTAATTGTAATACAATAGAGAAGTTTATATCAAATATTGCAAAATTGTACAGATTGAAAAAAAAAAGTACGAGGAGAAAAAAAAAAATCCAAAAACAGAATGTAAAAATATTACAAGAAGAAAATGGAAACTTATATTGTGAAACATTTTATCGCAATATTTTTTCACAATTATTTTTTCACAATTATTTTTTCACGGTTATTTTTGCACAATATAAGTAAATCGCAATTAATTTTTGTTCGAGTATATTAACCCATCAGGCAGAAATTACTTCACTCAAATTGTCTGATCAACCACGACACCCACATGTGAAAATATTTGAAGATTAAAACGGGATAAATTCTGAAATCCACACTAGAGAGATTACAAAGTAAATTCCAAAGAAGCAAAAAGGATTAAAAGCTCACACCCTATTGTAATGAAATGTAAATGTGTGAACAAACTCTAAATGAATAGAAAAATAATATAAAATCTGCTCTCATCTTTATTACAATGTCAACCGCATAGCTTTGCGATTTTGACAAAAAACATGGAATGATTGTGTGTTTACAGTAAAATAACCAAAAAGATAATATATTAATAAATATAATCAAATATATATATAAATATAATTCATTCTTGTAAGACATATATATATCGTCATTTAATATATATATATGTCTGTGATAATATGTATATGTATGGAATGATTGTATGTTTACAGTTAACAAGTCACAGTTATTTTAACACATTGTAAAATAACCAAAAAGATAACATATTAATAAATATAATCAAATATATATATAAATATAATTTATTCTTATAAGACATATATATATCTTCATTTAATATATATTCATTCTTATAAGACATTTTTATTGTTACTACATTATTTTTTCTTCAAATAATTATAAAAAAGGAGAAGCTTTTTATATCTGGGTATAAAAGCATTTTCATAGCAGAAAATGATGACTAATAAAAACTTGGCGAAGTGGATATTTAAAATAAATTACATTTATAATTTTACATTTATAATTATATTTTTTTATTTTATCTAAATCAGATTATAAAGAGCTAAGAATTATACTACGAGAATGTAAAATCATTAGTATATTTAATTAAATAGCGTATACTATTGAAGAAGCCAACTTTATATTTATTCAAATAAATATAAAACCAGATATAAAACCAGATTCACTAAAACAGGTGTGTAGGTGTATGCGTAAAGGGGGGGGGGGGGAGATATTGCAGATATGTTACTTGAAATTTACGCTATCAAACCTCATTTAATTTAAATTACTCTTATATGCTCGTAAATTTATATATATACATATATATAATTTACTTTTTTATTATGTACTTTTTTTCGCTTTTAATTTTTGTTTTGGTTGGATTATTTTCCTTGTAAACATTATATACATTTGGAATTCGATGTAAAGTGGAAATAAATATATTTTGTTAACATTCTTTTTTTTAATTATTTAAATGAAAGGTTTTAATTTAATGCGTCAAGTGTTATATTTTATTATTATTATTTTCCGAAAGATAAATCTCGTAGCTATTTATAACAGTTTCAGGCGTAATTTTATTAATTTTTGTTTTTTAGTAAAATTTACACATTCAAATGTACACACACATATTTGTTTTCAATTTGAAAACAGAAACAATTTAAAACATTGCTTAAAAAAATAATAAATGCTTTCACTTTCAAAAGAAAGTAATTTTTTAATCATACGTATTAAATAATTTTCATTTAAAGCTCAAAATACTTTAATTTAAATGAAATTATTATTATTATTATTGTTTAATCCAGATTTTTCTTTCAACTTTCACAATGTATAATATTTTCGTTTATTTTTTTAAAACGCGTGTTATTGTTACACATAGGTCTTTACTTAACTTCTTTAAACCCAAAGTTAGATTAATATCATAAATACTCATCTGTTTGTTTCTACATACTTAAAATTGCACCATGGATCAACCGAGAAAATAATTTTCTGAAATTCATATTTTAGAGGCCTCGTAAATTTAAAATAAAATATAAAGTAAGTAATATAAGTAAACTAGCAAATTAAAAAAATAATAATAGTTCTATATAAGTCTAAAACGTGCTGAATATTAATAATTAAATTATTAAAATTAAATTATATTTTAATTTTAAAACAGAAACAATTTAAAACATTGCTTTAAAAATAATAAATGCTTTCACTTTAAAAAAAAGTAATTTTTTAATCATATGTATTAAATAATTTTCATTTAAAACTCAAAATATTTTAATATAAATGACATTATTATTATTATTATTATCATTATTGCTTATCCAGGTTTTTTTTTTTAAACTTTCACAATGCATAATATTTTTGTTTATTTTTTAAAACGCGTGGTACTTTTATACATAGGTAAGTACTTTACTTAAATTCTTTAATCCCAAAGTTAGAATAATACTATAAATACTCATCTGTTTGTTTTGACATACTTAAAATTACACTAGAGATCACAGGAAAAAAATATTTTTCTGACATCAAGAAACTTTCTTGGGAAAATTTGGGTACTTTTAAGAACCAATCACAATTTATTTCCTCTTAAAACAGGACATTTCATAATTTATTTCTTCCCTTCAGAATTTCTTTTCTCTTAAAACAGGACCTTTCACAAATTTCTTTGTCTTAAAAATAGACCTTTCACTAATTAAATCATTTTAATATATAAAATCTGATCTATTACAAAACAGCTGGTCACCAAAAAATCTATTATCTAGATTTTATAACATTTAATGAATCTTATTAAAAATTGATAAACAAAAACCTGACTATCACGATAATTTCAAATTCACAAAATGATGACTAAATCTTTCACACACACACACAAATAATAATAACAATTTCACAAAATTAAGACCATGTGAGAAAATTTTGGACAGATCCCTGGAAATTGATATTTTAAATATTAATATAATTAACTGGCTGAAATTTTATTTAAGTATCTTTCATGGATTTTATAGAAAAAAAAAAAACATTATAAACATACACACTGTAATGGCAGAGAAGTAATTTTCTTTCTTCCATGTATGAAGGCGAACATAGTGAGGAAATGATATTTGTATTAAAAAATACTTTTAATATTATTTTTTAATTTCAATAAGCAAATAATCACAGTTTATATGTATAACTGATTAATATTGATACTTTAAATCAACTTTTCTTTTATAATAAAAAATACATACACAATAAACATGGGACACGAAATAGCCACTTTTCTGAGAATTACTCATATATGTGTATACCACAGACCCACGTGCCAAAAGTTCCAATTGCCACTTCTTTTCAGGAAAATATTCTTCCCCTTAACAATATAAAAATATTAGGGTTAACAGGAAATTTAGTTACAGAAAAAAGGAGCATATAGCTGATATCAAGTATATTAGAAAAACCACAGCCCTGGCAATATTATATCAAGAAGAAACCCCATCCAAATAAATTTCAATGAAAGTAAAGATAATTTCCCTTCCTATCTATACTATCCATCCATTATAAGAGAAACCATTAAGATTATAACACGTAAAAATACAATATGTAACGATGCAGCATCATTTAATTTACCAAAACTGTGGCTCCAGTTACTCCATGGTTACAAATATAGAAATAAACATCCAAGCAAAAATATAAAATAACGTGTGTCATTTGAAAAAGTACGTGAAAAATTAAATAATGGCGTTTCAAATAATAACTTCATAGACCATGCAATTGTAGCACTTTGTAGGTTTTTATTTGTTTTGATAATGTCTCCGATGCCGAAACATGTCAATAGTCTAACAAAGCTTATTTTACTGTTTATAAAGTTTTTATTTTACGCCTTTTAACAATTAAAAGAAGTCTACTATGCTTCCCTTTATTTAATGTAAGAAATTCTTAGATTAAGTATAGCGAAGAAAACTAATCGGGAAAAGTGGTGGCAATCGGCCTTTTGGTACGCGGGTTCGCCGTCTTATGTATAAATACATTTCCTATATAATCCCTTCATTCGTATTTCAGCAACTATTGTAATTTAGTAATAAAACAAAAATAAATCGTTTGCTTAAATATTTTTGCCCCAATTTTGATTCTTTTATTTTAAACATAAGTTTCATGCTTTAAATTAAAAATAGATGCTACTTTTCCAAACCAATAAGTTATAATTACAAAGAAAAACACTAAAAGTTATTAAGTCTATTTAATCTTGTTGTAATACGACATTTTGTAAGCGTCTTCAAAAATTCTTCCTTGGCTTATTGTCATATTAATAGTAAGCAAAATCAGAAATCGATGCAAACATTTTATTTTGGGGGGGAGGGGGGTCATTTTGTGAAAAGTAAAAGTTATTTTGTTGAAATTTATTATATTTTTGTGAAAAAAAAAATAATTTTTAACGAAAGTCACTAAGTTACTTCAAATTCGAACCAAACATTTATTAATAATAACTGCTGAAAAAGTTTTCATTTCTGGTGAATTTGTTTTGTTTGCAAATTACACATTTTAAAAACATAACAAAATTAAGATAATTAATGAAGAGTATGTTTTTATGGAAAGGAATTTTATTAAGGGTCTATTTTATTAAGAGGAAATTTTTGAAGGGGCATTAAATAGGCCCCAAATTTTCCCTGGATCGATCCCTGCATGAGTTAAATTTTAGTAAACCTTTACTTTTGTGAATTGGATTGCTACTATTAATATTTTAAACGTAAAAATAATTTTAACTAGAAAAATAAATAAAATAATAATAATAAAGGAATCTGAAAGTGTTAAATGTGTTAATAATCTACATTGCTTCAAATTTTTTGCACTATAGCGTGTCTAAATGAAATTATTATAAAAATTACTTGCATATACGCTGTTATGGAAGTTATTTTGCAAAGTCAGATGAAAATAATATTTAATTTATAAGAAAAATCAACAATGGCGCTATACCATTTAATGGTATTGCTTTAAAGCAAAAATATTCTGCTTTAATAGAAGCATACCTGCCAACTTATATACAATGTAAGGATTTAGGTCAAATTGTAAGGTTGTAAGGATGACAGGTGCGATTGTAAGGTTTTTTGGTAAAACTTGAAATGATTTTTTAAATATGTTACTTATCGAGTAAAATAATAAAACTGATGTATGCATTGTGTTTATGTTATAAAGATGAACGTGTTTAGCAATGTGGTAGGTCACGGTAGCCAAATAGTAATTCACAACACATTATTCTATGCCATCTAACTTTTAGTCATGCTGTGTAGTTTAAAAATTTCTGACAGCAATGCTGAATACAAAACTAAAATTGAAATTTTGAGACTTTTTTTATTACAAAATTGTTAGATCTTTTTTCTTTACTTATAAAATATTTTAATAATTAAAAGCATGTGAGAAGATTGCTATGAAGAAATACAAAGAATTGTTGGGTAAAGCCAAATTAGCCTATTTAAAATATATAAAAAAATAATTACCAGTGTTAATATATTTGGGCTATGTCTTTGACTTTCTTTTTTAACCTAAACAATTACTCGTTTAATATTTTTGTATATATTAGTAAATTTTGCATGAAACCATATATTATCTTGCCAGGTGCCTTCATAAAAACCTTTTACTATATAATTTTAAAGGTGCACAAAGAAGTAGGTCGGGGAAATTGTAAGGTTTTCTAAATAAACATGTTAGTAAGTATGTAGAAATGAAAACAAAATATCAACAAAATAAAATAAAATAAAATAAAATAAAATAAAATAAAATAAATATAATAAATAAATAAATAAAAAAATCATGAGCCAGTTTTTTTCATGACAGAAAAGACAATATGAATATCAGGATTAATCTAGTGGTATTGGATACTTCTTATACTTTACAGGTATTTCCGGTATATATACTATCTTAAGTGTTTGGCTATTTAACTTGTCATTAAATATAAAAGAAATACATTAGTACAAAAATTGTTTTTCTAACGTTAAAAACTAAAATATCATCACTATATCTCACTCTTCCGTCCTTCACGTCCTGAATATGAATAGTTAAATTATTAAAATTGTAAATTATATATTTGTTTTTAAAAATTGGGAGTAACTTTATAAATTATTTTAAGTATATTTAAAAATTAAAATTAAAGAATGTATTTTTTTTCCTTTTGTCTTTCTTTTTACTTTATGAGAACATGAATATAAATAAGTTTATTTATATATAATTTAATTTTATACTTACTCACATAATTCTATAGATTTAACTTATGCTTAAAAAGTTTAATGTCTATATTTCTGAATTCGATAAAATTAGCTGACACGAAGCAGTTTTAGGAAAAATAAATGGATTAAAGTTTATACGGTTTGTACGTATATTATATTTCACAGAAGTTGAAATTTTAGTTCAATCAAGGATAATTATATAAAAAAAAATCCTTAGAACATTTTAAAGGAATTTCTTTTTAAGACTTGAAATTAAAAATTATATATATTGTTCAAGGAAACATTAAATTTATTTATGTATGATTTGATTTTATATAAAAATTCTGTAATTCTGTTGATTTAAGTTAAACATAGTTCAATTTAAAAACATACTTTCCTGAACTCGGTAAAATTATCTGAAACAAAACATTTTTATTAAAAGTAAAGCGATTAAAACTTATAAGTTAGTTTCATGTTAAAAATAGAATATTTCACAATCGAAAAATTTTGGAACATTATTTCTACAAAAATAGCATTAAACAAATCAATGGGAATTTTTACTGGAATTTCTTTGAAGACCTACGAAGTTGAAATTAATAATATCTTTCATAAAATATTCTGTCAGTCATTTTGTACAAATAATTATATGTAAATTTAAAACATCCGGAATTATAATTATTAAATTATCAATATTAAATTATATTTTTTATTGCTTTAAAAAATTAAGAATACTTTTATACAGTCTTTCATTATATTTAAGAATAAAAAATACTGCATGTATTTTTTTCCCCTCATTTAGACATGAGTCAGTTCATTTATGTATGATTTAATTGCATACAAAAACCACAAAATTCTGTAAATTTAAGTTAAAAATAAATGCTCTTAAAAAGACATTCAGAAATTCACTGACATTAACTAAAACGGAGCAGTTTTAGTATTAAAAGTTATACGTTTTTGCATGTAAAAAATATAATATTTCACAATCGAAAAAAAAGTTGGAACTTTAATTCCATCACGATAGCTATAAGAAAAAGCGATTTTTTCCTTAGAAAATTTTAATGGAATTTCTTTGCAAACCTTCAAAGTTGAAATTAATAATATCGTTCACGGAATATTCTGTCAATAATCTCTGTTCACTCTCGTTAATAAGTTTGTCCATTACATCTGGGCTCTCACGCGAAAACCTCGTTGAGAAATATAAAACGTGGAGAGAAAATTTCTTCAATGCTACCAAAACTTGGGCCAATTTTATTTTAGTCAATTGATCGACGTGTCTTTTCTGTACATGTCCTTTAATGAGTTTAGGCCATCGAAAAATTTCTCTTTCTTCTAAAACGCTTCTTTTATGTGTATCATTGACGTAGATTTCTCCATGGAGTTTCCTTAGATGTTTTTCCATCATATTATGGATAGAGTAGATACTTTTTTAAGTATTTTATCACGGCGGAAAGGTTGCTGGCTTATATATTAAGAAATTCATTATATTCACTGGCTGAATTTGCTGCATGTCATAAATACTGCATATATATATTTTTTTGTTTTTGCTTTTGTTGTTGTTTTTTAAGAAAGTAGCTGGCGTCTTCTTCCTGACAAAATTAGTCAAGTTTTCTTTAGTTAAATGTGAGTTTCCATGTTTTTAAGAATTATATAATTGGCCTCATCAAACTTTTATAGTTGGAATTTATATCTTTATATTTGCTTAAAAAACATGGGAAAAGCAGTGTATGGTGAGTAAATTAGCATTAAAGAAAACAAATAGTTGCACATTAAAATTCCAATATTGAAAACGTTTTAGCTTTTTTTTCTTCATCTTCTGCTCAAATTAACAATGCATTTACAAAATACGGTCTTCTTAAAGTTAAGAAATCATTTGAAAAGTTATTTTTTTAATGCTTCCTGGCTTTTCTTAGTTTGGAATTAAAAAAAAAAAAAATCTGTGTGCAAGAATTCACTTAAACTAATAAGCAAAAGTAACTAAATTTAACTTAAAATGACTGAACATCATTTTGATAATTAACGAAAAATATATTTGTAATTATTACTACTTATATACATGATGTAAAAGAAATAATTCAGATGTTTAAAATCATTTTATTAATGTATTAATATGTTTTATATAATGTAAATCATAATATATAAATATACAACAAAATAATGAAAAAATAATAATTTTTAAGGTTGTTAAAATTTTTATTTTTTCCCACTCTACAGCGCGAATTTTTCTGACATATTCACAATATCATTTTCATTCTTTTACTGAGAATTTTAGGTACAGTAACCCTTCATTATATCGCACCTCGTTATTTTGCTCATTCAGATATATCGTTCTTTTTCAGTGCCTCCTAAAAAGAAGAAAGAAAAATCTCATATTTTTGTCTGTCCTATTTAATTATCTAAATGTACAATAAAATAAATAAGTATTATTTTCTAATATTAAATAAATGAAGGAAATTGTAATATGCGCATAGACAATTATTTTTTGAATCAAATTTAAAACATTTAGTTGAAAGTTATAACCCTTCTTAATTTCTGTATAGCCATGCATTTGGATGTATTACACTGCGGAATAACAAGGGGTTGTACTACTAGTGATGGCAAAAATTTTCGATATATATATATGTATATATATATATAATTATAATATCTATGAATTTCAAAAAACATATCAAGTTCTTGTATCATTCTACTTAAATCTCCAAAGAGATAATTAATGATAATGTGTAATATATATATATATATACAGGGTGTCCCAAAATTCATGACACATTTTAAAATTCAATAAAAATTCAAGCAATTGGCGTACGAGAGTGCGGTTTGAACGAAAATACTTCTTATGATCTGAAATTTTGCTTAAGCAAATAAAAATATTAGTTCCAAAATTTTCTCATAGATGGCGCTGTTTCTGTAAAATTATCTAATAGGTAGAATACCTTTATACATAACAATGGCGAAAGACGCACAATGCGTGTGCACAGTTTTTGTCCAAACTCTGGCAACCCACATTCCAGAACTTAACAAAACTCACCTTCCTGAGTTCGATTAGACGAGTGAGACAAGTCAACAAACATTAGTTTGGTGATAATAGTTGTTAACTTCTGGAATGTGGATTGCTAGAGTTTGGACAAAAACTGTGCATACGCGCCATTGTTGTGTATAAAGGCATTCTACCTATTAGATAAATTTTAGGAAGCAGCGTCATCTATGAAAAATTTTTGGAACTTATTTTTTTTTATTTGCACACCTTTGAAACGTCATTTTCGATGAAAATATCGATTTTTCATTTTTGCAATAATATTAAAATCCGATCTTCTATCTATCGAATTCTGCTTTAAATGTGTCTGTATCTGAATTAGAACCTGAGTTACAGTCGTTTAAAGTTACATCCATTACAGCAAATTGAAATAGTAAAAAAGAGCCTGCATAGCGATCGACCTCAGCTATCCAATGCAAAAAAAAAAAAAAAAAAAAAAAAAAAAAAAAAAAAAATCACTAAATAATATTGAAATGCAAACGAGATATTATAAAATAACTGCATCAAAGGATCAGCATTAGTGATCGGGTGTTTTCGTGTGAGTGAAGTAGCCTCTTAACACCTTGTCGAGCAGAAACAGTTGAGAGGATGAAATGGAATAAAGGAGTGTCCTTTTCCCCAGTTTCCGATTTCGCTAGTGATTTTTAGTCAAAAAACATGAAAATTAAGGATGCTTTTTTGACTGCGAGAAGGATATTTTCGTATTATTTAAAATTCTTAGCCATTAATATGGCTAAGCGGATAAAAAGTTTTTTAATTAAAATCAATTTAGTTAGATTTTGAAAAATGCTTAAAGTTGATTTTCACATATAAAATATTAATTTCTATAAAGTATCAATATATCTTATCTATAAAAAAAAAAAAAGATATATCGATTTATATATCGAGAGTTTAACATCGATGTCCGATGTCAAAAACCGATATTTTTTGACTCGATATTTCGGTATTTTCGATATACCCATATTTTGCTGCCAACCCTATGTATTAAAGAGTGCTTACAGACAGTCCTTAGTCTCCTTAAAACTCCTTATAAATGAAAAACAGTTTTCATGGTGCTTAGATTTACTTAAATAAACAAAATACACCGTGAAAACACCTTAAATCATCACGAAGGAAAATTTACGCTGCTTCGAACAGACGTAATGTTACTGGGAGTGGGGGTGGGGGGAAAGTTGTGATTGGAAAATGCATGGTAATTTTTTTATTTTGGCGCGCTTTGCAGCTGAAACAGGACAAAAATTTGTATTTTGCTTTATTCGAATACTGTCTTTAACTTTCATCATATTTAAAAACGAAATGATTAAAAGGCAGTGTTAATATAATACTACCTTTATAATAATTTATTTTACGTATATATAGTATTGAAATATAGGATTGAAAGCAATTCACCTTTTAAAGAAGTAAAAAAAAGAAAAAATCATGTTAACAAAATTAATGTTCAAGCGATTACTGCCACTCAAAAATAAATAAATAAATAAATAAAATAAATAAAATAAAGTTTGTTTATAGAAAGCAAAAATTAATTTTACTATATTACAATGTTGGCTTCAAGATTCATAATATGCATAAATGTATTTTGAACTAAAAGTATTTAAAGTTTTTTGATTTGCAAAATGAGTTATTTACTGATAAAAAGAACAACAACAACAAAAACGATGTGTTATTACATGTCCTTAATAGTCCTTAGGTTCTTTAGATATTTTTTCTGGATTCCTTAGGTGTTTTCTTTTCAAGTTGAACGCTGTTTTAACAACCAAATATCTATAAATTAATAATTAAACTCTGCTTTTAAGCCACTTGCTATTCGATAACGCCCCCCCCCCCCATCTTCCAGTGCTATAATCCAAAAATTCATCCAAAATGTTAAATTTGGCGGAATTTTCTAGAAGATTCATTACTTTTATTCGAAAACAAAATACGCTGTTTGATTTCGGGAAATCTGAATAAGAATGCCTGCAAACTTCACGAGTTTGTGAATAAAAATATTCTGAATTTGCAAGAAACAGTGAGTTTGAATTTGAAATCAGCCTAGGCCTCTCTACGAGGTACTCTTGGTATAGATGAGCTTGTATACAGATTTAAATTTAGAAATTTGAAACATACTTCAATTATTTTATGTTTCATATTAGAGTTTAAAATCTTGTAATTTTAAAACTGAAAAATTAACCGAATTTTTATACCAGTGCTAAAAAAAAATATTTCTTTTTTGTCTTTAAAATACATGCGCGTAAATCCACTTAATCATTTCGCTATTTTTAACCTTAAATATGAATGAAAGGAAACTAAGATTAAAATAAATTTACTTTTGACATTTAGGAGTAATTGCATATTTACATTAAATCTCTAAACAGAAAGATGCGTTTGTATATCTTTTTTTTTCTTTAACTTAGCTAACAAAATAAACAAAAAGCAAATTTTTTTTTATATCTTCTTTTAAGGCAATGAATTAATACTGCATATATGAAAATTTCCTTTATTAACATAAGGATTTTTCTTTTTATTTCGAAGTCTTGGATTTGCATTGCTCAATTCAAATGCTTACATTATGAATGTTAGAATAAGCATGAATAAAAAATTATATTTTTTTCAAGAATTTTTTCTCTAGAAATGAATCATTGATTTTCACGCTAAATTAAATGTGAACGTGTTCCTTAATGCCATTATATTTTTTGCCCTTTCATTAGCATTCTATTTTTTTTTTTTCTGGAGTCAAAAATGAGTGTATTTGATCACATAACAAACAGAATGAAACCCAGGCGCTCTTCGAATGAGTTCTTGGAAGCATAAATAAGATACATTTTTTTTAAAGAGCGATAATTTTTTTATTTAATTCCATTCGATAAGAAATTGTGCCTGCATCTCATAAAATAAAACATAAATGGTCTTTCTTATTTTTTTCCATTCACCTAAGAAAATTAAAAGGAAAATTAATGTACTTCTTGAGTCACCTGCTAGTCTTAAAATATTAAAAAAAAGAGAACCTAAGCATAATTTCCTTCGCTTCCTATTGGCTCTCCGGCACTGAACGCCCCAAAAGTGAAAAATTTTTTGAAAAAAAAAAAAAAAAAAAAAAAGAAGAGATTCTTTTTTAACGTCTTGAAGAAGTTTTAATGTTACACCGTTTCCGCTACGAATGCGCTCTGCTCCAAGTCGTAAAATGAGAAAGTGCGCAGATATCTAAATTTTTATGTCGCTATGAAGCTTAAAACAGGCGCAGCATAAAAAAAAATTTTCTCATTAAGCTATGCAGAAGATTAAATCGTCGAGAAGCGCTTCAAAGCATTTTTTTCTGTGTCCCTAAGTCCTTTTTGCTACTGATCGATAATTCCTTGTGAGCTGAAAAAGGCGGCTCCCTGCTAGGAATTAAACAGAAAAAAAAACAACTTTTCATTTAGGATACTACCATATTTATTGCCTTCATTTTATAGCTTGATTAACAAGAACTTAAAGAAATGAGACCCCATGTGAAATCATCAGAGGAACTCGCAAAAATAAATCGCATGGATTAATTAATAAGAAAACTGAAACTCGAAACATAATTTTAAAATTAAAAAGAAAAAAAGAAAAAAACATAAAATCAGAATACAAATTTAGAAACACTTAAATGATAAATAGTGTCATCAATAAATTGCTTCTTTAAGTAAAATCTGATGTCATTGGATTGTTCAAAAGTATTTTAACTAACTCGTAATATTTAAAAGTAAAAATTTCGTTTATATCAAGTCTAAACATCTTTTATATACTATCAGAGAGTTTTTTATAATAAAATCTTCATGAATGGTTTAAATGATTTAACAATGAAAAAAAAAAAAGTCGATGATTGCTTTACTTTGGGTAATTTACAAGAAAATTGTTTCAAAACTGCTTATAGCAACAAAATTTAAGAAGTACCCTTATAGCATATTGTAGATTGATTTCTTTAGAAATAGACCTATTGTAATCACTTCATTTATATATATACAGGGTAGTCGCAAAGAAAATTTGCCGACATATGAATCCCTAACGGCCAATTCGTTCAACCACTCGAAATTATGTGATATATATAGTTATTTGAAGGTATGCGCTCCAGTTTGTGATGAACAAGAACGATGGATCCTGCACGGTTACGGTTACAGTGAAAAAAAAATCGAAATTTTCGAATGGCAACACCCACTTTATACCATCCCAAAATAATCAGTACCTTGAAAAACCATAAATGCCGTTGGAACAGTACATGTAGCACGAAAAACGTCGATGTAAAATACATGCAAAGACTAGCATTGTAAGCAACCAATAACAACATAGGTGCACAAGCAACAATCATAGATCCCCATGCGCAAATCATCGTTTGTGGAAAACCATTAAAAACCATTGTGGAAAACTTGTAATCTGAGTAAAACATTTTATTTTCCTCTCGTATCTGTTGCTGTTGCTTGTCTACAATTCTGTTCTTTGCATGTGTCCTACGTCCCCGTTTTTTTGCGCTACATGTAGTGCTCCAAAGCCATTTATGATTTTTCAATGAGGTGATTATTTTGGGATGTGAAAAATTGGGTGTTGCCATTCAAAAATTTCGATTTTTTTTTTTTTACTGTAACCGTAACCGAGCAAGCTTCATTTTTCTTTCTCAGCACAATATCGAACGCATACTTTCAAATAAATATATAAAACTATAACTATATAACTATAAAATAACTATAACATTTCATTTCGGTCGGATCAACGGAGTGGCCACTAGGGACTCATGTATCAGAAAATTTTCTGTATGACCATCCTGTATATATATATAATGCATAAAGCGTTTCTTCACGATAATGTCCGACACTGAACCAATTTGAATCTAATTGGGGCAGTGTATTGATCGTGCAAGTGTATTTGATGAGTTTGTTAATCAAGCATGTATAGTTCTTATACTAGTTCGTTTACAGTGAAACACAAAAGGATTCCTTTACATTACGGTCTATGGGGAAAAGTAGTTTATTTTGCATTTTAATAACTTTATACTATACAAGTTTTTTTTCTGCGAAGAATAGGTTGTTTTATTTTTTAGGCAAAATATCTTGGACGAGTTTGATAGTCAAGAAGATTTGGCATATTATTCGAAAATAATGGCCGTTTGAAAATTTGTATAACATTATGGTCAATGGGGCTATATTTTCAGTTCATTATTAATATACATTTTTAAATTCTTTGATTTCAATAGAATTATTAGGAGTTGTTTACTCTGTTAGATGAGGCACATTAAAATTTTTCGTTGTCATTCATTGAATGGTTTAAGTTCGTACTTTGTTTAAACTTCGGAAATATATTATAGATTATGGACGATTTTTAAATCACAATTTCAACAAATTTTCAACATCATTGATATAATTACATCATGTCCATTCAATTAAATTGGGTAAACGAAATTAAAAATTTTCTTACAAATGACCTTTTTTGCCAAAATAGTGAACTTAGGAGAAATAAATACAATCTGTTCAACTTGTATTAAATATGTGTATGTGCCTTTAAAAAAAACCCCTACTCTTTCGACTAAGCCGGAAGGACTTGTTTTTCTTATAGAGCCCACTGAGCTCCATATACAACAGGAGATCTGTCTTCATATTCTCCAACATGATTTCCAGCAGTCAGTGCGGAAGGATACACTGACGATAATTTTAGTTCGCATTCATGGCAAAAAATGCTGATTATCGCATTGCCTTACATGATTAGATAATCATTTATTTATTAGCTAAGCATAGCTTAGTTAGAGAAGCATAAATTAGGACAATAGTAAATGAATGCACTAATATCTAAAATTGAAAACGCGGACTATTTTATACATTTGCCTTGCATGCTTCATTTGCCTTGTAAGCTTTTGACCACCGCATCATAACTCCTGAGCCTCTTAACACATTGCATACCGGGAACGAGAATTCTCGTTTTGATTTAACCAAACATCATTGACTAAAGGCTCTTCTATCTTACAGAAAATGCATTTATATCATGCTGTCTCCATTTTTTAGATTCCAAGATATTTTATATTAAATCCGTACATTGGAAGATATTTAATGATTCACAAACTCGAGAAACCTATCTAGGAAACCATTTTACAAAAGATTTTCCGAAGAGGGAGGAGATTCTACTGCTTTAACCCCTTTCAGGGCAAGGTACTTCTGCTGCTAAATTGTTAAAATTATTGATAGACACCAAGATTTACAAATAATCTTATTTTAAAATAAGTGACAGCTTCACATCATGTAAGATATAAAAGCAACATTTTCTTCGAAAATTCTGGTGCCAATGTGGCGCATTTGGGAATTAAAATTAAATGGGACATATATGTCCCACCGCCTTTAAAGGTGTTAAAACCCAGAATTCATACTAAATTGCTGGACGGCAATGTGTTAAGTGAAAATTAATTGATTTTATTCATACAAATTGAAGAACTCTGATTCTTTGTTTATGAATAGTTATTTAATGTATCCGTCTAACCTTTAAAATACAAACATTTGTCAAATAATCGATATTTTTTCTGTTTGATGATTTTTGTATTTTAGCTACTATTAAAGCCCTATTTCTTAGCTTTCTGTAACAGTATGAATTTTGTTTAGAACTTGAGTTACAGAGGTTTAAATATTAATAATGTTATAGCTATATTATTGCGTTTAATTATATTTTTAGTTTTTTCGCAAAATCAGAATTTTAGCAATTCTGTTTAATTCAAAACAACGCAACGCAAAATGTTACGCATGTAACCATATGAAACTTTGTTAAAATACTCTAGAAAAATTTATTTAGAGAATGAAGCACTCTTGATAATAGCTTCATTTTTTTTTCTCTTTTTGTGTGCGTGTATTATGACACGTTATGAATTGTCATAAATTTAAGATTTTTATGTATTTTACAACTATATCTTGTATGACTTTTTCAATAGCATGGTTAAAGTTATGAGAGTGTTTCATTTCCCTTAAGAGGTTTTAAGTCATCATAATAAAATTTACAGGGGAAAAAACGCCTTGATTTAAAATTTAGTTTTAATGTTTTGCGTAAGTGCTTTTTTATTGCTAATTTTATTAATTAATAACATTAGCAAAATAATCAACATTTTAAAAATAAAATGCTACTTTACACGTTCTTCAAGGTGTTTAGCTATATTTTATTAAATAATGTCCATTATTAGTCTATTTTTTAAATTAAAAAAAAAACGCCTAAGGCACGTAGATAACTTAAATTTTCATACTATATCTGAATAATGCAATTAACTATATTATAGTAAGTTGTTCTCTTTCTTTTATAAATTATTCTTCGCCAATTTCATTTCTGAAATTTGCTCTTTCTTTTTTTTTTTAAAAAAACCTGGTAAAATTGTCATGCAACATTTTTTTTTGCTCTTTAATCTACAAAATTTATATTATGAAATAATTGCCAATAACATAATGTATATAATATATGTACAGGGTGGAATTTAAAAGATTTAGTTTTTCTACTGTTTAGAGCATGCGGAAACAAGTTCTGAAATACAAAAAAATTAATTAAAAATTTCCCCAATAGGGGGCGCTGCATATCATAAAAAAAAAAAGGAAAATGGAGAATTTCCTACCAGCTAACTTTTAAAACTTTTTATCACAAGTTTCACATGATTCAAGTTTAAGATTTTAGCCTTGAAGTGTAAAATGAGCACTAAAAGTTTAGCCAACTCTGCTAATAAAGTGTTTTTGATAAAAATGGTAGTAATTACAGCGCTGTTATAAAATAATATCGTCGTCACAAAACTATTGATTTAAAATTAGTTATTTTTGTTAATATTTGCTAATAAGACATCTCTAACATGTAAGCGCCATCTATTAGTAAAATTTTGAACTAATCATTTTTATTGCAAAACACGTTTCCGGCTACTCTAAATAGAATGAAAGCCAAAGATTTTAAAAATATTCCAAATAGTTTATCTTGTAGAGCCCTTCAAACACGTGTAATTTAATTTTGGCCAGTCTGTATATAATGTAAAGAATATGTTATGTTACATTTTCTTTATTTTGTATTGATGAAGGTATATAATTTATACAATTAAATCGATGATTGTTGAAAGGAACTGATACCATATTTTGATATTTCAGATTATAAGATGATTTCAATGATTTTTCATGTTTATTGAACGTTTCGAAAAGAAAAGAATTCTGTCCGGGCATTACCTATGCGTGTTTGGGAGTGAGAAATTTAAAAGACATGAAAAAAACATTGAAACCATCTTAAATTAAGAAATGGAGTTAGTTCCTTTTAACAATCACCTATTCAATTGAGAAAACATCATATAAAAACAGGTATGTGTTCATTTTTCAAATTTATTTTTATTCCCAAATTATTGTATGATTTTTTGTTTTGTCTTTTAACGGTTATATATATATATATATATATATATATATATTAGATAATCTTTAAATTAGAGATTTGGCCAAATTTTGTTATATATATATAATTATAATATCTTTGAATTTCAAAAAACATTAATCAAGTTCTTGTAACATTCTAATTAAATCTCCAAAGAGATAATTAGTAATAAAGTGTAGACAGAATACCACAAAGTTAATAAATTAACAAGTGCAATCATAATTTTACCATAGCATTTGCTTCAATGGTAATTGGCCCTGAAAATATGAAAGAGAGAGAGAGAGAAATATATATATATATATATAACCATAAATGAAACATTATCATAACACCAACTTAAACTATGAAATAATGATTAAGTATGTAATAATAAGTTGACAATGAAAGTATTCCCCAACACACTGAATATAGAGACCAAAAACTTATTTAAAAGAAGAAGAAATTAAATTAAAAATTGAATAAATGAAATTGAATGAATGAAATGAAATTCGTGGAATTTAGACAGAATTATCAAGTCCCAAATGCCTAAATACCACAAATAAAATAAGTGGTTTCATCATCATATTAGCCATAACATTGCTAAAGTAAATGATTTTGGGACTACCACTCATAAACAATGAATCAAACCTGTGAAAAAAAAATACTATATACATATATATATATAACCATAAATGAAACATTACCATAACACCAACTTAAACTATGAAATAATGATTAAGTATGTATTAATTAGTTGACAATGAAAGTATTCCCCAACACACTGAATATGGATACTAAAAACTTATTTAAAAGAAGAAGAAATTATAACATTGCTATATATATATCTATATAAACCTTTGAATAAAAACAAATAAAAATAAATAAAAAATAAAAAAACAAGTTCTAGCAACAATACTGAACAAATCTCCAATTTTTTAAAGATAGGTAAGTAGAAAGTGTATAGAGAATACTGTTAAGTTAATAAATAATTAACCAACTGAACATCAAATTACCATATATATATATATATATATATATAACTGATTACATATGAATAATATTATAATAATAACTAATGTAGAAGTTTGTCAATACATTTTTTATTTGGTCAATCTCGCTTTCACCGAAATTCAAGTCTAACTCTTATTTTTAAATTACAGAGCTTAGTGGAAAAACTTGTTATATTACGTTTTCTAAAAATGAATTTTATTGAATGGATGAACATGTTATGAGGTTTTCTATCATATGGTATATCTTAAATACAAATATTCTAATTAATATTGAAGATATTATACATTATTTATTTATATTTAATATTTCAGTTTTTAATAATTTAAATAATATTAATAACTTTTAATATTTGAAAATTAAATGTTAATATTTTTTTTTCTGGGAGAGTTTAGTACCAACCGTTAATATATGCTACCAAAAAGTAAATTAATCAATAAAGTTTACAACAAAAAGCTTTCATTTCAATTTGCTAGAAATTTAAGTTTTGTTCTACAACATCTTCTTCCACTAAGCTCTTCAATTGTAATATTATATGAATTTGGATCCGTTAATATATAAACATATGCTACCAAAAAGTAAATAAATCAATAAAGTTTACAATAAAAAGATTTAATTTCAATTTTCTCGAAATTAAATTTTTGTTCCATAACATCTTCTTCCGCTAAGATCTTCAAATATAAGTATTATATGAATTTGGATCCGTTAATGTATTAAACACATGCTACCAAAAAGTAAATAAATCAATAAAGTTTACAACAAAAAGCCTTAACTTAAATTTTCTCGAAATTTAATTTTTATTCCATAACATCTTCTTCCACTAAGCTTTTCAATTATAATATTTTATGAATTTGAATCCTTTAATATATTAAACATATGCTACCATAAAGTAAATAAATCAATAAAGTTTAGAACAAAAAGCTTACACTCTAATTTTCTCGAAATTTAATTTTTATTCCATAACATCTTCTTCCACTAAGCTATTCCATTATAGTATTATATGAATTTGGAACCGTTAATATATTAAACATATGCTGACAAAAAGTAAATAAATCCATAAAGTTTAGAACAAAAAGCTTTAATTTAAATTTTCTCGAAATTTAATTTTTATTCCATAACATCTTCTTCCACTAAGCTCTTCAATTATAATATTATATGTATTTAGACTTTAGTTCATTTATATTTTAACCCCACTTGTTGCCTACCTTCAAAGTGCAGACACAAATTAAAAATTTTCCATTTAAGCGTTATTTAATTTTATATATACGTTTTAACACATGATCTTAAACAATTAAATCGAAGCACATAAATTTACATTACCTGCAGTATTTAGCATACTTTATGAAAAAAGTTTTAGCGTTATATTTTCTTTCTATATACTGACAAAATTGTCAACAATGCAAACACAAAAACATCCTTTACTAAGTATTAAAGACTAATAAGCAATTAATTTCACACTGTAGAACAGGTGTTCTTTAAAATATATTGTAATTACAGTATATTCCGTCGTATAACACGCTCAAGCGTGTTATACATGGTGTTATACGCAGCATGTTATACAGGTGCGTGTTAGGCGCATTACACGCACCTAAAATTTCAGAGTATATATATTTTTATTTTTAAGTATATTCTTCGTATTACGCGCACCTCCTCCTTTTCAATAAAATCTTCATGAATTACGTTGCATTGCAAATCAAATAAAAAACATTAAAAAGTATAATAATTAGTATGAACATAAAGGGGAGTAACGATAGAGAGTTTAATACTCAGAAAAGTCATTAAAATCAAAATTTGAAATCCACGCACATCTTCTCTTTATTTAAAATTTTTATTTTTATAGACAGCGTATAAAGCGCACCTGTAAATTTTGATACATTTTCTCGTATCCAGGGTCCGACTAAGACTCCGTGGGGCCATGGGACAAAGATACAATTGGGGGGGGGGGGGCATATGACACTTATGTAGAATCAATTCGCATTCATAAAGGGGAAAAAATCGTGATTTTTTTTAGTTTTTTTTTTGGATGGAGGGGGGGGGGGGTTAGAGGTGGGGACCCTGGAAAATTGCCCCGTTTATCTTTAATATAATCAGGCCCTGCTTGTATCAAAAGTACGCATTATACGCCAAAATATACGGTAATTAACTGAACATTAAAAAATAAAATAAAAATATAACTATAAGTAATAACCGTAGGAAGTATATTGATATAAATTTGAATAGTATGGATGTAGAATTTATGCATGGTTACACAAAATTAACATTTTAATCCAAATTATATATCTAGACCCAATTATATTTTTTTGAAGTAACCCTTTGCCGATCGATTTCTCTATCTGAGGGTGGGTTTTTTTTACTCCTTTCCTACGACACTCCCCACTGGAGTTAGGATTTCCGGTCTTTTCCTCCAGAGGTCGTTACACTTTCACTGAAGCTCAAGTTAACTCTGCCTCTAAACCAGAGTTTTTCAACTTTTTTATACTTTACGGCACACTAGAACCAATAATTAAACTTAAATTGTGTTGGAGGCACACTTAATTTATGTTGATAAAAATAAGGAAATAAAATTGCAACTATGAAGGGTTTTCCAGACTTTAAACATGGTTCTGTTTTTGTGAAAATTGTGAAAGTTTTTTTCTATTTGTGAAATATCTAACTATAGTTTTGTGAATCTGAAATTAGCATTATATTCAGGTTCCTGTAGGTAAACATAGTCAACAGGGCAATATTTAATGTCTGTGATTTTTCAATTTTTATAATTTTTTATACGATTTGTAGCGTTTTTTTTTTCTTTTCGCGGCGATTTTTCCCCATTAGTAATACAAATCCGGTTTAATTTTTTAGAAAAATATGTTAAATGTTAGTGCTCTTTTCAATAAATTTTATTCGGAATTCGTACAGCGAATTTTTGAATTTCCGCAATTTTTTATGCGGTTTTTAGAGGATTTTCCAGTTTTGCGGCGATTTATGGACATTCGTCAAAATAATTCAGTTTCAAACTTTTAGTCTAATTCAGTATTTATTTTTCCTTTGCGATTTTTGACTTTTAAGCGATTTTCAATGTGAGTTTTAGGGGTTTTTCGCGTTTTGTGGATATTTTTTGATTTTCCTAAAAGAATTACTGTTACAATATTTTTGCCCTACAATTAATTCTGTCCTCTGCAATTTTTTTGCTATTTTTATTATTATTTTTAAATTTTGCGGCGATTTTTGCAATTTAATAAAAGGAATATGGTTTTACTCTTTTAGCCCAATATAGTAAATATTGTCCTCTGTTCAATAAAGTTTATTCGGGATTCGTACAGCGATTTTGGAAATTTTCGCTAACTTTCTAAAGTGATTTTAAGAGTTTTTCGCGTTTTGTGGCAAATTTTTTGCATTCGTAAAAGTAATCCTGTTTTAATCTTTTAGCCCTATATAGTAAATTTTGTCCTCTGCAATTTTTGAAATGTTAGCGATTTTTTATGTGGTTTTTAACGTTTTTTCGCTGCGATTTCTTCACGTTAGTAAAAGGAATCAAGCTTCTGTTTTCTAGCCCAATATTGTGACTTTTGTCATCTTTTCAATAAAATTTATGCGGAGTTCGTGCATCGATTTTTGAATTTTTCGCAATTTTTTTTAATGTGATTTTTAGAATTTTTTCGCTTTTCGTGAGATTTTTTGGCGGGACTGGACAAAGCCGGACAAGTCAGATAGCAATTCATATAATTGAGAACCATCATACGTCACATGTTGCAGCTACTCAGCTCAAAACAGGAATATTATTTATCTCTATATAACTGATTACGTATAAATAATATTAAATTTTTACTATTCTAGAAGTTTGTCAATATTGTTTTTACTGAAGTTATCGTACTTTCATCGAAACTCAAGTCAACTCTATCTGTAAATTGAGGAGCTAATAAGTGGAAGAACATGTTGTGGTACATTTTCTGAAACATTGTTTTATTTTATGGAGGGAGGTGCTATGAGGTCATCATATATCATAGCTAACATATTAAGATTCTAATTAGTCTTTAACATATCTCTCTGAGACATTATTTATTAATATTTAATATTTTAATGTTTAATAAATTTAAATATATTAATATTTTTAATATTTGAAAATTAAATGTTAATACGTTTTCCTGAGAGAGTTTAGTACCACCTGTTAATATATTAAATATATGCTACCAAAAAGAAAATAAATCTATAAAATTTACAACAGCTTTAACTTCAATTTTCTCAAAGTTTAATTTTTGTTCCACAACATCTTCTTCCACTAAGATTTTTCAAATGTGTGTTGGGCATAAAAATATCTTTTAAAAAAAATATTAACTTTTAAAGGGAACTTTAACTTTTCATTTTGTACAAGAAATCTACCTTGCAGATTGCATTCGCCATTTTTAAAAAAAAGTTTATATACTTGATAACAATCACTACAGATTTACTATGAGCCACGAGAAGTTGTCAAAATTAGATTGAAATAAATTTTATGTATCATTAACTTCGTATGTTATTGAATTTTCTACTTTAATTTGTAATTTTATCATTTTAGTAAAGGATTTTACTCTGAAACGAGTGAAATCACTTCCTTTCGCATAAAATTATATCTTAAAATTATAATTTTAATGTAGCCTAAATCATTAAATTCAGTTTTTTTTAATATTAAAGGTTAACGTTTATAACTATCTATTCTATTTTGTCAAATAAAAAATCGTAATATTAAGTCTAATAACGATTTATCTGGTGTTTGAATGTATATTTTCTTTCTTACAAAGAATTACGCTTTTAGCAATCATTCATTAAATTACAATTAAAATTAAAGAATTCCTACAAAAATAAACTTTATTTTAGAATAGGGAAATTTTTACGATATATATTTTTTAATTTATGAATGGTTATAAAGGATTAACCATTTAAAAAAAATTGTTTAAACTTTATTTTTACCGCTAAAACTAAATTCTTAACCATTTTCTGATTTATAACTACTCAATTGCTTTCATCAATTCAAAATTTCCACATTTCCTGCACCGTGGAAGGAATCTTTAATTTTATATCATTCCCAATCTTGATGAATTGAAAAACTGCTTACATGTGGAGATATTTCACACCACAAGAGGGCGCTTTCTTGCCACCTCATTTAAAATGCAACACCATCCTTTTGAATAAATACAAGACATTTAAAGGTATTTTGTATTCAAATAAGCACGTTTGATGTAAAATATTTTGTTTAAATGGTCTTATATTTCTAAATCAATTAGGTTATCAGTGTTTCAAATATAAATATAAATATAAATCTGATAACTCCTAATCCGGTGACCGGGTCTTTTCTAATAAAAGAAGTTTCGCTACGTCTATGTGTGCCTGTCTGTCTGTTTGCAATGGCTAGGAAAAATCTACCGTACGTTGAGATCTGAAAATTTTTATGAAGACATATATTAGTATCGGGGTAAATATGTGATATTTTATTAATTACAGAAGCCATTGTATCAAATATGTGTCATATTAGTATAACCTCTTGTGACATGAAGGAAAAATAACACTACAAATATATATTCATTGCTTTTGCACAAACAAAATGACATCATAGATGACATAAAGAGTCATTTTTCTGAAATTGATACTTTCTGAATTGAATGGTATTTTCATCTATTCAAAATTATCTAGGGATAGTACTAGAGCTCCGAAGAAAATAAATGGTCTATGGTCTATGTGTGCTTGTCTGTCTGTTGGCAATGGCTAGGAAAATCTACCGTACGTTGAGATCTGAAAATTTTTATGAAGACATATATTAGTATCGGGGTAAATATGTGATATTTTATTAATTACAGAAACCATTGTATCAAATATGTGTCATATTAGTATAACCTCTTGTGACATGAAGGTAAAATAACACTACAAATATATATTCATTGCTTTTGCACAAACAAAATGACACCATAGATGACATAAAGAGTCATTTTTCTGAAATTGATACTTTCTGAATTGAATGGTATTTTCATCTATTCAAAATAAATGGTCTATGGTCTATGTGTGCTTGTCTGTCTGTTGGCAATGGCTAGGAAAATCTACCGTACGTTGAGATCTGAAAAATTTTATGAAGACATATATTAGTATCGGGGTAAATATATGATATTTTATTAATTATAGAAGCCATTGTATCAAATATGTCTCATATTAGTATAACGTTTTGTGACCTGAAGGTAAAATAACACTACAAATACACATTCATTGCTTTTGCACAAACAAAATGGCATCATAGATGACATAAAGAGTCATTTTTCTGAAATTGATACATTAGGGGGGCTTGTAATTTAGGTTCCCAAATATGGATTTAAAATTAATGACCCCCTTAAAATATCAATTAATTATCAATAACCTAAATTTACACAATGACAAATTGAAGGGCTGTAAACAAGTGAATGAGCTACATAGCCTCAAAAATGTTTATTGTAAAGGATTTTAAGTTAAATAATTATGAAAATTTTTACTTTTCTTGACCACTCTGTTTTGAAGGCATTTTTCAAACTCTGATGAAAATAACATTTATTTTATGAGGAAATAAACTTCAGTGTTACCGTTTATTGGTTTTGTTCCAAAGCAAAAAACATTCAGCTATGTATAGAAGTAAAGTAAAATTGTAACAAAAAAAAAAAAAAAAAATCAAACGGTTAAGTTTTTATGAGGAAAGGAATAGGGGTTCATATTTGTGTACCTCAGGTCTGAAAAGGTTAAATACGTAAACTTTACCTTTCGTTCCTTACGTCATGAACGATAAAAGCCGAATTTTTGCACAAATTTCGAAAAGTAATGTTTAAGAAATATATTCTTTTCTCTTTTTTTCGCCCTTCAGAGAGTACTATATTTTTTTCCGCCGTAAAAATATAAAATAAATAATACAATGGAGCGTTTAAATTTATGGAATACAAGATTCCATTAAGCTCTGAAAATTAGTACAACATAAGAATAACAGTATTATCCTGTGACTGCTTTGACAGAAATTGTCGTGTAACTAGTGTGAACGGTCTCTGCGACTGCTTAATCGAAAGATAAATAATAGGCTCTATTAACTCATATGATACTGTTTTTGTACTAAACTTTATGTAGATGCTATAAATGCTGGACGATTACACCATGAAACATTACAACATCTAAGAAGTGAGTATAAAACGTCACAAATTTACTGAATGGTGTATACAAATTTAAAATTTTATACATACATTAATATTAAAAATATCTACGTTTCGACCACCTTCTATGGTCATTCTCAGGAAAAAAAAATTATATTGCTTTTAAAGTTTTTAATTTTTAATTTGTGGACGGCAATAATAATGTGGCAACGGACGGATTGTTTTTCGCATTTGAAACTTTAAAAGCAATATAGTAAATTTTTTTTCCTGAAGATGACCATAGAAGGTGGTCGAAACGTAGATATTTTTAATATTAATGTATGTATAAAATTTTAAATTTGTATACACCATTCAGTAAATTTGTGACGTTTTATACTCACTTCTTTAATGTTGTTTATGTACATGACTAGTATAATTAAAACTTCATCTATTCAAAATTATCTAGGATAGTACTAGAGCTTCAAAAAAAAATTAAATGTCACCAATATCTACAGTTAAACTGAAAATCACAAGTTAAACTGTGAAAATTAGAAAAAAAAACAGCGGTCTCTTAGACCGCTAACAGCAGTTAACCCTTTGGGTACCGATTTATTTGAAAAAAATAAAAACATACAGAACAGACACACCAGAAATTTGGAATAGTGTTTTTTCTGTATTTGTTGACAGATATTCCCTGATTAAAAAGAAGCGAGAAGTACTGTTTAAATTTTCTGATATAAATTCGAAATTTCTGAATTTAAAAAAAAAATCCGTGAACAACACTGATGACGAGTCTCAGTCATCAAATGTACCCAAGGGGTTAAGAGTTATATTATTATATAACCACCGCTCGCAGCGCTTCCAAATTTTTTTTCTTATCTACCAGTAGTTTGAAAGGATAATCCTTATTGCTTATGTCTATTGGAGATGTTAAAGGAACATGCCATGAAGATTTTTGATTTGAAATAAGTGGTAGCAAAGGAAGAAAAATTTAGGAATGCTGCGAGACCTGTCTAACAGTGTTAAATGTAGTATTATTTCTATCTTCGGCAGAAGAGAGTTTGTTATTTTGGATTGTGTGTTAGGATTAAATGTTCTTATTTTAATTTATGTAGTATTGTCTAATGTACACTCATTTTCTGAAATTTCTCTAAAACAATCAAGTTTTTCTGTGCATTGCTTTTAGTCTGGTTAAAATAATAAAATGTTATTTGCTAAGTTGTTCTTTGGATTAAGATTATTGTCTTAACATATAAGCCAGCGGGTAATGGTCCCACATGGTGTATTCTGTCAGAAGCCTCGAATTAGCTGAATTTGCGAAATGTAATATTCTAACGTATACTCATTTTCTGAAACAGTCAAGTTTTTCTGTGCATTGCTTTTAGTCTGGTTAAAATAATAAAATGTTATTTTCTAAGTTGTTATTTGGATTAAGATTATCGTCTTAACATATAAGCCAGCGGGGAATGGTCCCATGGTGTATTCTGCCAGAAGCAGTGAATTTTCGTCATGAAATATTCTGGTGGTATTTTTTTAAATTTTAATATAAAAAAAATAACATCCAGGGATTGAAAAAAAACTGTAATAACTGAATCTCATAATACTTTTATTTTAACTTCATAAAATTATTTCTCTGAAAGTACTATATTTTCCTGTTGTATGTCGACAAACATTTACATATTCATTGATAAATTTGCTGTATACTCAATATAATGTTTCAGATTTTGACGTGAACGAATTATGTTTCGTAACTACACAATCGTATGCCTACCACAAATAAATATACTCAGGAAAATAATTAAATAACTATGGGTTAATTGTATTGTATTGTAATTCCATTAGCAACAGTTATGTTTGCCTTGGACAGTTCTTAATGTGGTGTTATTTTCCTAGCTATACCTGAACGTTGAACATCTCTACAAAATTGAAAATGGGTATATTGTATATTCAGTCCATGAGCCGCAGTTTATATGGTTTTATGGAAGCGCTTCATGTGGAGATATTTTCTTACCTGTGTGTGGACTTTAGGCATCTGTATACAAAACCAAAAATAAGTTTATAAGCTATTTACAGTCAACCTACTAGCTACAGTTATGTATGGTTGCATGACAGATATTGATGTGGTTACATTTTCTTACCTGTGCCTGAACTTTAGACATATGTATATAAAATCAAAAACAAGTTTAAAAACGATGTACAGCCAATCTATCAACTATAGGTATGTATGGTTGCGTGTCAGCACTTGGTGTGGTTATATTTTCTTACCTGTGTCTGAACTTTAGACATCTGTACAAAAAAAAAATAAGTTCAAAAAGTATGTATACAGTCTTAGCTGCAATTATGTATGGTTGCACGTCAGTACTTTACGTGGGATATTTTCTTTCGTCAATTAGTGGTCTGAACATAAAAATATAAATTTTCATGGGATAAATCAAAAGACATACTTTGTTTTACTAATATATGAACCATTATGCTGAAAGTCGCTGGATATTGCATGTTTTATATTGGAATTTTCACTAAGGAAAATATTGCTGCGTATATTACGTGAAACATTTCTTGTAAAATATAAAAAAGGCGTGATATTTCAAGCAAGGAAAAAAAAAAAAAAAAAAAAAAAAAAAAAAAGACGCTCAACCTTAATTTTTCTCTAAAAAGTCTTTTTAAAAGATTATTAGAGACTGTTTTCTGTAATTCAATATGTTTGATTGACAGTGCTTCATATGAAGGTATATATTTCTTACAAATTAATGAAAAACACAGGAAAATAATACGAAGACCGGTTTTTAAGTTTATATTGCAATGGATCAATTTATTATTTGTTTCTTATTTTTTTTAAAGAGAAATCTGTAAAAAAGAACCCAAATATTATTATCAATTTTATAATTGATAATTATAATTATAAATATAATTGATAATTATAATTATTGCTTTATAGCAATAATTTATTTTCATCTTGATGCAGTCATAGGCAAAAAAAAAAACACCTACTAACTCTACCGTAAAATCATCCTATAAAAATATAGCTTGCACCAATCTATTAATAATAGCGTCAACTATTATTTAATGCTATACTTAAATTTTGCTTCTACTTCAGCGAGAATTTTTAATATTTTTGCATTATTTAAATTTTTACAAGTGCGTTAAAATATTCACCAAACAGTTGAGATATAGTTAAAATAAATTATATTCCAGTTATTTTTATGAAAAATTAGATTATATTGTAAATTTCCACAAAAATTTGCAGTTTTATATGTTGATTAATTTATATGGAATTTTCTAAATGTTTTATTTTAAAAATCTTTCATTGCGTTTGTTAACTACTAAATCAAGATATTTTAAAATATAAACACTTTAAATCTGTGTGCACAAATGAAATACTGAATCTGGACACATTTAATTGCACTGTTAAAAATCTTCAGCAAACTGCCCAAGTCCAGTCATTCAACCATATTTAAAGAAAATAAACCGTTTTTATAGAAAACGGTTACATAACTAATTTCTCTCTATTCTGAGCAATGGGAATGCTTGATAATATTTTCAAGTAACCATTACCTATAAAAATGGTTGAATGGCTGGACAGTTTGCACAATTTTAACAGTGTTTGGAGTTTTAACAGTGTCGGTCAAGATCGTGAAAAGAAATGAGGTAATGGCATTTAAAAAGAAGTAGACAGGTACCTTAAAATGTTTAAAAATAATTAGAAAATGCTTCGTTAGCATATATATACTAAATATCCATAAATTCTGAAATTTCGCAAATGGGTTCTCAAATACAATAAATTGGCACATTCTTATCCCACTTTGCATCTCCTTATTTCACATGTTTCTCATTAATTTTGAAAAACTATTTTTGTAAGGTAGTGATTTAACATTATTTTTTTCTCGGATATAAGTGTTAAACACGGATAACATTCACCATGTTGAAAAAATACGAAGTTAGAGCAACCGTAATGTTTCGACTGTGCAGGGTAGGCGAACTGCTAAACGCAGAGGTCTTCAACCACTGGTCCGTGGACCAGAAGTGATCAGCAGAAAAATCTGACCAATATTTGCGTTTCTTATGTTTTATTAACAATAAAGCAAAAAATAGTATTATAAGAATTTTTTATACTTATGAAAATTTAGATTTTTAGCTTTGAAAATTTAATTTATAGTAGGTATTGATAATTATTATGTTAGTTGTTATTAATTTTTAAAAAACAGGTAAATTTTATTTTAAAAAAATAAAAGGACAAAGTTAAAAATTCTCAAAACAATAGATCTCGATATCTAATTCTCGAATGTTTGAGGTACTTTAGGAAGAAGTGGTTCCCCAGTATACTCAAGTTCTTCTTCACGCAGTGCAGTGAGATGGCTGTCGATGTGAAAACTACTAACCTAACTGTTTGCTCTGTGCGAAAAAATCACATTATTTTTACAACTAAAAAGAAACCGAAATTTTCAGAACTCTCATCCAACAATGAGTGGGTAGCCATGTTTGCATACCTGGCAGATATTTTACCCTTCTAAATAAATCAAATATAGCATTTCAAGAACAATTTTAAGGATATGTTCGAACTTCGAAATAAAAATGGATACTTTCCAAAAGAAAAAAATAACTACATGGTGGTTTGCTTTGCCCTAACATCCTGAAGCCCCAAATTGGTTCCAAGAAATATAGACCTCTTTCCGACATTGAAGAAGGCCATTTGGCACCATTGAAGAAGTGAAGGCAGCTGCAAAACAGTTCTCTCATATGCAGGACACACATTTCTTTCAACAAGTTTTTTTAAAACTTTGGTAAATGTTATGACAAATGCACCAATGTCCTTGGTGGTTATGTTGAAAAATAAAGTAACCTTATTTCTTTATGTTCGCAGTACATAATTTATGTGGAAAGAAATCACTGCCTAGGAAAACGTATTTTCTGACTAAACCTAGTAAGTATTTATAATTTTGTTACATTAAAACGGTAATTTCATTTTAATAAAACGGACGTTCTCCAACCAATATTGTACATATGTATTTACAGGAATTTTAGTGAAATCTGAAATACTTTTAGATATTCTCCCTGCGTGGAGTCCAGGAATTACGATTGCTCTCAGGGTTTTGTTTAGGAAAAATGTGGATCCTTTAAAAGATCCTTCACAAATTTTTGTCTTAAAACAAGACCTTTCACAATTTTTTAAATCTTAAAAGAGGACCCTTCACAATTTTTTCATTTTTAAACAGAGCCTTTCACAAAATTAATTGTCTTAAATAGAATCTTTCACAAAACTTTTAAATATCAAATACGAACTCTTCACAAATTTAATCATCTTAAAATAAAAGCGAACCTGTCACAAAACATCTAGAATCACCAAACAACATGTAGCTAGATTTATAAAGTATATATGTGCACAACATAAGAACACACATTTTATCCGACAATCAAATACACTAAACCAACATGAGTGAAAAATTGACCTGGGCCAGGACTCGAACCTGGGACCTTCAGCGTAACGTGCTTCCGCTCGGCCACTAAGCCACCCAGGTCGACATCCTAGCCCGGCAATTTCTCACATTTATACATGTTGGAAACCGTCATTGGCCAGCAGTTCTGCAGCTTCAGATGACAATATCAACGATGAATAATTATTCATCGGTCCGTAATTAATTATATATTTTCATTCATTTCAGCAGGGGCCATTCTGAAGTTAATGCGGGAATGGGAAGGAGTCAGAACTTTAGTGGTCGCCTGTATATCATCACCTGATCACATCTGTATGTAATCACAAGATGACACACCGGTTGAGAACCAGTGCTCTAGACAATGAGACAGTTTACAGCATCACATAGCGGCAAACTGTGGTTTTATCATCTCTATAACGCAAGTTAATATCACCCATGTATATCATCACCAACACACTCAAGAGTGCTGTGGGATGATAAAGAAAAAAATAGTATGTTTTAGAAAGCGTTTTCAAACGGGTGTGCTTCTAGAAATTTTAAACAAAATTCTTAAAATCTTCAATACAATTTTTCTAAAATATTGTTTAAATAAACTGGAGCTATATTAATTATTCTTGACTGGTAAAAAGGAAAGGGATTTCTGGTGACTATTTCTCCTGTGAATTTTCCATATATCATATAAAAAGAAAAATACTAGGAACAGATACTTGTCAAGTATAAAGTTATTTGGAAACAGAACGCAGAATTAAAAGAAAGCGATCTTTGAACAAAATGACTAACTTTTAATGAGAAAATTCGGAATTTTGATGAAAGTACAGTTCATTATAGTTCCATTAAAATTAAAAACATTTCTTTGAAAGACTAGTTTTCTTATGTGGAAGATGTAAATTTGATTTTAACACTTTACGCTTCAAGCTATGAATTAAAGAAAACTTCACCATCCAAAGATTTTTTTTTAAAAATACGTTAGAACATGTGTGCAATCATTGAACATATTTTTAAAAGATTTAGTCTATTAAAATTAATAAAGTAAACCAGTATTTATACGGATTTTGTGGAATATTTACAACTTTAGTCAAATCATTTCTTGAAAGGGTTATTTTCATGTTTTTTAGAAGAATTAGAAAAGGTATATTTTTTTGGCCTCATACATAAATACAGAAATTTTTCATAACTAAACTTACCACTCCACGTTGTAGAAAATGTAAAATTGATTTTAACCCTTTATGCACCAAATTATGAATTGTTAAAATTTCACCATCCAAAGCATTTTTTCTGAAATTTTGAAATTTCGTTAGAAGATGTATGCAATCATTGAACATATTTTAAAGATATTTCGACTATTAAAATTAATAAAGTAAAGCAGTATTTATAGGGATTTTGTGGAATAGTTACAACTTTACCCAAATCATTTCTTGAAAGGTTTGCTTTCAGTATTTTACAGAATTAGAAAATGTATTAGTATAATTTTAAGGCCTTCTATAAAAATATAGAAATTTTGCGAACTAAACTTCCCACTCAACGTTGTAGAAAATGTAAAATTAATTTTTATCATTTATGCCCCAAATTATGAATTATTAAAATGTCACCATCTAAAGCCTTTTTTCTGAATTTTTGAAAATACGTCAGAAGATGTGTGCAATTATTGAACATATATTAGAAAGATTTTGTCTATTAACTTAATAAAGTAAATTATGAGATTTTGTGGAATATTTACAACTTTACACAAATCATTTCTTGAAAATTTTGCTCTCAGTATTTTACAGAATTTAAAAATGTATAAGTATAATTTTTTGGACTGATATAGATTTACAGAAATTTTCCAGAATTAAATTTCCCAGCCCACGCTGTATAAAATGTTAAATTGATTTTAACCCTTTATGCTTCAAATTATGAATTATTAAAATTTCACCATCCAAAGCATTTTTTCTGAATATTTGAAAATATGTTAGAAGATGTGTGCAATCATTGAGCATATTTTAAAAAGATTTCGTCTATTAAAATTAATAAAGTAAATCAGTATTTATAGTGATTTTGTGGATTGTTTACAACTTTACCCAAATCATTTCTAGAAAAGGTTGCTTTCAGTATTTTATAGAATTAGAAAATGTATGAGTAAATTTTCTGGCCTGATATATAAATATAAAAAATTTCAGAACTGAACTTTCCACTTGACGTTGTAGAAATGTAAAATTGATTTTAACCCTTTATGCCCCAAATTATGAATAATTAAAATATCACCATCCATAGCATTTTTTTCTGAATATTTGAAAATATATTAGAAGATGCGTGCAATCATTGAACATATTTTAGAAAGATTTCCCTTATTAAAATTAATAAAGTAAATCAGTATTTATAGGGATATTGTGGAATTTTTACAACTTTCATTTCTTGAAAGGGTTGCTTTCAGTATTTTATAGAATTAGAAAATGTATAGTTATAATATATAGGCCTGCTATATAAATATAGAAATTTTGCGAAGTAAACTTCCCACTCAACGTCGTAGAAAATGTAAAATTGGTTTTAACCCTTTACGCCCCAAATTATGAATCATTAACATTTCACCATCTAAAGTATTTTTTCTGAATTTTTGAAAATACGTTAGACGATGTTTGCAATTATTGAACATATTTTAGAAAGATTTTGTCTATTAAAATTAATAAAGTAAATTAAGGGATTTTGTGGAATATTAAAATTTTACCCAAATCATTTCTTGAAATTTTTGCTTTCAGTATTTAATGGAATTTAAAAAAATGTAAGAATAATGTTTTGACCAGATATTTAAAAATATATAAATTTTGAGAACTGAACTTCTTTCAACTTTGTAGAAAATTTAAAATTGATTTTAACTCTTTATATCCAAACTATGAACTATTAACATTTCAGCATCCATAGCATTTTTGGGGAATTTTTGAAAATACATTAGAAGATGTGTGCACTAATTGAACCTATTTTAAAAAGATTTCCCTTATTAAAATTAATAAAGTAAATCAGTATTTATAGAGATATTTTTGGAATTTTTACAACTTTATCCAAATCATTTTTTGAAAGGGTTACTTTCAATATTTTATAGAATTAAAAAATGGATATGTATAATATTTTGCCTGCTATATAAATATAGAAATTTTTCAGAAAACTAAATTTCCCACTCAACGTCGTAGAAAATGTAAACTTGATTTTATCCCTTTATGCCCCAAATTATGAATAATTAACATTTCATCATCTAAAGTATTTTTTCTGAATTTTTGAAAATACGTTAAAAGATGTGTGCAATTATTGAACATATTTTAGAAAGATTTTGTCTATTAAAATTAATAAAGTAAATTAAGGGATTTTGTGGAATATTTACAACTTTACCCAAATCATTTCTTGAAAATTTTGCTTTCAGTATTTTATAGAATTAAAAAATGTACAAGTATAACTTTTTGGATTGATATAGAATTATAGAAATTTTCCAGAAAAAAAATTCCCTGTCCACAGTGTAGAAAAAGTAAAGTTGATTTTAACTCTTTATGCCCCAAAATATGAATTATTTAACATTTCACCCTCTAAAGCAATTTTTTCTGAATTTTTGAAAACACGTTCGAATATGTGTTTAGTCATTGAACATATATTAGACATATTTCGTGTATTAAAATTAATTAATCAGTATTTATAGGGATTTTCTGGAATATTTTCAACTTAACACAAATTATTTCTTGAAAGAGTTACTTTCTGTATTTTGGAGAATTTGAAAATATATAAGTGTAATATTTGGCCTGATTTATATAAATATAGAAATTTTTCAGAACTGAACTTTCCTGTCCTCGTTGTAGAAAATGTAAATTTGATTTTAACCCTTTATGCCCCAAATTATGAATTATTAAACTTTCACCATCCAAAGCAATTTTTCTGAATATTTGAAAATACGTTAGAAGATGTGTGCAATTATTGAACATATTTTAGAAAGATTTCGTGTATTGAAATTAACAAAGTAAATCAAGGGATTTTGTGGAATATTTACAACTTTACTCAAATAATTTCTTGAAAATTTTGCTTTCAGTATTTTATAGAATTAAAAAAATATATAATTTTTTAGCCTGATATATAAATATAGAAAATTTTCAGAACTGAACATTCCACTCTATTTTGTAGGAAATACAAAATTGTTTTTAACCCTTTATGCCCCAAAATATGAATTATTAGAATTTCCACCATCCAAAACAGTTTTTATGAATATTTGAAAATACGTTAGAAGATGTGTGCAATTATTGAACATATTTTAGAAAGATTTCGTGTATTGAAATTAATAAAGTAAATCAAGGGATTTTGTGGAATATTTACAACTTTACTCAAATAATTTCTTGAAAATTTTGCTTTCAGTATTTTATAGAATTAAAAAATATATATATTTTTAGCCTGATATATAAATATAGAAAATTTTCAGAACTGAACATTCCACTCTATTTTGTAGGAAATACAAAATTGGTTTTAACCCTTTATGCCCCAAATTATGAATTATTAGAATTTCACCATCCAAAACAGTTTTTATGAATATTTGAAAATACGTTAGAAGCTGTGAGCATGTATTGAACATATTTTAGAAAGATTTCGTATATTGAAATTAATAAAGCAAATCAAGGGATTTTGTGGAATATTTACAACTTTACTCAAATCATTTCTTGAAAATTTTGCTTTCAGTATTTTATAGAACTAAAAAATATATATATATATTTTTAGCCTGATATATAAATACAGAAAATTTTCAGAACTGAACATTCCACTCTATTTTGTAGGAAATACAAAATTGGTTTTAACCCTTTATGCCCCAAATTATGAATTATTAGAATTTTACCATACAAAGCATTTTTCTTGAATATTTGAAAATACGTTAGAAAATGTGTGCAATCACTGAACGTATTTTAGAAAGATTTCGCCTATTAAAATTAATAAAGTAAATCAAGGGAATTTGTGGAGTATTCACTTTACCCAAATCATTTCTTGAACATTTTGCTTTCAGTATTTTATAGAATAAAAAATTGTATAATTCTTTAGCCTGATATATAAATACAGAAAATTTTCAGAACTGAACATTCCACTCTATTTTGTAGGAAATACAAAATTGGTTTTAACCTTTTATCCCCCAAAATATGAATTATTAGAATTTCCACCATCCAAAACAGTTTTTATGAATATTTGAAAATACGTTAGAAGATGTGTGCAATTATTGAACATATTTTAGAAAGATTTCGTATATTGAAATTAATAAAGCAAATCAAGGGATTTTGTGGAATATTTACAACTTTACTCAAATCATTTCTTGAAAATTTTGCTTTCAGTATTTTATAGAACTAAAAAATATATATATATATTTTTAGCCTGATATATAAATACAGAAAATTTTCAGAACTGAACATTCCACTCTATTTTGTAGGAAATACAAAATTGGTTTTAACCCTTTATGCCCCAAATTATGAATTATTAGAATTTTACCATACAAAGCATTTTTCTTGAATATTTGAAAATACGTTAGAAAATGTGTGCAATCACTGAACGTATTTTAGAAAGATTTCGCCTATTAAAATTAATAAAGTAAATCAAGGGAATTTGTGGAGTATTCACTTTACCCAAATCATTTCTTGAACATTTTGCTTTCAGTATTTTATAGAATAAAAAATTGTATAATTCTTTAGCCTGATATATAAATACAGAAAATTTTCAGAACTGAACATTCCACTCTATTTTGTAGGAAATACAAAATTGGTTTTAACCTTTTATCCCCCAAAATATGAATTATTAGAATTTCCACCATCCAAAACAGTTTTTATGAATATTTGAAAATACGTTAGAAGATGTGTGCAATTATTGAACATATTTTAGAAAGATTTCGTGTATTGAAATTAATAAAGTAAATCAAGGGATTTTGTGGAATATTTACAACTTTACTCAAATAATTTCTTGAAAATTTTGCTTTCAGTATTTTATAGAATTAAAAAATATATATATTTTTAGCCTGATATATAAATATAGAAAATTTTCAGAACTGAACATTCCACTCTATTTTGTAGGAAATACAAAATTGGTTTTAACCCTTTATGCCCCAAATTATGAATTATTAGAATTTCACCATCCAAAACAGTTTTTATGAATATTTGAAAATACGTTAGAAGCTGTGAGCATGTATTGAACATATTTTAGAAAGATTTCGTATATTGAAATTAATAAAGCAAATCAAGGGATTTTGTGGAATATTTACAACTTTACTCAAATCATTTCTTGAAAATTTTGCTTTCAGTATTTTATAGAACTAAAAAATATATATATATATTTTTAGCCTGATATATAAATACAGCTGAACATTCCACTCTATTTTGTAGGAAATACAAAATTGGTTTTAACCCTTTATGCCCCAAATTATGAATTATTAGAATTTTACCATACAAAGCATTTTTCTTGAATATTTGAAAATACGTTAGAAAATGTGTGCAATCACTGAACGTATTTTAGAAAGATTTCGCCTATTAAAATTAATAAAGTAAATCAAGGGAATTTGTGGAGTATTCACTTTACCCAAATCATTTCTTGAACATTTTGCTTTCAGTATTTTATAGAATAAAAAATTGTATAATTTTTTAGCCTGATATATAAATACAGAAAATTTTCAGAACTGAACATTCCACTCTATTTTGTAGGAAATACAAAATTGGTTTTAACCTTTTATCCCCCAAATTATGAATTATTAGAATCCAAAGCTTTTTTCTTGAATTTTTGAAAATACGTTAGAAAATGTGCGCAATCATTGAACGTATTTTCGAAAGGTTTCGCCAATTAAAATTAATAAAGTAAATCAGGGAAATTTGCGGAATATTCACAACTTTCCAAATCATTTCTTGAACATTGTGCTTTCCGTATTTTATAGAATTAAAAAAATATATAATTTTTTGGCCTGATATATAAATATATAAATTTTTTAGAACTAAACTTTCCATTCCACGTTGTAGATAAAGTAAAATTTTATTTATCCCTTTATGCCCTAAATTATGAATTATTAAATTTTCCCCACCCAAAGCATTTTTTTAATGAATTTTTGAAAATGCGTTTGAAAAGGATCATATTTTAGAAAGATTTCGTCTATTAAAATCAGTAAATCATTATTTATAGGGATTTTATGGAATATTTTCAACTTTACACGAATTATTTCTTTAAATAGTTTCTTTCAACATTTTATAGAATTAGAAAATGTGTATTTTTTTGGCGTGATATATAAATATAGAAATTTTTCAGAACTGAACTTGTCACTCCTCGTCTTTGGACATAAAAAAATGAACAATTTACAGTTGGAAAATAAATTATCCGTTTAAAAATATTTTTGTTTTGTAGAACCAATAATGCTTTTTGAATACGAGAAAGTAAAGTACTATCGCTAACTCATCTTAACCCCTTGAAGAATTGGTGGGATATTATATATCCCACTTAATTTTAATCCCGAAATAAAACAATGGCATCGGAGATTTTAAGTAAAATTTTGTTTACATAATGTAAGTGAAGAAAACCTTTTACTCCTAATTTTTGAAGAAATTTATGAGTAAATCCTGGTGTCACCCAATCCTTTCAATATTTTAGCAACAGAACTACTTTATCTTTGAAAGTGTTCAGTTGCATTACTACCAATTCACGTGTTACATGAATTTTATATTAAGTTTTCTTTTAATGGTGCTTTAATTCTTTGACTACGGGTCAGGACATATACGTCCAGTAGACCACTTTTTATTCTATTTGTACCACTTTTTCAAAAATAATCTCTGCCATACACTTTTACTAGGATATTTTCAAGAAAAATCTACCACATAAGAGAAAAAAAAGATTGAATATAAAAATAGTCTCCAAGTCAGATCCCGTAATTAAAGGGTTAAAATATCGTCGGGATATAATGATTTAAAATAATCGATGTAAAAGTGTTAGAAATATTTTGGATACAAATATAAAAATATATTTTCAGGGTTCGGTGATATATACCAATGGATATATATCTGATATTTATTTTCAAAATATCACGTTGCTTGATATTTTCATATATTTAATATTTATATTCAAAACATCATTGGGTATGATATTTTTTATATTTTTAGCCAAAACAGATGTAAAAAAAAATTCTACTGTTATTGACTGTGTAGATAAAGTATTTTTGCCTCTGGCAGGGACTGTTTAGCAACCCCCCTCTCCCCTCCCCCCCCAAAAAAAAAAATTCCAATGAAGCTGAATTTTTTAAATGCAGAACCAATAATCAGGTGGCCCAATATTAACTTAAAAAGCCATTGAAAGGTAAACTGTTCAATTTAGACAATAAGTTATTTACATCTTCATTAGGAAAAATCTTATATGGTCTGCTTGTCTTATATGCTGCTAAACTGCACAACAGATTAGGAAATGAAAAGCTGACAAGCTTACATTTATGTTTACATTTTTCTTTTTCTTTCTTTTTTTTTTTTTTTAATTCTATAAATCAAAATTTTCTTGATACTTGATACTAAATCCTATACTTTGTGTTTTGATGAATGTAGAAAGTAAATTGTTTCTGTTTTCAATTATTTGATCTTAAATTATGTTATGTAAGTGAAAAAGAAAAGAAAATATATTTGAAATATTTCCTTATTAATTATGTTTTCATGTTAGGTGCAATATATTTTAGTTTCTGTTTGTAATTTATACTACGTTTGAAAATATTTATAATCAGCGAAAAGTAGGTTGACTAGTTTGAAAATATCGGATATATATATAAATATCAAAATATTGAATATTTTTGATATTATTGAAAATATCAGATATCTATAAAAAAAGTAACGGAAATATCAAAATATCACATATTTTTGATATTTTCGAAAACATCATGATATTTGAAAAACGTATTTAACCCTTTGAAAGGCGGTAAGATATTTTTTAATCCCCTTCATTTTAGTCAAGATTTGTACCAGAATTTTTGAACAAAATTATATTTTCCTAAGTTTGGTGAAAAAAACTGTAAAATCGCATTTCCTTCTTCTTCGTCTTCTTTTTTTTTTTTTTTTTTTTTTTATAAATCAAATAAAATATTTTGGAAATGCTACTGTGAATTCAATCTTACAGAGAAAAAATTACTTGCCTCTGAAAAGGTTAAAGTAATAAATTAACGAGATGTCTGATTCTCTATAATCTATAATTATTTATTATTATTAGCTTTTATGAGACTGATTTGAGGTCTACAGCAAATACTTTTAAAGTACTGTATTAGTTAAAATGTTAATAGAAAGTTCGATTTTTTAAAAGTTATTACTGTTTAGAAAAAAAAATCGAAATTTATACATACCTTGAAACCTAATCATTGGATTAAAATGTAAAATTACGCACCACGGCGAATGTGGTTCGTTTTATGTAAAAATTAATATAAGTCATATTTCATAATTATTTTAATATGAATTTACTAATAATTTTTATAATTAAAAATATATTTATTAAACCGAAAAATCCGGAGTCTGTAAGAGTCTGCTCATTATAGCATATTAAAAAACACATTTCAATTGAATGATTTTTCAGGAAGGTATAAATTAAAGTTTGTCATGTGGATTTATAACATTAACATGCTTAAAGTTTGACCTCTTTTAACTCTGTGAATATTTAAGAAAAATATATAAGCTACACCTTTTTCTAGGATGCCTTTTGATCTAAAGAAATCAAATATGGTGTCAAAAGTGGATATTACCATTTGAAAATTCGAAGTCGGTACAATGCTCAATATGTAAGCGCCAGTTTTTTCAAAATCTGTATTCATATTCGAAAAGTAGTCACAGAAAAGTACTCGACTGCAAGTTGTGGGTGGGTCACAAGTTCCAGTCGAATGTAAAATACCTTTCGCATCTCTTTGCGACAATTTTATAATGAAATAGCATGGGGTTATGCGGGTTTTATTCAGACAGTACATAATGTGGCTTTAAATTTATGACTGTTTTTTTTAAACAATTCCAAAAATATCTGTTAATGGTAATTGCGGCATTTATTAATATCAGATATCATCTTGTTTTTTTCTAAAATAATATCAAGCCAATATTGGTGATACTAGGTGTCCATATTGTGGCAATATTGCATTCACAGAAAATACTGCCTAAGGAATACTAAGATTGGTTAAATATTTCCTTTACACTAAAAATATTGGCATTAAAATGGCGAAATATTTAATGTTAATATTGTACCAGTATTGACAAAATATAAACACCCAATTTTGAGGCACTATTCCATGCCAATATTGTACAAGGTATAACCAATATAAATGAAGGTATATTGTCACTACAAACAAGATTGTACCAATATTGTTTCGCTATTAGTTATACTGCCTGTCTAGACAAATAAAATCATAGAGTTTAATCTTTAGTTTTATCTAATTATCATCTACTGTCATGGGCTTCAAAAATAGGTGCTTTCATGGGCTTTATTCTCATTGAGAAAATCTTAGTGTTGGGGGGGGGGGGGAGGGATGTAACTATTATGCAAATACCTCCACATTAACTTGATTTTGCACCTGCAGAAAATTTTCTGATTCTTAATGTGAAATTTAACCATCATATTTATTCTTTAGCAATGAAGGCTTTGAGGTTGGTTCATTGGTTGTTTTTTACTGGCATAAAGTTCAAAGAAGGGCATACTGCGCCATGTAGGGATTCAAGAAAACGTAAATTAAAACTTAAACTGTGAAACGATATTTTAACACTTTATTACATGGTCTATCTGATAAATACCAATAATTGCTCCTTATGTACCCATGTGCCATTAAATTTAAAAATATGTGCTTCTATTTATATAACAGGAGAAATTAGACAAGACATACCAAGTGCCACACCAGTTATGTCTCATCGACGGCATTGCTACTTATTTTGTATGCTACTTATTTTGTATAATTTTGTATTACAAATCAGAATTAGTGGGAACGAAGGGGCAAGATTTCGTTTCTATTTTTATTTATAAACGATCAAAAACATAAACTTAGGAAAATGTAAAGAGATAATAAATGGCTATTATTAATTTAACTGACCCTTTTGCCGCATTTGTTAAATTAGTTTGAATAAAAACTGCATTTTGTGCATCTACGGTAAAATTTAGAGTTTTGAATTAAAAATTGGGAAGTGGTACTTTTTAAACTAACATTTATTTTTTTCTTAAACTTTGAAAGAGTATCAAATAATTTTTTTCGAAAAAAATCATGCAGGTTAAAAGATGAGTTTCACGAATAAAGCAAAGATTTAATAGAATGTGCCCTGCATTGTAAAGTCTTAGAAATATTGTATATTATATGCTAAGAAGTAAGAATTTACATTTCATTCAAATTTTGAACAGATTAAATCCTGAAATTATTTTGTAGACTTACTTTACATTAAAGGTGTAGCCAATAATGTAATATGGATGTATCAATGCATTATTCAAAAGTTTAAAAAGAGAGAAAAAAAAATCTATGAACGAATTAAAAACATTTTTCTTAAACTTAATTTATTTTTGTTGCACAGTCTTATAAAATAAATTATTTATAATAATAATAAAAAAATACTTCAAAATACGAAACAAGGAGTAAACGCCAGCAATAACTATTTCAACACGATATTTCAATTGTAGGATAAGGCTTGGCATACCAAAAATTGTTTTTTCAGTTCTGCTAATATCAAGTGTCTGAAATATATAATTGAACGGGTAAGTGGAAAAAGGATAAAACCCCAAAAATATGAACAATGAACTGAGATAATTTAATTAATAATAGCTAATAAATTAATCAGTAATTTTCTTTGAAATTTATAGAATGAACCCTCATCGATTAGACCTACAATCGAATACTGGTGAGCGTTTCTCTAAAAGTGATAGTTTTTTTTACATATTTTTTTTTTTTTTTTTTTTTTTTTTTTTGCGTTTTCTCAACATTTACATCAGCTGGAATGTTATCCCTTTTCCACTAACCCGTTCAATTATGTTTTTACGTTTTTTATGTATGAAATATGAAATTAATATTTGGGACAAATATAAACAGTAACGTATAAATATTTTGAAAGAAATCAATTTCTACAGTTTTCTTATATAATAAACAGTAAGTGTAAAAAGAATGTACAAACTTTCAGCCCATTTTTCTATGTAGTTCCATGATTGAGACACTGAGAACCAGAGAGGACTATCCCACATGTTGTAGTTTCATGATTGAGACATTGAGAACCAGAGTGGACTATCACACGATTTTGTGAAAAATGCGTTTGAAGTGTCAAAGCATTGTAAGTCATGCCAGCTATTGGCTGTATAATGAATTTCATTAATTTTGAAACTAATCAAGTGCTAGAGCCAGTTTAACAGATGGTCCAGCACAACTAGGATATCAAGTTGCCAGTGCAAGAGTGAATCAAGTGGCTTGGTCCACTCTGGCACTTACCAACTTGATCATCATATGCTTGCTAAAGAAACGTGGTCTCCTCTGGCACTAACAACTTAAAAGAGTTAGGCAAAAATTTGCACAAATTTTAGAAAGCAGTTTCTCGAAATCGCAGCTGACGAGGTTGGTCCCTTCTGGTTTTCAGCGCATCAATTATGCTCAAAAAACCTCAACGCTATAGTACTGGCAACAGTATAATCATTAAAAAAATATTTCTGAAAAATAAATGAAAAATTTCTAAAATTGAAAAAAATAAATAAAGCAGTGATATTATATAGCTGAAGGAATAGTTAAGGAAAGTCTTTGGCCAAAAAAAAAAGAGCATGTGTTGGGAGATTTTTTTTCTCTTGAACTACAATAAAGATATCAATTCAGGGATTTTTACACAGTGTTTATTGACGTTTAGTAAAACTCGTTGAATTTTTTGAATCGTAAATATTTGAAACTGTGCTTCCCATAACGGAGTGTATTTCCAAGCGTTCTTCAGTCGGGCAGTAATATTTATTATGAGTCAGCCCTCTGAAACCAATTTTTTGATTTAGATTCAGAAGATTTATGATATTCTCTGTACATTATACAACATTTAATTTTAAAAGTTCATAATTGAAAATATGAAAAAAGGGTTATCTTTAGGGTATTTTTTTAAGTTTAACACTCTAAAAAGTTCACTATATTTATCAAAAGCGGTACCTTTGGTGGTGCTTGACCAAACTTCAATAAATACAGTACAAAAAACCCCGAGTTGATATTTTTATTTTTGTTCAAGAAACAAATCTCTTCAAATCATGCTTTTTTGGCCAAAGCTAGTAAATTTTGCCTCAAAGGATTTATTTAGGATTTTTTTCTATCATTTCTGATATTTTTTATGAAAGTAAATTTTTAGTTGGATCGGAATCTTGCATTTACTGTTTTCACATTTGATACTGTCCCCATAATTAGATCAGTTTTAAATATTGAATAGCTCCAAAATTGCCGTATATTCCGGCCTATAACGCACTTCTGTGTGCGCATATTACTTAAAATTTTAGACTGTACATTTTTGTTTTAAGTATATTCACCATATTAAGCGCGCAGCTTTTTTTCCCAAAGAAGTTTTCATGAGATAAAATATGTATAGGATGAAAACACAATAAATAACTTACAGAAGTATACTAGCTAATACAAAAATAAAGAAAATTTAAAATAAGAACGAAAAATCATGCGTTAAGCATAGATAATGAAACAATTTTCAATACAGTAACAAAACTTCAGAGTTTAACCAGATCAAAGATGATCATTAATCTCTTGATTACGGGGTTGGGACAGATGTTGTCCCAGCGCCTATTTTTTATTCTATTCGTACGACTTTTTAAGAAATATATTATCTGCGATACACTTATACCAGGATATTTTATACAGAAATTTAGCACGAAGAATATTTTTTGTAAATTGTGGTATGATTGTATAAAAAAAATAGTCTCTATTCCTGGTCTGTAGTCAAAAGGTTAAGTGAAAAATTTGAAAATCGCATAATGCATTTGAAAACTCAATTTCAGTAACTGCCATCTGTAATCAGAAAAGTATTCAAATTATTTTCTGAAGCCCTGTATAGATTGTATAGATTTGTATATATACCACATAGTATGCTAAAATTTAGTTCAATTAGAAAACGTAACACAGGTAAAAATTCCCCCTTTAAAATTCTTTTGCGCAACCCTGTATATGATTTATAGAGTTTATATAAAACAAGTAATATGCAGAAAATTAGCTAAATTTAAAAACGCATACCACAACTGAAAACGCACTTCCAGCAATCATCGTTCACAGACAAAGTAACCGAACTTTTGTATACTTTTGTGCGCCTCTGTAAATGGACGATAACTACTATGCACACCCTGTCTTACAGTAATAATCTTGTAGTGCACGATTTTTTACCATAGACCGCAAGGTAACGATATTATTTTGAGTGTCCCTGTATAAGTGAACTATAAAAGCTACACACTTCATTTTCAACACCGAACATGCCATGGTAAACTTCAATAATATATGTCAGGTAATCTGAGTATATTTACGAAAATTAGAGCACGGATAAACAGACGTTAGACAGACGACAGATAGGCAGAAATCTGTAGTTATCTTATATATTAAAACGAAAAGGGATTTCCGTCAAATTCATTTTTCACACGAATTTGCCCCATTTACGCATGCGCAAACTTTAATCTAGAACCTAACCAGTTGTAGAGCACACTCAAATGTGAAAACGGTGGCCGAGTGGTATAAAGCGCGTTTTTTCTCTGTTCCGATTATCGTGTGGGTTCGATACCTGCTATGGACAGAATGATTTTTCTTATTTTATTTGAATTATTTTTCGAAAATTTCAAACTTTTTAAAACAGTTATGAATTTTATTTTTATGGTACTATCAAGTTGTTTGCCGTCAAGTTTTGACGTTTTGTTATTGAAATACTAAGAAATCAAATAGCATTTCCTTTTTTTTTTTTTATTGTCTATAATGGAAAATTATATTTTTGAAGGGAGTATGAAATTTGGCATTTTGAACCGATTGAAAGACAAAACAGTCAGCAAAATGTTGTCCTCGAGGAGCAATCGATTATAACTGAAAATATAATATATTTATAGGAAAACGAAAAACGCTATTAAATTCCAAAGCATTTGAAAATTGTTTTATTTTATGTATCAAAATGTCACCACGGATTTAACAATAAATTCAGTTTGGTGAGTGGGATTTTTTTTTTTTTGTTATTTTTTGGGGATGGGGTGGGGGCAGATTTAAGACAACTGTTACGTTTAGAATAGCTGTCCATAGCCATTTATTGCCGAATGAAATGGAAAAACAAAGACTGTAATGGCCAGTTCAAAATTTTCAGTTTGTAAAGTGGGATTATTATTTTTTTTTTTTTAAGTAGTTCATATATATATGTAGAATATAATGAAGAAATTCCATTTTTTCATACAGTAAAATGAAATATCTTAATAATCAATTTACAAAACACATAAATCAATACAAATCCATTTTTAGCAATTGCTGTCCATATCCGGTAATGTGGACGAATTCTCTTTGTGTAGCCCTGTATGTGATCTATAGAATCTATACTCACCACGTAATATACTAAAATTTAGATAAGTTTAAAATTCTAAAAATAAAAGTCTTTGAAAAATTCATTCAAAAAGTCCTTAGCAGAAATTAAGTCGCAACAGGAATAGGGATAGATTTGGCATCATCATCACTGGTCGTAAATATTTGGCTTAAAGAGTCCTTGGTGATTTCAGGTTCTGCAGGAGGGGAGTCAATTATCTGCCCATGTTTCAGTGCACCTTAATTATCCATTTAAATTTTATTATGTTGGAAGCATGATAACATCAGTCAAATTCACCGAAACAATTTTTATAGATCATGATGCAATAGAATTCTTTTATGCGTCCCTGTAAATGACCTATAAATGCCACTTATTCTATACTCCTGAGAAAGAATGTTGTTGTTCACCTCGCAGTGCTACATATCATTCTCATTATGTTTGAAATATCACAACATAAAAAAAGTGCACCGTAAACGATTTTCTACCATAGACCATAATGTAACGGAAATCTTCTTTGTGTCCCTGTAAACGAACTATAAATACAACACATTCCATTTTCAATATGGAATATGCTACGGTAAACCTGAATAATCTATAAACATTACATGGCAATCCGAGTATATTTACGACAATTAGAACACGGAAAGCTACCAGATAGACAGACAGACAAACAGAATTCATAAACACTTTACAACTGTGTTGGAAAGTGTTAACAGAGTTTGCGGAACACTCCTGTGATTTCAAGAAAATACACCTTAGATTGGAGGATATCATGGACAAATCAAAGCGAAAATTTACGTGAATTAACTGAATATAATCAACAGGAAAATACATGTAATTTCAGAGATTTTTATGGAGTTTATTGTATACAATACTGTAACCATTTTCAAAAGTAAGATGTTATAATCCATCACAAAAGCATGTTTAAATTTTGTTGCGATGTGAAAAATTTTAATCATGTTATAGCTTACACAGATAGATTAAAAAAATCGTAGAAAATAAATTATATGTAAAAAAAAAATGTCTTAAAGGCAAGCTTTTACTGCAAAGTACTGAAAAGGAAAAAAAGTCCAAAGACAATTGATTGATATAAATATCTTTTTTAAAAGAAAAAAAAATTGCAGGTGATTTTGTTTTAAAAAATAAAATGATACACAATTTTAAACCCAGCTATCTGGCAAGAAAGAAATCGATCAACGTCCTCTTGAAGATCGAATCCACGTCCATTCACACACTGAGCGGAACTAAAAGATGGCGCGTTTACCAAACATGCTACGGTTCAATCGAAGAACGCCAGTTTATTTCTTAAGCAATCAATGACATTTACGTTCCCATATTGAACAAATGTGTTTGTCCCCTAAGGGGTTACGGATGCAAATTTCTAATATTTCTTATAAAATATTATGTTGTCCCCGGAAATACGTCACACTACCATAAATTAGGTCAATTGCAACAGAGAAAGTGTGTTCAAATTGGATTTACAAGATTGGAGCCGAACGGACAAACAAGGCACGTTAAATAAAAGCTTGTAATGATGGATGCATAGATAGAGTGGCATATCGAAAACAGATACATTTAAACTATGTTGGGAAATATCAGTGTAATGAATTAAAAACTACTTTTTAGGTGCGTTCGTAATTATATAAATACGTAGCACCTATTGTCGTCGCTTGGTTGGTCCGTCTGTCTGTCCGTCCGTCCGCATATAACAACGCAAAAACTACCCAACCGAATGGTTTGAAATTTAAGATATATTATCTTTGCAGAATTTTGTCGAGACATTTCAAATTTTATAAAAATCGAATCGAAACTTCAGGTGATATTAATAAAAATATTTATTAAGAAATTTGAATGTTTCTTAAAAATCGGTGCTTTCTTGTTATAGGGGCTTCCGAGGTTTAATCGTCAAGAGACCGAGATACTTATTTTATTGCAGAAATTAATCTGCAGACGATAAAATTCATTTCACAGAATAAAAAATCATCAAGATCTGAATATTTGTATAACTAGCTACAGTACGAACGCACCTCATTTGTCACGTTTGACGTACAATTTCCAACTTGTTTAAATACATTTTTTTCCAACAAACACAGTTAAATTTTTATTTTATCTGTAAGCGGTTTTTATAAGACTTTTACCGTGGTATGTATATGTCAGCATCAGCTCTTAATGGCATGAAAAAACGCTTAAACTTAAGAAATTCATGTTACATTATACAAGACAAATGATGATTAAATTCTTCATAATTTCATAACCTAAACTACCAAAGCCATGAAATACATTTTTAATAGATTTTAAAAGTACTCATTATGGTTTTAGTTCATAATTTTTGCTATTTATAAATAATTAAAACCACTTTATTAATATTTTTTACAACACTGATTATAAAAGCTGAAAAACTGTCGCATGGCATATTTTTCAAAAACTGTCTGATGAAGGCTTTCGAAGCTAAGAATCAAAAATGATATTTGAAGGGCTAACATTTTTTTTTCATTATTCAATGCACCTATCTTAATTATATTTGATCACTAACTAGTAAAAGAGGTTTTTGTTGTCATTTAGTATTTACATATACTTTGTTTTATACCCAGCATGACATGCGCAAACATTATCATTTAGATATCGACCCTTTACAGATATATTTTTTAACCCTATTTCCTCTAATTTGTGTTCATTATTCAAATGGTTTCTTTGAGAAAATTGTCATAGCAAGCAGAAGATTATGTATTTTTTCCTGCATTTATTCCCATTCAAATTGAGATAGAGTTACACACGAGGTTTCCCCCTAGAGTATTCGCCCCTTTATTTCATCCGCTGAGGAATTTTTCCCTTTCTCTTTTTTCCCCGCTTTGAAAAAGCTTATGAACATCAGCTAGCTAGACAGCTTTGTTTCAGATTTTTTCTTCTCCACTCCTGCAGCTCCTTTGTTTTTCTTTTACCCATTCTCTTCTCTCTGTGACAGCTTAAACTCCAAATTCCTTTTTCTTTGACTAAAATGTACAGAATAAATTTTCGGCTTTCTCAGAAAATGTAATTACACGAGGGCGCTGATGTGCTATTAAAAACAGATGCAGAAAAAAGCAAAGTTTTTTTTTTCTGTTCAGCTCTCTGTGTTCTCTCTCTCTCTCTCTCTCTTTTTTTTTATCTTGGAGTTCTTGTTCTTTTCGTTCTTACACCATTTCAAAGAATTGTATTTCACGACGGAAGAAAAAAGAAATTATAATAAGATTGGGAAACACAGAGCCTTTGCAAAACGCGTGTGTGCTTTCCTTTTATGCAAAACCCTAAAAGATTTCTTAAATTTCTTTATCTAAACGTATGCAAATTTTCTAACGTAGAGTAACCGAGAGAAAAAAATAACAGCAGAAAATTACTAAGTAGATTTTTCCATATGAAAAACGGAAAGCAAATCTAGATAGAACTGCAAATTGCCTTAGTGCGTGAATACAATAAATATTCACAGAAATAAATTCTGTAGAAATCTTAGAAAAGAAATCTCTATAAAAGAACTTTGCTAGTTAATATATTTAATTAATGCTTATGTCGGTTACGTGTACATCTTCAATATGTTTATATAGTTAATTGATTTACGTTTTTAAACCTAACATATAAGTATATATATATGCAAATGATATCCAGGTTAAAATCTAATAATATTTCGCTTTTTCAAAGCAGTGGGACTGAATATATATCTATCATTAAAATAAAATTGGAATTTGACAAAAATATATTACATTTTTACATATTCAAAATGTTATGCTAAAAAAGAAAAAAAAACATATGACATAAAATCGGTTAGGTGGAGGATTTTGAGTTAAAATTTTTTGATGAAACTATTTTTTTTCCACAATCACAAAAATTAGATTAATGTGTGTTCGATTGCACAGGAAATATTATCTGTAATGCGCATGCGTAAAATTAAAAATTTCTTAATTAACAAAAATTACTTAAGTGATTACGACGTTAAATTACGGCGTTCCCAAAATTACTCTCTTAAATATTTACAAGCGTAAACATATGTGTGCAGGTCAATATTGTATGAAGGCCAATCAACAGTGAATTGCATAAGAAATATGCCAAAAAGCCATATAGATGTTATTTTCATTAAATTAATAAATTGGGATTCCGGAATAAAGCTATATGAATGTATGTTGTTTAAATACTTAATCATAAGCAAAGTTCCTCTTAAACTTTAATAAACAGAAAAAAGTCCTTCCGGCCTGTACCGGGAGGAAAAGGTAGCTTTCATAGTCCATAGTCCATGTTTTTAAAAATTCAACTCAATTTACTCAAACACTCTAAGATAATTGCTTGGAAACCGATTATAGAAGATTCAGTCCCTGTTTTCGTTAATACTGAATTAACGGAAAAATGTTCAAAAATGTAGTTCTGTTGTTTTAGCCCCTCAATTGTTTTTCTTTATTCTAATCTATCAGAAATAATCGGTATTATACACATTTTCTCTAAAATGAGTATTTGATCAAATTTTCAAATTATCTCAGAAGTTCAAAAATGTGGCTTGGCACTCTCTTGCCCCGACCCCTTCAATTCTTCGATATATTCCTGTTGTTTTTGTATTTTAATTCTTACTATTTCCAGTCTTCAGTTTGGTGGTTCCACATTATCCGTCATTTGTTTATCGCTCTTTTGATGAGTTCGTATTTATATAAATATGTAGCACCTGTAGTCGTCGTCTGGTTTGTCCGACTGTCCTTCTGTCCATCTGTCCGCATATAACAGCGCAAAAACTACCCAACCGAATGGTTCGAAATTTAATATATATAATCGTTGCAGAATTTTATCGAGTCATTTTAAATTTTATGAAAATCGAATCAAAACTTAAAAAGATATTAATAAATTTTTCTTCATTCTATTAAATCCTATGATACGTAATTAATTCAATGATATCCCATGATAGGTAATGATTATAGGTTGCCATGATGATTACGTGATATTTAAGATGATGAGTCATATTATTTCCTTATTACTGAATTTAAAAACCGAATTTGTATACTAAAATTGTTTACTTATAGCAATCTACCGACAGTTTTTTGGATAGATGTTTCCGGAGAAATAGATATTAAATGGAAAAAGAGTCTAAATATGGATTTCAAGTTATCGAAATTTTCAGTAAATGTCAACAAACGATAAAATGTTGCCAACTTAAAATGTACTTATTTTATTAAGGAAACTAATCATATCATAATAACAGACGATATAATTCATTTCACTGAAATAATAACAATGATTTTTTTTTACATTGTCTGCGGTATTGGATATTTGCGCATACTATACTTTTAATGTAACACTATTGTAATTAATTGTTTGTAAAAGTATATTGAAACTTAATATTATAAAATAAAATTAATATCTATAATATGATAATTTTCACATAAAATAAATTTTGTATTCATGAATTATTGCATAAGAGTGCAACAGCTATTGCACTAAGATCTGAATATTTATAAAACTAGTTATAGTACGAACACACCTAATTTGTCATGTTTGACGCACAATTTCCAACTTGTTTTGGTTTTATCATAGCCGCATTTCTTTTGTTGTATTAAAGTGACCAATCAAGTACAGATCAATGTTTCTCAACAGTATTTGTCCATTGTAACAATTTTTAACACTTTCATGCACAGTTGTAAAATGTTCGGTTTGTCTGTCTGTCTGTGTGGTAGTCTGTCTGTCTTGATGTCCCTAACTCGTGTAAATACAGGATGGCCATCATTTAAGTGCACGTGTTCGAACAGCTCTACAAGTTAAACTATTTGCAACATTTTTGAAAGATTTGCTATTTATTCTATTTAGAGTATGCAGAAACGAGTTATGCAATAAAAATGATTAGTTTAAATTTTACCAATAGAGGGCGTTTACATATTAGGGATGTTCTATTAGCAAATATTAACAAAAATAACTCATTTTAAATCAATATCTTTTGAGACGACGGTATTATTTCATAGTAGCACTATTGTTAAAATTTTGATAAAAACCCTTTATTAACAGAGCACATTTTTTTTTCTAAATCTTAAGGTTTATAAGGCTTTTCATGGCTAAAAAATTAAGGTAAAATCAGGTGAAATTTGCGATAAAAAAGTTTTAAAATTTAACTGGTGAGAAATTCTCTATTTTTCTTCTTTTTTTAATAATATCCAGCGCCATCTATAGGAATTTTGTTAATTATTATTTTTATTGCAGTACTTGTTTCCGCATGTTCTAAGCAGTATAAATACCATATCTTTTAAAAGTATTCTAAATAGTTTAGCTTGTAGAACCCTATAAACACATGCACTTTAATTATAGCCACAGCATATTTGGAATACACATATTGAGGAAGCATATTGAGGTTTACCATAGAACATTCCATATTGAAAATGGAATGCGTAGTATTTATAGTTCCTTTACTGGGGCACACAAAAGAATTCCGTTACATTATGGTCTGTGGGGGAAAAAGCGATTGCAGTGTATTTTAATGACGATGCTCTATTTCAAACATAATGAAATTGATATGCATTAATTGAGCTGCAGTACAACCTTCTTTCTGAAGAATATGGAGTTCCTATAGCATTTATCATTTATTTAAAGGGGCAAGCAGAAAAATTCCGTTGCATGAAGGCTTATGGGATAAATTGTTTAAAGTGTATTTTAAAGATGCTACACTATTTCAAAAGTAATAACACTGATAGCATTACTGGGGTGTACTGCAAGAAGCTTATTGTAGAGTATGGAGTGCATAGCTTTTATTTGTTCATTTACAGGGACACACACACAGAAAAAAATAGGTTACAGTACCATCTATGAGCGATAATCAGTGGAAGTACGTTTTAAGTTGTGATATGCATTTTTAAGCTTAACGAAATTTTAGTACACTACGTGGTGTGTATAGATAATATAAAGGATTGCACAAAACAATTTGCAAGCATTACTGTGTATGGGCTTGAAATGCTTAGAGGTGGGTTTTAATTGTGTTTAGAGTTGCAAAGACTAGAATAAACCCGGTTTAAACCTGGGAATAAACCGGGCCTATTGGAAATAAACCTGGGAATAAACCGGGCCTATTGGAAATAAACCTGGGAATAAACCGGTTCTTTGCAACTCTAATTGTGTTATACATTTTTCATCTGAATTATATTTAGTATACTAAAAGATATTTGTGGAAAATAAATTAATTCATATACAGGGCCATACAAAAAAAAAAAAAAAAAAACTCCGGGATCCATTTCCGTCTATTGTGTAATAAGTGCCTTTTAATTGTACAGTGGTAGATGCAGGTTTTTTTTTCTTGTGGGGCCCATTTTGTGAAAAATAAAGGTTATTTTTGTGAAATTTATTATATTTTTGTGAAAAATAACATTTTGTAGCGAAAGTTGAAATCCAGTTAATGAAATTCAAACGAAGATTTATAAACAAAAACTTTTTTAAATCCTTTTGCTGAAGTTTTCCTCTCTGCTGAACTTGTTTGTTTGCAAATTACACATTTTAAAACATCACAAAATAATAAATAAATAATAAATAGTAAGTTTTTATGGAATAGAATTTTGTGAAGAGGCTCATTTTATCAAACTGATTTTTGTGAAGGGCCCCATCTTATCAAATTGATTTTTGTGAAAGGGCCCATTTTATTAAATAGATTTTTGTGAAGGGGCCCTAAATGGACCCCAAATTGTTTCTGTATCGACCCCTGTTGTACTGTGCGTTTTCTAGCTGAATTACATTTTAGTTTCTTATGGGATGTGTATCAAAATCAGTAGAATTTATACAGGGCTCCATAAGAAAACAAAATCAAGTACATTATGGTCTATCTGCAGTGATTGCTGGGAGAGAATTGTCAACTGTGATATGTGTTTTCTAGCTAAATTTTAGCGAACCATGCGGTGTGTAGACAAATCTGTAGATCATATACAGGGCTGCTCAAACGAATTCGAACACCTTACCAACTGTGGGTGCTAAACGCTGAAATTGGTCGTTCAATTGTTTCCTAAATTGTTTATTTAGATATCTTCTTTTACCTTATTAATTGGTGAAGTTTCATTACAGTATTCTGAAAGTTTTGGAAAGTGATACATAATCTACACGTGACGCGTGATTTTTCTTTCTTTTTTTGAACGACCGAAAATATTAGGTAACCTGCAAAATATCTATTCCTTCTCCCACCACATACAACGGCGGTTACCAAACTATGAGTTGAGCCCAAATGATGGATCCCTGGTTATTTTTTAGTGGGTCGTGGAACGATCAGTCACATCTTTAAAAATATACATTAATTTTACATGCTGCAGAAATGTAATGAACACAATATATTATAATTTTCAAAGAAATAACACTAACTTACTTTGATATATTTTGACAGACATGTAATACTATCTTACTTTAATAAATTACTCTGTGAAAAGACAGTAATTTATTAAATTTTGTGCAGAGATCGGCTTTAGTTTAAAAGTAACAAGTTTAAACTCTGTTATTGACTCACTCGTGGGTACAAAACAATGTCATAAACCACATTGTTTTAAAAAAAATTACAATACATTAGCTATTAACCTTTTACCCGCACACCATGAACTACTTGACAGATTCGTTTGAAATTTTTACATTGGTAATTTAGATTAATTCTAAGGCTGTGTGCAGCATTTTGGTCTATTATGTAAAATATAAGTGGAGATACAAATGTGTTCAACTTGTGGAAAATAACATCTAACTCACAACATACATCACATGGATCTCTCATATCCACTTGATTTTCATCAATTTCTGGAAGATGCTTCTGTTCCATTGTTTGGTGGTAAAATATCAATTTCAGTTTCACCTTCAGCAACTGCATCATTAAAAAATCAAAGTTAAGTAATCTTTGACTGTAAGACACATTTCAACAGGTATTTTTTAGTAATAATTGGATGTAAACTAAATAAAAATTATCAAAATCCTAAAAAAAGTTATGTGTGTACTCTGAACTGCCAACGTTCTACATGTGGAACATTGACATTCAAAAGAGCTTAGAACAAAACAACATATGATATTTATACATGAAAATGCATAAAAAACAGTACGCAATACTATAATAATCATCACAGCACACACATTTCAATTCTAAAGGCATAGATAGAGTAAAAGACACAGCCTATTACATATACGTTTTTATTACATTCAACAAGCACCAATTTTGGAACTACAAAGAAGTATTAAGCAAAACATTACAATATGTTAAAACATGTCTTAATAGAGATACATTTAAAATATAAAACAGAATAAAGAAATTACAACAGTTACAGTATCACAAAGCTGATGTTCCAGTTGTGGAACGTTGGCTAGTAAAAGTTTAAACATTTTTTTTTTTTTTTTTTTTTACCTAGTAAAAATGGCTTTGTTTTATGGTTATTCCATTTTCAATTTAGGATTACCCATTACTGATCTAATGCTTATACTTTTACGAAAGTTTGCATTTTTCATAGGATAGATCGTATAAACGACCATATACACTCAGATATTAGATGGGTCGCAGAGAAGTTTCAAATTTTAAAGTGGGACGTGTAAAAATAAAGTTTGAAAACCACTGCCATAGAATGTTGGACTACTGATCTAGTGATTAGGATGCCAGCTGTTAGTCAAGAGATTCCGGATAGAAATCCCGATTCAATCTTGGATTCTTGTAGAAAGTCAGATTTCTTTTTAAACAAGGTTCTAGTCTGTTTCGCCAACTTGTGCAACATGTAACCGTAGCATCATCAACCAATCAACGGAGCAACTCATAGTAAATATTTTGAATTTCTCGCGCCACTATAATCGAACGGAGAGGAAACTGATTGGAACTCATAGCTTAAGGGTTAATACCACTTTGATCGGTTCAAAACTTCGAAATTTGTTTTCGCTTAAAAAAAACTCTGTATACACAAAAAAATCGCATTTTATGAATTAGAAATCGCATTGAAAGTGAAGGGGAAATTTTGAAGCTATAGAAGTATAGCGCGCTATAGTGTGCTAAACAGTAATGGAAATTTTAAGCTCGATTTTCTTAGAACGGCATTTTCAAAATCGTTTGACATTCTAGCTTTTTCATCATGTATATTTTTGAAATTTAATTGTCACCCATTTTTCTAGTGAAATACGTGAATCTTTTTTTTCAAAATATTGATATATCGCCCTTAAATAACGATATTTTTGGTTGAAAAGTTACATTTTATTTTGAATCGATGCTATTTCACTAAAAAGGGCATATTTTTTAAACGACTACCTACGTATGTCACTAGCTTTTGGACTAAAAAAACTTTTTTTTTCCTCATTGTTCTAGGTCAAGTCTACGATGTGCTATAGTATCCAGTGCTTGCCCTACTTTTTCAAAGAGATCTCGCCAAGCACTGCCAAATTGTCACTTATTAATATAGCAACTAAATAAAATACATTTTGGTATATGCATAAAAAATTAGCGTAAAAGGACTTGTATAGACTCTTCGCAATTCTTTAAAAAAATTCCGAAAAACCCTTTAACTTGAAGGTGTCAAAGTGGTGTCAACCCTTAAAATACCTAATAAAAAATACCAGTCAATCCAGAACTGCATATTGATCCCAGCTCAGAACTGTTATATTCCTTAAACTCTAGACAAGATGATGGGCAATCCCTTGACTGTCTTTCATTTCTCTTTTATTTGTTGTTTCTACCGCTTTACTTTGAACAAAATTCAATAGATTAATCAAAATGTCTAACCTACACTGTAAATAATTTCGTGTTGGATTCAAAGACCTTTTGATGCTGCAGAAGTTGCAACCATAAGATAGTGAAATCTCATTACCATATTTATAGCTCCAAGTGTTGGAACGAGATTTCACCATCATGTTGCAGCTATTGCATTACTAAAAATTGGTTCAATCAAGGGCAGCATTTTTAACAGTGTAGTGCAAACGAAATTGTCTAAGAATGTATGACACATTTCTCTAGATATATGACACAATATGACACACTGTCCAATAATTCTTTTTCTATCCTGCATGTTTGAAGAAATGCTTGATCAAAATAACCATTGGAGAGATTTTTTTTAATTATGTGCAACAAGATTCATCTTAAAAGTTTTAAATTACGCTTAGACATATTTCTATTATTCTTTATATTATCTAGTAGATGATCTGTCGTCATTCTATTAGATACTTTTAGTATGTTAGTATGAGCACAAATTTGTTGGAGCTTCACAACATCCAGTGAGATTAAAATTTCTTACAAAGTATGTGACTGCCGGTCTAGAAGACCAATGATGATGCTTACATATGCTTCCATAAGAAATGTTAAAAGTATATTTCCTTTACATGCTTTGGAGGACCCATACAGTGACAGCATAAATTAGTTGTGCAAAAAGAATAGCTTATTATGCGCGGTTATGCGGGCAAATTTCACAGTCCATATGATTATAAGATAGAGAAGCACACAAAGTTCACCCTTCTTACAAATGTTCGATGTGCCTGCCCTTCGTTACTCTGCTAATGTACTATCGATAAATCAGTTCTTGCCATGTGTTTGTGAGAATGTTCACATTGATAAAATCAAGTGAATGCTGATTCGTGATTTCCTTGCTTCTTTTCGTAGCACTTTTCTTTTCTTTCCGATGAGAACTTCGTTGGATACAGCGGCATAAAACAACAGATCGCATTTCACTTTTATAATGCCGCTATACGTCTGTAAGAACATAGATAGAATGATAAAAACCGCGAGCTACATCTCATTTATAGTCGCACTTGAAACACATCGCCGTATATCCGAAAAACTTAGGACAGAATACTATCTATTCTGGCACATTAAACTTGTACCATTTAATTAATATTTCGCACGTTATTCAGACTTCAAATACGCTAAAAATCAATTAGGTTTTAAAGGGTCATTATAAATTTTGGCAGAGGTCCTTGTATGGTATAACATGTAGGACCTCATTAAAACATGGGCCAACTATGCCATGACCCCTGGCTTTGGGGCTCCCCAAATTTGGTATGAAAATTTTTGTAAAGCTGATATTTCAAATACATTATACCTTGTACTGATTATAATGAATATTTTGAATATTTAGAGTAATAAGATAAGATTAAAAACAAAAAATAAATTTATCTAATTATGTATTTATACATACGTGCTTAAATTTTTGTGGCAGTATATTAAGGGGGCCCTCCAATGAAAACTAAACACTGGGTTTCTCTTTGGATTGATTGCCCCCTGATAGCAAGTAGTTATTTCTTCAATCTTCAGTTCTCCAAGATATTTACATATGTCACTTTATTATCTCATTCAAGGGTTTCTTTTTGACCACAATTATTTTGTTGATTGTTGATTAAACAATGATTAACCAATTAGATATCAAACTTTTTCTGAACGTAAAATACATTTGTTGAGATAAACCTAATGATATTATAACAGCACTTTATATGGATTTCTCACTAACCTTTTCAGAACTAGATGACTAAATTTAGTAGCTTCAAAACTTTTTTCTTATATTGTGTGACACAAAAAATGTTGACTTTTTAAGCCTATATGTATTCTTTGAGAGATTCGTAATCTGCATAACATTTAGTCCTATTAGTACTAGAGTACCTTTATAAGAGAGTGACGTTATACAGGCAACATAATTGTCTGACTTGCCTAAGAAAACACGTGTGGGTGAGTATTGCCCAGCTCTGTCAGGTAGGTTGCCATAATTCTGACAAATCTGAGCATGCACCCTGTGTGTATGTTACCAGTCCCTTACAAAAGCGCTCTAATTACTGCAAGTTTCCTACTCTTTCAGTTCCTTTACAATGAATGCAATTATGCTGTTATGTCCCAATAACCAACGTTAAGAACAAATTAAACTTTCTCTAGTACCAAAATTTGTGCAATATTGGTTTGCATTGGTTATATATTAGCCAACAGTGCAATATTGTCATGAATTATTGCCCCAATAGTGTCGTAATACATTTTGTCAATATAATACTAATATCGACAGGAAACACATTTCGCCATATCATTGAAAGAATTTTCAATGTGATATCAACATTTATGTAATAAATGCCTTTAATTGAAAATAGCTCGAACGTAAAGCCCATGTTTAATTAATATTAGTATTTTAAAAGAAGTACTTCCGATGAATACAATATTGGTGCAATATTGCATCTCGAAAGAACTATTATAACCAATATTGGTATGTTACTAGAGAAGCATCCAATATTGGAATTTAATTGAAAGTATTTCCAATGAATACAATATTCGCGAAATAGTAGGTCACAATATAACCAATATTGCTATGTCACTAGGTTTTTACTCTGTAAACATTCACATATATTTTTAATGAGGAAAATGAATTAACCAACTTTTCTTTCCAACTTTTACATTTAAATTGGAAAATCTACCCTTTTTTACCCTTTTTTACATTTTTACAGTAGAATGCTTATTTTTACACTTTAGCTCCACATACCACGCTCTGTATGTAAAGAGATATTTTGCATTGTTTAAAGTGTGAGTTTAGGGTTCATAGTCAAAATATACCATAGGATTTTTTAAATTTTTCATTGTATTTAAATGGAACTCATGTTTTTAAAAAAGTTTTTTTTTTGGACTTTTCTAAAGAAAACAACAACATAAAAGCTATGTCTATGTCTTTAGCTTAATATGGAGCTTTGCATAATTTACGCCTTTCATTAATACATGTAGAAAATGCAATAGATGAAATGATGACTTTTGTGTATAGGTTTCATATAACAATATTTTTATAATGGTCATCATTGTATTATTTAACAATATTACACTGTTGTATAAGAAAAAACGCAAATGCCGTTTTTGTGTTACTTAAAAATTAGGTTGAATGGGGTAAAATGTTCACATGAAAAAAATGCATGAAATATACTTCACGCGTTATTTTACACATTGCTATTTTCTAAAGTTGGCAGGTATGATTACACATTGCTTATCCACTGAATGGGTTATTATTTATTATTTTATTGGCACTATAAAACAATGATTACCAGACTTAATATCTTTCTAAACTATTATTATGTGATGTAATAATTTTTATGCGAAGAAAGGGGAGAATTTTAAACAATAAATCGTTATAAATAAGTAAGCTTATGAATAGACCAATAAAAATTTATTTAAAGAATATTAATACGTGTAATCATTTCTTAAAATATGCCTCTACAAAAAATACAGGGTGGACGGATTTTTACTAGGATATTTTAAAGTTTAATCAATTGTGATTTTTTAAACTATTTCTTTATCTTTTTTTTTTCTAGATTTAGAAACAGAAAACTTTAGAGCATTACCATGAATTGCGCCTTGATACAAGGTTAATGGCACTATGACATTAAGACAGCGTGAAAAAAGCAGATTTAGCATAATGTTCATAATCATGAAAATGGTTATAAACAGATATGCGAGATAAAATAAGTTTTCATTTAAAATAAATATATATTAGTTTTTATATAATACAAAAACTATTTGCTATATACGTAATTTTATTTAGTATGAGTGTCTGATTTTTACTTTCTAACGTTCAAATATTTATAATAGGTACGCAGTTTTAAAACTACATATATTGCAGATAATTCCTTCAAATTTTACCTGAAGGTAAAAAGCATATTGTTGAATGATATTAAGAAGCATTTTTTTAGAAAGGGAATTTCAATACTAATTACTGAATATTCCGAAGATTATAGAAAAGTATATATTCATGTATATCTTTTGTATATTAGAGCTCTATTCTTAAATTAAGGTAATTTTAAAGACAGAAATTAACCATAGAAACAAGAAAATTTTCAACTGTCTAGATGAGCGGTTCCCAAACTTTATTGCTCCACGACCTACCTTAAAGTTTGAAAACTTTTCGCGACCCAGTTAATACGTAAAGTATACACTGTAAAAATGAAGTACTCAAAAATGAGTAAGTCCATGTACTCATTTCGAAATGAGTATTTTTGGATCAAAAATGAACATGTGTATTCTCAAAAATGAGTAAGTCTATGTACTCATATCGAAATGGGTATTTTTGGATCAAAAATGAGCATGTGCATTCTCAAAAATGAGTAAGTTCATGTACTCTTATCGAAATGAGTATTTTTGGATCAAAAAGGAACATATGTATTCTCAAAAATGAGTAAGTTTATGTACTCATTTCGAAATGAGTATTTTTGGATCAAAAATGAACATATGATCAAACCCAACATACTTGTATATTTCAGAATGTGTAATGACGAAATTTCGGAGCATAAAAAGCTATTATTTGAAGGAAAAACGAAGAATAAGAGAAATGAAAAGTGGATCTGGTTGTTCGGGATTTTCATCAAAGTGGATCCACTACAACACATTTACTCTTTTTTTTCCTCACATTTTACACATCTACTTTTTTTTTCCTTGATAGTACTTCAAAATTATGATTTTTTTCCCACTAATTTTTTTTTTAATTTATTTTAACTTTTTTAACGTGAGGCAATATTGTGTTATTTAAAAGTTTCATAACATAATATCTTTGAAAATTATAGCTATGCAAATTGGTATTAAGCTAAGCTGATTTGGCTTACAAATTTATGAATTACGCTAAAATTTATTATTTTATAAATTATAATTTTACAAGTTTATAATTTTTTCCTTGAATTTATAAAATTAGTTAATATTTTTTCTTTACTTTAATAAAAATAAAGTTTTTAACTTTATAACGTTTTTTAATTTATTTCTTTAGCTTATATTTTTATAAATTAAACTAATTTAATTTAAATAAAATCAATAAGTCCATATTTAAACCTACCTATCCCAAGGTCATTAATTTCAAATTTGTCTTTAAAAATCATTTTTTTAAACTATTTAGTTTAACCGAACCGTACGCAAAAGCTCTCAGCATAGCTGAAATATAATAATTTAATTTATTATAAAAAAAATTATTTACATAATTTTTTATTTAAAATAAGACATTAAAAAAAATATTTTAATAGCATGTAATAAACACGTCTGATTAAGATAACTGTTGTTTTTATTAGAATTGATAAATAGATAATCAGGCAAATAATAAAAAATATATATGTGTTCGAATAAAGAAATTGTTGGTACTGTTGCAAAAAGAAGCAACCAGTATTCTTAATGCAATGTTTTACGCATATAATACATAATAAATTGAAATTTATCTGTTATAAGGCACCAAATCATACAGCAAAATATTGAAAATTATGAAAAGAAAATATTAAAAACATTAGAACTGAAAAAAACCATCTACTGATGAAACCTCAAGTTTTTGCAAGTTTTGCAAAGTAACTAACAACATTTGAGAAGGAGGCGTGACCACTCATGGCGCGTTGGTCTGTGTCGTCAGGTTAGTAAACAGGACATCACGGGTTCGATTCCTCTCATGGGCAAGGGTTGGTTAATTACTATAAACTCACGCAGGAATGAAAAAAATGAGCAGTAATGTATGTATCCCTTATAAGGTTCTCCTCGCGAAGTAACTTTTTTTTTATCCTATAAGTTTTATTTTAACGACATAAAAAATTTAAAATTTGAATACATCCATGGGATCAAAAATGAGTTCATAGCAGTTCATATTTGAATACATCCATGGGATCAAAAATGAGTACATGTGTTTCTCAATTTTGAGTACATTTGGATCGGAGCTATTTTGAGTATGTGACGCATTCAAAATTGAGTACTGTTTACTCAATTTTGAATACCCATTTTTTACAGTGTAAGGTAAAGCTAGGATAGTCTGCGCACAATTCAAAAGAATAGCAATAAAAAATCTAAATATTAATTTTTTGCTAAACTATTCATGAATAATTTTTACTTCATTTGTTTTTTATGCATTTCCATTGCTATTTTGTTGTTATGTTGCAGTTTACTAGAACAGTTGTAATAAAACCAAGAAAGTTATTTTGCGCAATCTGTCCTTACAGGGTTGGTGTGATTGCGCACTTGGGTAGGAGAGATTGTTACTAATAATAACTACAATTAAATTGTTAACAATAATAATTACACTTAAATGACATTGTTGTAAGGTTTTTGTGAACTAATATTATTGTATTAGGAGTGAATATTTCAACCTAATGATTAAAGAATCAGAAAAAGGAAATAATTTTAAAAACGATTAAAAAATTTTAATTAAAGGAAAAATAATTAAAGAACCAGAAAAAGCAAGTCCAGATAAGATCATAAAATAAAATTATGTAACTTAATAACACGTTTAACTTAAAATTAGTCCATTTTCATTTTTCATTTTTTATGCAAATTTACCAATAAGCTGCGTAATCTCTCCTAGCATGGAAACTAATGGGAACACTGCGCCATCTTTCCTAAGTAGCAGATGCGCAAACTCTCCAATTTCGGTAGGAGAGATTGCGCGGCCTTTTATTTAAATATGACCTCTTCTAAAACGAACCGTTGATGTTCACATTGTTAGTCTAAATTAGTAGCTTATGAGAAATCGTTTAAGTTAAAAATATTTTGTACTATTGACATTGTATAGAAATTCTCATGAAAAGCTATGAAAATTCAAGCACTTACTTTGGGAAAACAAAACAAAATAGCAATACTTTATCTTAGACGCTCAAAGCAATCAACGTGCACTTTCAAGTAGATACTCCACTACTGTTGTTGTACAACTACCTGGAATCGCTGCACGCTCACTCTACTCCTTCCCCCCGAACCTCTATGTGCGCAATCTCTCCGACCGCGCCATCTCTCCTGGCTTTACCTTATAAAAACTTAACATGATATATCCTAACAGTGGACACGTTCGAGGCTTTTGCAGTGCAATCTTTGATATTAATTACTGATACGTTTTTTCATTCATTTATAATTAATTTCATTTTTTAATCAAAGAACGTGTATTAACGAAATGTGTGTGTACTATGTTCAAAGCCTGTACAAAACTTTATCGAATTATACCTCATCAGGGATCTGTTTAGGAAAAATTTGAGTCCTTAAAAAGTCCATAAATATTTTCATCTTAAAACATGATTCTTTACAAAAATTGTTTTCTTAAAACAGGGCCCTTCACAAAAATTTTTAAGCCAAAACAGGACCTTTCACAAAATTCTTTGTCTGAAAAATAGACCTTTCATAAAACTTTTCCGCCTTCAAATTGAATATTTCACAAATTTATTCATTAATAAAATCGGACCTCACATAAAACAGCCAAACTCGCTAAAGAGAACATTGCTTAGATTTTTTTACACATAAAGGATAGATATACAGGAACCTAAATATAGAATTTACTTCAAATTAAAAAAATTTCAGCCTCGGAGCAATCTATTTTTTTTTTTTTTTTTTTTAATTATTTTCATGGTAGACAAAAATTGCAAACAAAAAGTCATCCCGAAAGAATTTCTACGGCATTTTCAAGAGAAATCTAAAACGAAAGCTTTCGTAAGGAAATAGTGGTGGTCAAAAAAGAGAATTCCCGGAGGTCTGAAATTTTCGCTAGAATTTTCACAAATATTTTTTAAAAAATTTCACAATATCACAAAAACAGGATCCTGTAAGAAAATTCTGGACAAACCTCTGCTCATTCATTGATGTGCATTTTATATGTGCATACAAAAAGAGATGTTGATACCAGAAGTAATAGATATGATTGAAAAAACGAACTTTACTAATGTAAAAATGAAATAATCACAAGACAAAACCTTCTTTTATTAAGAAGGAAAAATACGTTTATTAATTAATATGTTACAAAAATTACAGTTTAAAAGTTAATGGGATTGTTTTCCAGTAGTACCTGAGTCTATATAGAGGTTGAATCGTGTTGGTTTCAGCCTATTTTAATTTCAAGCCGTTGAATTTATTCAAAAACTGCATTTTTATTTTAAATTACTTTCCTATATTTTCCCTTTTAAATTGCGATATATTGTGTTTCTTAAATTCTTGCATCAGGTGAAATTAATAATATATTTTTGATGACCTGAACGATATAGTTCACGTACCCACCGAAGCATATTGCCCGAGACCCACCAGTGGGATACGATCAAGACATCATTTCAGAAGTTCTTTGGCGGTAGGGAGGTGGATTTCTCTTGATCTTGTTCAGCACATTTGAGAAGCTATTCATACAGCTTTATTTTCACAAATATTTTTAAGGGTTAAAATGTTTAAAGTGTTCAAAAATTGAACATTTTTTATTAGCTTATAATTATATATGATTCTTTAGGAAAATTAAAAGAAAAAAAATCACTTTAAAAGAGAAGTTATGTCTAGATCTTTTTATTTGATCAAGGGCTAATTTGATCTTTAAAGTCAATTTTCTCAAAACGGCAATTTTGGTCATTGTGCATACGATTTCTGAAAAATATTTGACTAGAATTTCATGAAATTTTGAGTGGATGCATTAAACGCATAGATGCACAAAAATGATCTATTATTATGTTTCTAAAGTAAGAAGTTTTGAATTCACGACTACTTTTGTATATAAAAAGAAAACTCGACATTTCGAGTTTCTTTTTTATTTTACTTTTTTCTCAAGATCAACACATTTTATTTTTGTAATTGTAGGTCATTTTGAGAACAAATTATATCTGTAGGAATTCATTTTATGTATTTTATTTTTTCTTGTACAATTAAATTGTTTAATCATCCCCATGAAATGCAATATTCCCATTGTAATCATCATTTGTCAAAATATGAGTAAAAAAATAATTCGCTGATTTTAATCAATAGATCTTTATAAATTCGATTTTACAACGGATGTACATTATGATATACAATGTTCGTAAATATGATGATATTTTCGAAAAAAAAAATATATATATATATCCAATATTTTAATATATATCTGGTATATTGATGTATATCCAATGTTTTTTTAAATATTAGATAGAATAATAGATGTATTGTCAAAATTAAATATTTTCAGACTTGATATAAATTAAAACTTGGAACTTTTCATTACATGTAAAATCTTCCACTTTATATTTTTTAACAAAATATGCTAAAATAATCTTTGCATTTAATAATAAAAACATTAAAGACAATTCCAAAACAAGTAAATAATTTGCTCTTTGTACTCATTTCCCAAATACAGGTTTGGTTCAAAACAATTGAATTACCAATAGTTGAAGTAAGGTAAGCATCAAAAGAAGATGTTATGATTGAGTTAAAAATTATTAGTTCATTATTAACATTATTCCAACTATCTAAAGGATAGTAATTTGTTCTCAAGATCCACCAATAAAATTCAAATGATTAAAGAAAACACTTTTAAAAAATTCTTTAATAACTCTCTTCAGACACGAAGTTAGAGTGTTACTATAAAATATATATATATATATATATATATGTGTGTGTGTGTGTGTGCATGTGTAGTTGCAAAATTGCTAGAGCCCTAAAATACCAATTTATTTAAAATAATCTACACTGTAAAAAAAAAAAAAAAAAAAAAAAAAAAAAAAAAAAAAAAAAAAAAAAAACGAATATTCATGCGTCAAGCAAGATTGCGAGACATTTTCCAACACATTCCACAACACTGTAACAAAACTTCACAGTACTAAGTAAGCAATTTAGAAAGCACATAACACATTTGAACACAAAATTTCAGCAATTACTATCAATAGTCAAATAAACAAAATATGCGATTTCTTTTGTGCAGATCTGTATATGCTCTATAGATTTGTATGTACACTACACAGTATGCAAAATTTACTTCACTTAGGAAATACATAGCACAACTGAAAATTCCCCTTCAGTAATTTCTGTAAGTAAACGGAATAATACGTGAGATCTTTTGAGTAGCCTTGTATATGATCTATAGAATTTATATCCACAAATTAATATGCAAAAAATTGGTTGTATTTAAAAACAGATACCACAGCTGAAAACGAGCTACAAGCAATCATTGTTCATAGACAGTAACTGTAACAAAATTCCTTTGAGTGTCCTTGCAAATGAACGATACATTCTATGCAAACAATGTTGTACAGTAAGCGCCTTGCAGTTCACCTCAGAGTATATTTACGCGCGATAGAGCACGGACAGACAGACAGACCAACCAACCGAATTCATAAACACTTTTTAACTCTGTTGGAAAGTGTTAAAAATCGTCAAAAAACGGAAAAACAAAGTTTCCTTGAAATCCTGTGCGATTTCATGGAATAACAGTAACTAGTAAATCTGCAGATCAGGAGCCTCGACGTCAGCTCTAAAAGTGATTGTTATTTATCTCACTTTTCATATTATTCAGCATCTTACAATCCGCAATTTATTTTTTTATATTACATATACATATTTATAGGCATATAAAATACTTCGGAAGTTTCAGAAATTAAAAGCGTTAAATTAAACACGGTATATGCAATGATATTCTGAAATTCTTATATGTACTTCTTATTCATGTAACTTTTTAGATAAAAAAAATAAACTTGTATTAAAATAAATTCTTCATTTATGTCAATAGAATACAAAAATAATTTATTTTGATAATAAAATATTGCAGCAAAATAGTGCGAGTTACTTGAATTTTACTATTTTGATATTCTTTGAAATTGGGTTGCTAAGCAACGAATAAATTAAAGGGCAAATAAAAAGAAATGCATTAAAAAATTTTTTAAAAATATGAAAATAAAATGTTTTATATTTCCCGAACAGATGCAAATTTTTTTCCAATAATTTTAACAATTAATTTATAAATTCTAATGAATGTATCAGCAAATTATCAAAGCTATTGGATATATTTAAAACCTCCATATCTAAAATTTAGCATAAATAATTTTACGTTTCAATCCCTTAAACAAATATGCGATTTTCATTTCTGTTAAAAATGAAATTTGAAAATCGTCTGCATTCCCGTAGGAAAGCATTATGACCTAAAAAGAAATGTTCTATATTTTTCGAACGAATGAACTAAATGTAACTAAAAACTATACAGCTAATTCCGGGTACCTAAACAACATACCCATCAAAAAGCAACCTAATAGGACGATTTTTACGACAGTTATCGCGGAACAGACAGACAGACGGAAGCCAAAAACTTTTCGAGTTTTCACAGTGAGCCTCAACTGAAGTTTTGGCAATTAGATAGCAGATTTTCTGGTTACTTCGATTGAAAAATTTTCTGTTATTTGGGGGGGGGGGGGAATGAACAAAGTAGATATTCTGTCAAGGAAAAGAAAACCCATCAGTCCTGCGTGGTTTCACCAAAATATAGTTAAGATTTAAATATTTTATTTAAATTATATCTTTCATTTCATAATTATACCTACATTGAGAAAAAATGAACAAATAAAAAAGGAGAAACATTCAATCATTATTAACGGATTACTGGTATTTTTTCAGTGTATATTTATGCAATAAGAAATTAATGTGTTTAAATATGTTAAAATAGACAAAATTTCATTCATTTTCTTTCTCTAAACTGTTTAAAAAGACTCGGTACCATTTGAAATTTTTTTTTATTTGAGTAATTTATATGATCTTATTGACATACTATTAAGGAGACTTAAGACACTTAAACCTTCAAAAAATTCTTAAAATATATATATATATATATATATATATATATATATATATATATATATATATATATATATATATATATATATATACAGGGTGTTTCAAAAACCTTGATCTCAGCTTTTACTCCTTAAATATTGACAATAATCAATATTATAAATTATAAAGTTACGAAAAAAATTTACATAATTTTATGAAATCGATTAAAATTTTCAGGGAAGCAAATTTGAAGAATCACAAAATTTAAATTTTTATACGGCCCTCGTACAAAACATTTCTTTATGAATAAAATGTGCTCCATACACTAATAATTCCATGTACAAAATATCAGCATTTTATCATAAAACATCGCAGAGCTATGTTTAGACGAAATTGGTGAGGGGGTTAACCATAAATTAAAATGTAAACATTTACAGCTAGAGTGCAGATGACGTGACGCAGAAATGCATCGTAATAAAAAAAAATATGGATCTTATCTTTAGTTTTATTTACAAATTTACAAAACTATGCTTCCTGGAAAACACCTTAAAATTTTACACGATCAATTACAGGATGAAACTTGGAAATGCTACAGTCAATGTACATTAAAACAGCTTAGAAATGTTTGACAGAAATGTAATCATAACATAAATAGTTTTGAACAAGCTTTGTAATCGTTGCGTACATTTATTATTTCTATACAGTTTATATACTTTTGCGGCAATAAATAGCACAATTATTATTTATTTATGCGATCATTATTTTCTTTCGTAATTTGTGTACGAACCCTGAAACACGGCCATCCGACGTGATTTTTCCCCTTTGCAAGCTCATATCCAGGCATCAAAAGGTTGTTAAAGTCGGCATTTATGTATTTTCATACCTCTGCCAATTTTATGATAAAATGCTGAAATTCTGTACATGGCATTATTAGTGTATGGTGCATATTTTACACACTGGAAAATTTTTTGTACGGGGGCCGTATAAAAATTTAAATTTTGTATTTCTTCAAATTTAATCCCATGAAAATTTTAAGCGATTTCATAAAATTCTGTACCTTATTTTACGTAACTTTGTAATTTATAATATGGGTCATTCTCAAATAAAGTTACAAAACAGTGTTCAACAATATAATTAAATTTCCAGTTACAAACGAAATACTATTCTTATTTTATACAAATGTACGGAATTTTTTGAAGATAATACAATATCTATTGAATAATAGTTTCTTAAAACATTTAAGTATTTTCAGATTATAATGCTCAATTTTTGAAAAATCGACTGTCCCCAGTGAGAAACTTCAAAAAGAAAGCCTTGAATATACAAGATATAGAATGGGACTGTATTTAAATTATACGTCATTTCAAAATTAGATACCTTTTCTTTCAATTAAAATATAAAATCAGAAAACATTTTAATTATAGAAATATAATATAGCTTGAAATAAAAAATGGTCCCCAAAGAATGCACGTTTTCCTATGTCCACTCTGTTACCACGATTTTCTAATGATCTTATTACACAGTAAATGACAGCGCATGTCTGAAATCTGTGTGCATATATGAAGATTTAGTCCACATGGAATTTGCATTCATAAAGTGGGAGAATATTTTTTTACATATTTTTCTAACAAAACATTAGCTAAGTACATTTTTGTCTGACCACTATGTTACCTTAATATAGATCATATAAATAACATTTAAGGTTGGTAAATATAACTAATAGTAAGCTTATGTATGTATGCAATAATACAAGGCTACTTAAGCATGAATAATATCTTGAATTATTTAAAAAAAAAAAATAGAAATCTTGCATTTGTCCATTCTGTTACCTGTTCACTCTGTTACTGAGTAGTTTTTTCATTAAATTAAACTCATATATTACATCAGATTACATTATAGTATATTTCCAAAAGATTTTAACAACGTGAATTACATATTAGGACAGTAATTCATATTATTGTAATGAATCTTTTAGAGGAATTGATATGTCTAAATTTTTAAACCATAATAACAGAGTAGACATATATTTGTTTTCTATCCAAATTGGTAATATATTTGACCAAATATTTGTTTTCTATAATATCTGTCACCATTTCAAAAAAAATATATACTAAATTTGAAGAATTAAAAGTAAATTTTATGTTAAGAAATGTAATGAAGTTTTAACATAGTGGACATTTTGCTCATGTGTTTGACAAGAGAATTGACCATTTTTACTATAAATAAAAAGAAAAGTATTGGAAAAGTTTCAGTTTTCATAACACGAGATGGTAATGTAGGTAATTAAAATAAAATAATTATGTGAAAACAACAACAACAACAAAATCAAGACATAATCAATTTCTGAATTGTAACTTTTTTTTAAGAATATGTCTATGATCAATATTTAAAGAATAAAATCCGAGGTCATGTGTTTAAGACCGTGTATATATTGTAGAGTATTAATTTCTGAACACGTTAAAACGAAGTTAATGACACTCTTAATAGCTGTTAAATACGAAATATTTCCGAAGAAAGAACTTTAAAGTTATTTTTCTCCATATGTGATTTTGGGGCATTATGCGCAATGTAGTTAAAAAACTTTTCAATATTTTTTCATGAAATTTTCAGGCTATATAGTATATAGTAGGCTCTATAAAGTGAAACTAAATTTTCATCTTCTTTTTTTAAAAAAATGTTTTTTCTTTAGTGTTATATTGCTAAAATTTTGAAAATTTTATATAAGCAAAATACAGTTTTTAAAACATAAAAATGCTATAAATAAATAATAAAAAAATTATAAGCAGTGTAAGCACAAGATTTTCAAGTATAATTATATACTAAAAATTTTGTTTTATATTCAGAAATTCTTTTGTAATCATGCGCAGAAACTGTGATTCCAATTTTCTGCTCAACAAGTTAAAAAACCCCTAAACAAATTTCCTCATTATGATCTGAAAAAAAAATGAATGATAGAAGAAACATGTATCTATTACTTCTTATAAAAATTGTGTTTTTGTAATGTACGCTTTTTAAGACATAAATGATAAATATGGTCATTTTTTTTCGGCATTTCAATATTCTTACATCCCTTTAAATGGTTTTACAAAGAAAATGATTTAATGACGTAAAAATGCAGTTTTTGTAGTAAATTCGAAAATTTTAATTTAAAAAATATGTACGAAAATATTTAAAACACACGTCTCCTACAATTTTGAACATTTTGAAATGTCTTTTTTTGCATATATTTCTTAGAAGTGTGCTCTATAAATATAAGGATAAGATTTCAGACGCGGCCGGTGGACCGTTCTGGACGCTAAAAACGAAGGGGCGGAAAATATACAAAAATATTTGGTTATAATAGTTTCTTTAATATATAGTGATATATACCACGGCTAACAAACATAATTGGTTCTGAATTAAGTCCGTTAGTCGAAACTGATTTTTTGGCCATTTAAAATGCAATATATTAGTTGCACGTATCCAAAAAAATAAATAAAACGTTCGTGAACCGCATCTAAGTTCATTAGCCGAGTCAGAAATAGAGGGAAAACAATTATCGTTAGCTGAAATATCAGCGTACATCATTCGTAGTAGTGTTTAAAAGATCTCGCCCAGGACGCCGTGGCTTCTAAATCTGGTCCTAGGGCTATATATATATATATATATATATATATATTTAGCTTATTCGTTTGTTATAGCGCAGTTTATGATTAATGCTATACCCTTTAATTTGTATCTTGTATAAAGAGAAATGTCATTTTTACACACACACACACACACACACAAAAGAGAGAGAGAGAGAGAGAGAGAGAGAGAGAGAGAGGCTAATTTTCAGTTTATTTATGACTGTGTAGCCTTCGTGCTATAAAGAACACGGAATGGACAATTTTAAAGTTACAGACATATTTTAGGTACCTTTCATTACAAAAAGCTACCTATTGCAGCCGTTCGGAGGAAAGCAATTAAAAAAAAAAAAATTGGTATATTTTCGCCGATCATGACCCCCAAACCACCCTCCATTCAAATTTTGATATATATATATATATATATATATATATATATATATATATATATATATATATATCTGACATTTGTCATGCTGTAACTCTCTTATTTATGAACCAATTTGGATGTGACTGAGTATGTGTATAGGACATACCAAAGTCTTGACCGAGTTTGTTGGCCAGCTTCAACCGTCATCTTGTTTCAAAATGGCGACCAGTTAAAAATGTTTAAATTTTTAAAAATTCAAATAGATGTTCAAAAAAATTATAAATTAAAAAAAATTGTTTCCGTTAAGTGTTAGAACGTGATACAAGGATTGTTGAATTTTTTTTGTTTTCGCTATATCTTAAAAAATGGCTGAGATATAGCAGTTTGAAATTCTAGGGTGGTTGAGATTTTAAACAATCTGATATTTGTTATGCTGTAACTCCGGTATTTATGAACCGATATGAATGTGACTGATTATGTATGCAGAACGTACAAAGGTCTCAACCGAGTTCTTTGGCCAGCTTCATGCGCCATCTTGTTTCAAAATGGCGGCCAGTTAAATTTTTTAATTTTTTTAAAAATGCAAAAAGATGTATAAAATATTATAAACTGAAAAAATTGTTTCCATTAAGTGTCAGATCGTGATACAAGGATTCCAGAACTTTTTTTGTTTTAGCTATATCTTAAGAAATGTCTGAGATATGACACCTTGAATTTCTAGGATGGCTGACATTTTGAAACTATCTCATTTTTGTTATGTTGCATTCAATCAAAAATCGCATTCAAATTTAGTATTAACAAAAACCTTGATTGAATTTTCTATAATCGGGCTCCAAGTATTTTAGCTTCGGATGTTTAGGTAAAAGGAGTTGAATTTTTTAAAACATGGACTATGAAAGCTACCTTTTCCTCCCGGTACAGGCCGGAAGGACTTTTTTAATTCTTTTTTGTTCGGAATGAAATTGGCAGGTGTTCTTATTCAGAAACTTTGTAATCGAAAGACGTTTTCCATTTTTTGGCAAAGACAGAAGATTTTTCAGAAAGTACTGTCAAAGTCGGCGTTTTGAATTGAATTTCGACGCCTCGGCACAAGAAAGGGGAAAACGTGTCGTCATGTGACGCGAATCGCTAATAACTCCATAAGTAATTTAATTATGAATAAATGGAAAACTTATTTCGATTGCAAATCGCTCCAATGTTATGCCTTTGTGTTTAAAAATGAATCAGAAAGTTTCGCGTTGTTGAGCAGGTCATTTGAGAACTACCTTAATGTTTTCCATTTAAAATAATTATATATTACACCAATATTTTTCGAATTAAAACATTCTTCTATCGAACTCACTAAAATATTTATATTTAATGATCAGAAATTTTGGACAGTCAACGCATGTATTGAGTACAGAGAAACAAATGTACATTTAAAAAACTAGTCGGATGTGGCAATCCCAAAACTTTATTCTATCTCACACAGGTTTCGCGTACACTAAAAAGAATCTGCACCAATTTATATCAAGGTCTAATGGAATCTAAAGTTTCATTAAATTCCGTGCATTAGTTCTTGAGATATGACTATTGCTATAAACGTGTAAATTCTGCAAAGTGCAGCATAGCAGCGCCACTTGCTGGGAGATTTGCACCAAAACCTAATCGACAACAACTTATGTCAACGTCTAACTGAATCTGAAGTTTGATGAAAATCTGTGCATTAGTTCTTGAGATATAGTTATCGTGATACTGATGAAAAAGTAGCATAGCAGCGCTACCTGTTGGACTATTTACACCAAACCGTAAGCAGCATCTATTAATGTCAATGTTTAACAGAATCTGAAGTTTGATAAAATTCCGTGCATTAGTTCTTGAGATATAGCCATCTTAAAAATAAATAAAAAAAAATGTGGTATAACAGCGCCACCTGTTGGAATATCTACACCAAAACGTAAACAGCATCTATGTATGTCAATGTCTAATGGAATCTGAAGTTTGATGAAAATAAGTGCATTAGTTCTTGAGATAGAGCTGATTGCAGAAATCGTGAAAAATGCAGCACAGCGCACCTGTTGGGAGATTTTCACCAAAAACTAATCAGCACCAATTTATATTTGGGACTAACTGAATATAAAGTTTTATTAAATTTCGTGCATTAGTTCTTGAGATAGAGCGCCCACAAAATTTTTGTCACATACAGACAGACCAGACAGAGTAACAGACACACATTTTTAAAAAATAGTCAAATCGTGTTCAGGACCTTCTAAAACGTATAAATCCGTCAAAAACAGGAAGTCAAAAATTTTCATGAATTCAATACTTTCTTCTTGTAAAGATAGAAGAAAGTAAAAATACTGAAAAATCCGGAAATATTACTGGCACTCAGTGTTGCCAACTTTGCTGGTTTTTCTAGTAAAAAATAAAATACCATTCTACCAGAATTTTTATGTAGAATTTTTTGTTTAATTTACGACAGAGATTGTCAAATAAAATAAAAATTACTATACAGAAATTGTGGTAGGTTAGGAGTATTTTTAGTGTTTTTTAAAGGGGTAAATGGACAATACTGCTGATAATTGGTTTGTCAGTGCAATTTCCGTATTTTTATGATGCAAGAGATTTTGTGAATGCGTCAGAAAGTAGCGAATCTAGATAGGAGAATATGCTTAATAAATAACAGTGTTAAATGTATAGTTGAATTATCATTTTCTTTAAACAAATTCTATAAAAATATAGAAATTGTTCTGGTATCCGTTTATAAGTAAAATGTTCGTATTTTTAAGGCTTTTTTAGGGTTCTGTATACCCCTGAAAAGGGAAAAAACAGAACCCTTATAATCGCGCCTTGAAAATCTCGATTATGGAAAATCATGTAATAAGTCGACTTATATAATAATTCGCGCATTGTAACGGAATTTTTTGTAACGGTAATATCTTAAGTGGACGGTATAACAGTCCGATATTGCAATTTTAGAGGAAAGAGAAAAACTTTGTACCGTAATTTTCAGCGTATAATCCACGGATCGAACAACCCTGTTTCGACCTAGAAATTTTATTTTATAAAATGTAACATACTAGATCGGTGTAAATATTTGATTTCAAATATTAAATAAAATTTCTCGGTTTAAACATGATTGTTGGATCCGCGGATTATACGCCGGAAATTACGGTACGCCTGCTTTTGGTTTTAACTGTGTATACAGTCTGTTTTGGTTAATATCAATGTGTTTTGATAGTGTAAAGTAATAATTGTTAATGTTTGGTTTTGTGCAGTGAGTACTGTAATATATGAGGGTGTTAAAATGACAGTGGCGTAAGTCAATATTTAGTAATTTGAGAAATAAAGGTTTTTTGAAACTTGTCGTATTGCCATTGCATTAAGTGGTCCACCTTGTTTTACTCTCTAGCGACTCTCTAAGTGAACTATGACGTTTGACTGTCGCACTGAACAGAAATTAATATACGTTCAGTGAAAAAAAGTTATCTAGATTTTTCAAATATTTAACTTACTCCACTGTCATTCAAACCCCCTCATATATAAAGCAAACATTTGTTTTCTTGTACTGTTATGATCACTTAGCTAAAACAGTTCGTTATCTTCCACCTTGATTTATACTCTTTTAACCGTCCATAAATAACATATTTTCACTGTGACATGGACAAATATACTGATTTGACTAAAAACTGACTTGTACTGTTAAGACCGTCCGTAGAAGGTATAATATAAGGGTACAGAACCCTCAGGGTGCGAGTCCTTTTCACTGCAAATTCAGAGCACACATTGGGAACACATTTGGAACACTTTGATTCTTAAAAAGTGTTCCAGTTACTTTAATGTGTACTGAATGTGTTTCCTTAATGTGTTCCGAATATGCTCCGCTATAAAGAAAGTGTTCTGAAAGTATACCGAATGTGTTATGTTCGAGATATCTGTTAAATCTCAACTTGTGAACACATTTGAGAACGGATTGGGGTGCACATTTGGGCACACTTGTGAAATCATCGCTTTCAAAAAGTGCGCTAGAAACTGTGCAGAACAAAAGAAGTGTTCTCAGAAGTATTCTTAAAATTGTTCCAAAAAGTGCACTTCAAAATGTTCTAAAAAAGGTAACAAAATAGGTGTTATAAAAAGTGTTCTGAAAAGTGTATAGATATTTGCAGTGTTCGCACTTATCCTGATTTTTTTTTACAGGGCATCACTCATTTTTGTTCAACTGCAAAGAATTACCTGGTGCATGTACTTTTTCAAAATAATAGTATAAATAATCATAATAATAATGATAAGTAAATAAATTTAATCAACAAAATTAGAGAAACTGTGCCGCACGTATGTTTTGGGATGTGTGCACTGTCACAACACTTACAAACACATGCACAAATTAGCATACATATCTACTTATATATACAATATGTATATTGCAAGTTTATATGTGTGTGTACCAGTAAATCTCAGAATTCATTCTTTCTATTTTTCAAATATTTAATAAATAAAATAAAACAAAACAAAAGACAATTTGTGAACGTTGCAATATCTTTGTGCAGTTTTGGACCAAGAAATTGTGCTGAACAAAAGAAGTGTTCTCAGAAGTATTCTAAGAATTGTTCCAAAAGGTGCACTTTAAAATGTTCTAAAAAAGGTGACAAAATAGGTGTTATAAAAAGTGTTCTGAAAAGTGTATAAATATCTGCAGTGTTCGCACTTGTCCTGATTTTTTTACAGGGAATCACTCATTTTTGTTAAACTGCAAAGTATTACCTGGTATATGTACTTTTTCAAAATAATAGTATATAAATAATCATAATAATAATGATAAGTAAATAAATTTAATCTTCAAAATTAGAGAAACTGGGCTGCACGTATGCTTTGGAATGTGTGCACTGTCACAACACTTACAAATACCTACACAAATGAGCATACATATCTACTTATATATACAATATGTATATTGTAAGGTTATGTGTGTGCGTACCAGTAAAACTCAGAACTCCTTCTTTTTATTTTTCAAATATTTAATAAATAAAATAAAACAAAACAAAAGACAATTTGTGAACATTGCAATATCTTTATAAAGTTTTGGACCAAGATCTCAAAATTTATTCAAAAGAGTGTCGCTCCTTTTATATTGAAAAATACATTTTTTTTAAAGTTTGGAAAATAATTAATTTAGCGAACTGAAACATAAAAAAAGGCTTAATTTTAAAAAAAAAACTTTGAAGTACCAACAAAAATAGTATTCTGCATCTATAGTGCTAAGAAAAAACAAAGAATAATCAGAACAATAGAATTTTTTTAACTGGAAATATTGAAGAAAAAAGGTTATTGTACAACTTTTAAACTGATAGAGAAACTTACGGTTAAAGGATTTTTATTTCGAGTTTTAAATATTTATTAATTACAATCCTGTATATTTTCTTCATATATATATATAGTGTCTGAAAGCATTACTAAGAAAGAAATATTTTCTGCTAAAGCAAATTATTTATTAACATTCATATTGAAGCTGAAAAAGAAACTATTTCACTTGATTAAGTAAATAAAAATATCAACCGCTTCAAAATATCCATTAATAATTTTACTGAATGCTAAATTTATGCTATCATCTAAAGAGAAGATTCTGCATTTTCAAGTGACAGTCTCACTTATCTCTTTAATATGAGATATAATTTTATTCCTTCTCTTTTTCCTTAGTAAAAACCGCCGAGTTGCTTCTGCAGTAGACGCTGGCTTTGCTTCTGCAGTAGAAAGAGAAATCTTCGAACGGCATTAATCACTCAAAAAGGTACTAGAACCTTCTCTCTTGTGAAGAAGTATTTAATTTATTTTGGTTGAAATATGAAAATAGATATTGATATGGGTAGTTATTCCGGAAATTACGAATTATCAGAGGGAAGTATTTAGTAATATCGAATCTGTGCGGCGCTATTCAGAGTAAAAGAAATGATCTAAGAAACCTTGAAATTTATCTTAAACTTTTGAAATCTCAAGAAACAAAAATGTATAAAAAAACGTTTTCAATGATCATTTGTTATCAAATTATTTAATAATTCTAAGAAATATTAAAATTTATCTTAAAGATTTAAAATCAAGAGAAAAAAAAAATTATTTAAAAAAAAATTGTTTTCGACGATCATTTGTTATCAAATTACGTAATGATTCTAAAAAATTCTTAAAATTTGTTTTAAAGAGTAGAAAACTTAAATTTTATATATATATATATATATATATATAAATATTTGTTTTAATATCATTCATGATTTCATGTTCATTGATAATTCTAACGTGTATTATAAATAATAAAACTTCAGTTGAGTTTTCAAATGCAGGCAAATTTGTTCAAATGATATTTGGAGTGATGTCTTAGGCTGTGAACTTTTTGGAGAATTTATAAAATTTTGTTAACATGGTTAGTTTATTCCGAAAACTAAGAATTATGAAAAGAATGTATTTAATAATCAGGAATAATTGCGGCGCTATTCAGAGTAAAAGAAATGCTTAAAGAAACCTTAACATTTATATTAAACTTTTGAAATCATGAGAAACAAAGATGTATAAAAAAAGTTTCAACGATCATTTATTACGAAATTTTCTAATAATTCTAAGAAACCTTAAAATTTATCTTAAAGATATGAAATTGTGAGAAACGAAAATGTATATATATATATATACAAATTTGTCCTTTTTGGTGAGTCTTGAACATTATTTTATGTTCTATTTACTATTTAAGTTGAATAATTTTTTATATATATAATTTCTATTTCAGTTGCATATTTATTTATTTATTTTGCTATTTGAACCTCATGTTCGGTTTTAATTTTCTTGTTTTACTTTATTTTGTCATTTGTACCTCATCTCGGTCCTTAATTGTCTTGTTTCATTTTATTTTGTCATTTTTACCTCATGTCGGTCCTTAATTGTCTTGTTTCATTTATATATGTTATTAGGGACTTAATATTGTCAATTTTAGGCATAATGCGGACAATATATGTTGAAATAACATATACTTACTATGGATATTCTTATAACACCCTTCTGAAGATTCTATAAGATATTCATAGTTTTCCAATTTTGCTTTTTCAATTTTTGCTTTTTCATCCTTTTAAGTATAATTCATTCTGTGTCAATTCCATTGCTTTTTATGGTGTTTCATCCTTCGTTCTTCACATGTGTATTCATTTTGAAATATATATATATATATATATATATATATATATATATATATATATATATATATTAAATTTGTCTTAAAGAAATGAAATCCTAAATAACAAAAATGCATAAAATTGTAAATGTTCATTGATAATTTTTTTCAAATTATGTAATAATCTTAACTTGGATTATAAATATATTAAAACAACAAATTTGATTTTGTTTTGTTTTCAATTGTTGTTTTTGTAAGTCTGTTTACATAATACTTGGAATGATGTCTTGGGTTGTGGACTTTTGAAGAATTTATCCAATATAAAGTAATATGGTTATTTATTCCAGAAAACTACAAATTATGAAAGTAAAGTGTTTAGTAATACCGAATCAGCATGGCTCTATTTAAAGAAAAGTATGGTCTAAGAAACCTTAAAGAAGGGATGTCCTACCTGCGGCAAGCGGGCCGTTAGACCTACAACCTTTTTCGTGTAGAAAAATACATTTTATTTAAGGAATGAAATTTCGCGATTAAATCAGTTCAGAACTAGTGGTGACAAACAATTTTCAAGCAAATAAAGTTGGACAACCATGAATTAAAGTTTATTTTATAGTTTTGAAACAATAATAAAAAAAGTATACACTGGTATACTTTTATCAGGTACTTATGTAAACAGGTAGTATATACAGGGTGAATTAGAAAAATATATACATACACTGTTTAATGAGTTATAACTTTCTAATTTTTCTTTCTTTCTAAACTGTAATTAATTGGAAATAAGGAGTGGAACAAGATTAACTTTTGAAAAAAGAAAATTTATTTAAAAAAAAATCCCTGACGGCTCGGCCTACAGGCATATGTAGATTTCGAAGACACAGACCGTGGGGTGCCTGTTTGTTGGGAATTGCGGAAGAAATGACCTTTTTGCCATGATGCGGCAGTTGGAACCGTCCAATTCGAAACCTAACTTTTTTGCAAGTGGAGCCGGCAGGGATTTTTTTGTTTTTAATTTTTTTTGCTATAAGGGTTAGTCCTATAAAAAATTTGTCAAAATAAAAGTTTTAGATAATATTAAGAGGATTTATAATAAATTTAATCGGATTTGATATTTCGGGAATTAACGAAGTTATGAATTTTTTTCTTCTAAAACTCCCCTTTTTCCCCTCCTTGGGGCCATTTTTAATGATATCAAAAATCTGTTATACATAAATTTTACTCCCTTTTCCTAGAAGTAATAATAACTTTAAACGGATTCGATACGTATCATAATTAAGAAAGTATAGATTTTTTTTTGTTTTCACAAAAAGCCTCCCCCCCATCCCCCCCCCCTTGGTTCGATTTTGCCCATTAACGAACTTGACCGAGATTTTATGCCCCTTGATTTTATGTATCAGTTTGGAAGAGATTTGTCAGAATTACTGAAGTTATCGTGTCTATGAAAAAGTGACATAGATAGATAGATAAGTGGATAAATAGATAAAATTTTGAACTGGCGGGGGGGGGGGGGTGTTTTCTGGAAGTCATGATCGGCGTAGATCTGCAAATTTTTTTCAAAAATCCCAACTTAAAGGAAAATGTAATAGGTAATATTTCTTACGAAATCTACCTAATACTATTGTAACTATAAAACGGGCAGGGCTAGTGGAACTTAAGCCAAATGGTAGGCCACTCTGCCCGGCATGAACCTGTAACTATAAAAATGTAGCAGAAGTATTACAAAAACAATATCGCAGGGAGTTTCAGACAGATCCACCTATGCGACTAACAATTCATCGGATAAAAGATAAGTTTGAAACGAATGGATGTTCATAGACAACGTTCCAGAACCGCAATTGAGCAAGAATGCGCCGTAACACCAAATAAAATGTCTGTTGAAGTTTATGAATCAATATCCCACCATTATATAAGCAGTGTGCTGACCAGAACGGTAATAATTTTGAACACCTGCGGTAGGAGGAAAAGTTATACATTTTATGTAGATTCCTTTTCAATTTAAATATTAATTATATGTAATAAAAACTGGAGTTATAATCATTCAAAGTGTGCATATATTTTTCTGACACACCATGGATATATTTTTTCAGCGATCATTTGTCATCAAGCTATATTATAATTCCCAGAAACCTCGAAATGTATTTTAAACTTTTGAAATAGTGAGAAATAAAATTGTTTAAAAAATGTTTTAACAATCATATTTTGTCAAATTGTGTAATAATTCTACCGGGTACTATAAACAGTAAAACTTCAATATGTTTGATTTTGTTTTGTTTTCAAAAGTACCGTAATTTCCGGCCTATAATCCGCGGATTGCCAATTCTGTTTCAACCCAGAAATTGCATTCAATAATTGAAGTCAAATATTTACAGCGACCTTATAAGTTACATTTTATACAATAAAGTTTCTGGGTTGAAACAGAATTGTTTAATCCGTGAATTATAGGCCGGAAATTATGGTAATCATGATGAAAATTAAATAAAAGTTGTCTTAGATTCTAAATTTGGGTAATTTGTCTTATATGGGTCATTCTCAAATAAAGTTATAAAACAGTGTCCAACAATATAATTTCCATTTAAAAAAGATATATATTTCTTATTTTATACGAATATGTGGAACTTTTTGAAGATAATACAATATCTGTAGAATAATAGTTTCTTAAATTATTTAAGTATTTTCAGTTTATAATGCTCAATTTTTGTAAGTTTGACTGTCCCCAATGACAAACTTAAAAAGAAAGCCTTGAAAATACAGGACACAAAATGGAAATGTTTTTAAATTATACATCATTTCAAAATTAGATACCTTCAATATGTTTGATTTTGTTTTGTTTTCAAAGGTAATTATGATGAAAAATAAATAAAAATTTCTTAGATTCTAAACTTGGGGAATTTTTCTTATATGAGTCATTCTCAAATAAAGTTACCAGACAGTGTCCAACAATATAATTAAATTTCCAGTTAAAAAAGATATATTATTCTTATTTTATACGAATATATGGAACTTTTTGAAGATAATACATTATCTACTGAATAATAGTTTCTTAAAACATTTAAGTATTTTCAGTTTATAATGCTCAGTTTTTGAAAAATTAACTGTCCCCAATGAGAAACTTAAAAAGAAAGCCTTGAAAATGCAAGACACAGAATGGAAATGTTTTTAAATTATACATAATTTCAAAATTAGATACTTTCAATATATTTGATTTTGTTTTGTTTTCAAAGGTAATCATGATGAAAATTAAATAAAAGCTTCTTAGATTCTAAATTTAGGGAATTTGTCTTATATGGGTCATTCTCAAATAAAGTTACAAAACAGTGTCCAATAATATAATTAAATTTCTAGTTAAAAAAGATATATTATTCTTGTTTTATACAAATATATGGAACATTTTGAAGGTAATACAATATCTGTTGAATAAGTTTCTTAAATTATTTAAGTATTTTCAGTTTATAATGCTTAATTTTTAAAAATTTGACTGTCCCCAATGAGAAACTTTAAAAGAAAGCCTTGAAAATACAAGAAACAGAATGAAATATTTTTAAATTATACATCATTTCAAAATTAGATACCTTCAATATGTTTGATTTTGATTTGTTTTCAAAGGTAATCATGATGAAAATTAAATAAAAGCTTCTTAGATTCTAAACTTGGGGAATTTGTCTTATATGGGTCATTCTCAAATAAAGTTACCAGACAATGTCCAACAATATAATTAAATTTCCAGTTAAAAAAGAGATATTATTCTTGTTTTATACAAATATATGGAACTTTTTGAAGATAATACAATATCTGTAGAATAATAGTTTCTTAAATTATTTAAGTATTTTCAGTATATAATGCTCACTTTTTGAAAATTTGACTGTCCCCAATGAGAAACTTAAAAAGAAAGCCATGAAAATACAAGACACAGTATGAAAATGTTTTTAAATTATACATCATTTCAAAATTAGATACCTTCAATATGTTTGATTTTGTTTTGTTTTCAAAGGTAATTACGATGAAAATTAAATAAAAATTTCTTAGATTCTAAACTTGGGGAATTTTTCTTATATGAGTCATTCTCAAATAAAGTTACCAGACAGTGTCCAACAATATAATTAGATTTCCAGTTAAAAAAGAGATATTATTCTTATTTTATACGAATATATGGAACTTTTTGAAGATAATACATTATCTATTGAATAATAGTTTCTTAAAACATTTAAGTATTTTCAGTTTATAATGCTCAGTTTTTGAAAAATTAACTGTCCCCAATGGGAAACTTAAAAAGAAAGCCTTGAAAATACAAGACACAGAATGGAAATGTTTTTAAATTATACATCATTTCAAAATTAGATACTTTCAATATGTTGGATTTTGTTTTGTTTTCAAAGGTAATCATGATGAAAATTAAATAAAAGCTTCTTAGATTCTAAATTTGGGGATTTTTTCTTATATGGGTCATTCTCAAATAAAGTTACAAAACAGTGTCCAACAATATAATTAAATTTCTAGTTAAAAAAGATATATTATTCTTGTTTTATACAAATATATGGAACATTTTGAAGGTAATACAATATCTGTTGAATAAGTTTCTTAAATTATTTAAGTATTTTCAGTTTATAATGCTTAATTTTTAAAAATTTGACTGTCCCCAATGAGAAACTTTAAAAGAATGCCTTGAAAATACAAGAAACAGAATGGAAATATTTTTAAATTATACATCATTTCAAAATTAGATACCTTCAATATGTTTGATTTTGATTTGTTTTCAAAGGTAATCATGATGAAAATTAAACAAAAGCTTCTTAGATTCTAAACTTGGGGAATTTGTCTTATATGGGTCATTCTCAAATAAAGTTACCAGACAATGTCCAACAATATAATTAAATTTTCAGTTAATAAAGAGATATTATTCTTGTTTTATACAAATATATGGAACTTTTTGAAGATAACACAATATCTATTGAATAATAGTTTCTTGAAACATTTAAGTATTTTCAGTTTATAATGCTCAGTTTTTGAAAAATTGAATGTCTCCCAATGAGAAACTTAAAAAGAAAGCCTTGAAAATACCAGACACAGAATGGAAATGTTTTTAAATTATACATCATTTGAAAATTAGATACCTTATCTTTCAATTAAAATATAAATTGAGGAAACATTTTAATAATAAAAATATAATATTATAGCTTGGAATAAAATGTCCATAAAGAATGCACGTTTTCCTATGTCCACGCTGTTACCAAGATTTTATAATGATCCTATTACACAGTAAATGCCAGCACATGTCTCAAGACTGTGTACATACTTTGGCATAACTCAAACTTAAGAAAATGCAATTTCGTGCCAAATATTATAAACAGTTACGAAAATGAAACAGCGACCAATGAAGAAATTTCTAGTCCAATGTGACTTATTTAAGTAGCCATATGTTATATATTTTGTAAGCGAAATAAAATTAAATATTAAGGTTGTCGATTAATAAAATAGGATTTACTTGTTATAGGGACCTTGACACAACTCAAGCTTAAAAAATGCAACTTCGCGTCAAATATTATAAACAGTTGCGAAAATGAAACAGCGACCAATGAAGAAATTTCTAGTCCAATATGACATTTAAGTAGCCATATGTTATATATTTTGTAAGCGAAGAAAATTAAATATTAAGGTGGTCGCGTAACAAAATAGGTACTTACTTGTTACAGGTACCTTGGAATAACTCAAGCTTAAGAAAATTCAGTTTCGTTCCAAATATTATAAACAGTTACGAAAATGAAACAGCAACCGATGAAGAAATTTCTAGTCCAATATGACTTATTTAAGCAGCCATATGTTACATATTTTGAATTACATTGTTACATGACTTGTGTATATATTTAAAAAATACTGTTTAATGTATGTATTAACTGGAGTAAATAATGTACAAATTGCATATGCATTTGATAAATTAATAATTATATAACAATTTCATGAGGTTTTATAAATGGTTATCAGAAAGAAAAATATATAAATAAAGATTGCCAGAAAGATTTTCCAAAAATTTTGCTTTTCTGTCCATGTTTAATGTCGCCGTTTCCTCTATCGTGGCAAGGTCCTTATAACAAGGAAGTACCCAATAAAGTTTAGGAACCGATGATATAAATAATTCAAAAGTAAACTGAAGTACACCTTGTGTTTCCTTGAAGAAGTGGTGATATATTCTGGAGTGTTTCTATCAGTTAACATCTGTAAAAATAAAAGAAAAATTAATTGCATGTGCTATATATCATTATTTAAATATTGTTCATATTTATATACAGATGAAATAAAGATTGCTATCTTTATTTTTAAAAGAAGTACACTTAAATTTTAAAATAAGGCTAACACTTTGGATTTCTAAGTGAATGTCTGAAGACTATAACTAAGAAATTCGTCGACATGCAGCATGCTTATGCATTTGAGAGGCAAAATATGCTTGTAATTGCAGTAAAATTTCGAAAAAAAACGATAAATTATTGGAATTCGTTATTTTTTTCTTGAAAAAAGTATAAAATATTGAATGTGCTATCAATTTTTTTTATGAAGAACAATCACGTTAACTCAACTCCCGATATCTCGACGATTATTTTTTTTAATAGTAAAATAATTTCTGCTCGTTAAGTAGAACATTGTTTTTGGAAAAAATATGTTTTAATGTGTAATTGAGGTTAAAAGGTTTGGGGAATTACATCGTTTTACTCGCCACTGGCGAGTGGATTTTCTGACAAGTGAGAGATTCTTTAAGAAGACTTTTGTAAACTGCAGGCTGTAGAAGATATGTTTTTTATTTGTTAGCTACATTTTGCAACTCTCCAAATTACCGCAACGTAAATATGGTACTAAGTTCTATCCTATACTAAACTCTCCTCCGCTGCATATATTTCTTAATTTTATTGAAAAGAAATTACGAAAATGTATTGTAGTAGTAATGAATTATTTGTGCAGTTGCATAAATACTGTCATAAAAAATTTTCAACTGTACGTTGCTTCTTGCTGGCTGGTAAAATAAATCTTATTGCTTGTAAGATTTTCTGAAAATTCTCCACCTCTACAGGTTAGACACATTTCTTTTGAAAAAAGTTCTCATATCTTATATGGATTCTTGTAGGGCCACCTCTAAAGTTCGTACATATTGTGATCTGTATTCACTATAAAAAATACTGTATTTGAGTATTATTGAGGTAAAGTATGGAATACCAAAAGAATGATAGAGACAGTTGAGCATCACGAATTTTATTTCTACAGAGAACAAGTCATTTCTTCAGTTTTGTAAGTAAGTTTTATTTATTTTTTACTTTTAACAATGACTTAAGAGCATGTTGTACTTTTATGTGCATTGTATTGCGCTAAAACTTTCATTAAAGTAATATACAATAAAATATTATCAGTTGAGAATTAGCCACCTAAAGGGCAAAACTGAGAAATTTCATTAGTGGTCAGTGTCCTGTATTGTAGTAGCAGTTTTAAAAGTGGCCAGTTTTTTTTAATTTAAAAGTGATAAGTAATACACTTATGTTACAATTTCTATTAGTATTAATCTAAAATTAAATACTCAATCAAATATATTAATATAAACATATTGCAACCAGCAAAAGTGGAATCCTTGATGGAATGCAAGAAAATTTTACACTTTCCTCGTAGGAAAAGTTGCCGCACTCTGGCAATTTTGTTAATAGCCACCTTTTTTCATTAAGTTGCCTTATGGTCGGTGGCTGGCACTAATTTTGCCCTAAAAAAAAAAAAAAATAAATAAAAAAAAAAAAAAAAAAAAACTTGACATTTTCAACCTCCCAGTTTATATTGGGTCGAGTTTGATGGACTCTATTGATTACCTGACAAAGAAATCTAGGAATAGTATTTATATTGAATTCACTTTCTTTTGTTTGATAAGGTAAACCCCAAGTAGTGCATACAGTTGGCCTATCGTTGGCAGTTTGTAGAAACGCGAAATGCTAGGGTTGAAATGCCAAAAATAAGGCAACAGAGGCCCTCTAATTTAGAGTGTTATTCGACCAACCAAAAATAATTTTGTCAGGCCACATCGAATTGTATGTATATCTGAGAAGCAGACGTTTGCAGCACTGTTGGGGCTTTGTTGGCAAATGGTTCGTTGGCCAATAGTATGACAAGGTGCACATTTCTTACTGTTGGCTAACGTGGGATTGTACAATTATGAAACATTGGCTCAACATTTTTATGCGAAAAATAAAGCAAACAAACAACTATAAGTAGTGATATAAATTTATACAATTTTATAACATGACAATAATAATAATAATCATAAAGTTTTGACCAAAATAATTCTCCAAAATTGTGCAACTTTCATAAATTTTCTTTTGCCTCATGAATTTTTGAGAATATTTATGTTAATATAAAATCAGTATTTATAATTTTTTTTTAGTTAAAATAACTTTCAAATTGTAATTTCTTAATAAGTGTTCCAATTTGAGATAGTCAATACCATAACGAAATTTAAAATTTGTGTGTTAAATAAGATGTAAAATGCAATTATTTTTTTACACATTTATTTATTTTAGCAGTTATAATTATTATTTTATATTTATTTTTATATTTATTTTTAAATTCAGTGTAATGAACTTTAGTGTTAATGCGAATACATTGTCAAATTTTGAAAAAAATCCACGGCAATAAAGCGTCAGGTATCATACCATCTACTTGTTATACTTAATACCAATAAAATATGATATATTAAGATAAAATCTATGGTAAAACAAAACTGCGCAGAAAATCGATCTGCTTATACAGTGAAATTTTTTACTATAAAACTGAAATAAATTTAACAGATTTTTAGCTGAAATAGATATGTTTGTTCATATATTAAGTCAGAAAAAATTAATTAAACTGAAAAAAAAAATTATGTTTCTTTTTTCATTTCCACATTTGTGATATGAGTTGTTATAGATAATATAATCAGCAATTTCATGTATAATTTTTTTTTAATGATGATAAAATTTTGCGATAAAAATTATCAATAATGAAAACAGAATTGAAAATAAAAACAATAATGAGTATTCACTGAAAACTGTGAGATAATCCAAATTGCAAAACAGTAAAAAAAAAAAAAAAAAAAAAATCATGTCAGAATAACTGATAAAACACTTTTATACTTTTTTACAAAACATTTTCCATTGTCTGTAAAAGTTGAAAATTAACGGAAATTTAAATTTTTTAGATGAAATAAAATCAAACTAGTACCCCAAAACCCTGACCTTATGTAATTATTAGTGCAAAATATTGTCTCAATCCCTGTATAACGAAATCCATTGTTTCAGTCAAAAAATTATTTATAGAGAATGAGAAGAACGAAAAATATCCTGTTTAATATGTAAATTTTGTAAAAAAAAAATGTTTTTGAGGTGTTTAATTAAGATTTTGAAAAGATTAAATCTAAATATTAACTTGATATTATATTTTTTAAATTATTTACACCGTTTCAAAACTGAAAATGAACATTTATTTGAAAGCATAGTAAACTAGTTGGAAATTGTACGTTTAACGGGGCAAATGAGGTGCGTTCGTTTCGGGCTATAACTAGTTTTAAAATGTAAAAAAATCCTCGTTATTATTTCAGTGAAATAAATTATATCGTCGGCTATGAGCGAAATGAGGATGACTTTTTTTTTTCCTTATTACGTATGCCATGTTTACAGATGCGAATTTTTTTTCGACACCAGACAGCGCTGTAAAATTCACCATGGAGATCTTGCTTTGCGAATGATTACATCCATGGTTTAATATTTCTATGACTCACGTTGCATGAATCTTTTGTTTATTTACTTTAATGGATTGAAATATTCGGCTGTTAACCTAATTTTCACTGAAGTTATCTCAGAATCTATACATTTTTAAATGTAACTCATCTCTGAAGCAAACAATTTTTTTGAACGATCTTTTTAAAAATGTAACTTTTATGTAATTTTATTCGAAAAAATAATTTTGAATAAAAATGGCCGCTTGGCATATGGAAAAAGATGCGGTTAGACCGTATTTGTTTTCCTCAGTCACATGACTTGCGCTTTTACTAATATAAATTATGTATGATAGGATTTAATAGAATAACGAAAACTTTTATTAATATCTTTTTAAGTTTTGATTCGATTTTCATAAAATTTAAAATGACTCGGCAAAATTATCCAAGGATTATATATATTAAATTTCAAACCATTAAGTTGTGTAGTTTTTACGCTGTTATATGCGGACGGACCAGACGACGACTATATAGGTGCTACCTATTTATATAATTACAAACGCACCTAAAACTAGTCGTTGGGGGCCATCGTAATACTTACCCTTCATGGATATGCATAATATAAAAATATGAAAATAAAACATGTTTAAACTACTTATAAAATGCATTGTAATTCGAATAAAATCGTGGCTTGATGACGTCATAAACTTTAAATGTTCGGTTACTGAATTGCGTAAAAGAAACATCCTTATAACTCCAAAATTGATAAGCACATTAACTAACGGTTTACTGCGTCGGATTAAGCGTCTTATTTCCAATTAAAATATATCTTTGAATTGAAATTTGAATGAAATACAGGGTCATGAAAAATTGAAGAGTGTGGAAAATATTATTACAAATATCTCGGCAACTCATTATCCGATCGACTTCATGCTTTATGCAAAATTTATGTTTTTGTATTGTCTTTTATATTCACTCCTTAAAATAAACAATTTCGAAAATTTTTATATACCTTTTATCAGAACGAATATTTCGAGAGTCCGAAAAAAATAATTCAGGATAATCGAGGTACTGAAATTCAATAAACTTCTTTCCATTATTACATACTAAGTAAATACCAAATTCCAAGTCTCTATCTCAATTTGTTCGGGAGATAGAGCGTTTACAGACACACACACAGACAGACGGACGGCCATTTTTTTTCTAAAAATATGTTTTTCGGAATCTCCAGTGTCTGAAACGTGTAAATCCATCAATTTTTTTTTTTCGATTTTCAAAACGATTACAAGACTTACCCTATACTACGTATGATGGGTAAGTAAAAAGAATTTAATATTAGAAGTTCTAAATTTTTAATCTGCATAATTCCTAAACTACATGCCTGAATGACTTGCCGTTTGTTATCTGAACATAAAATTTGCCGAAAAATCCAAATATGATGTCAAAATGAGATGTTAGTATCGAAAATTTTAAAGTCTTATTCAATTACTATCTGTAGACGACATCTAAGCAAAATTTCAATATAGTTTTAATTAGTAGACATTATTACTAATCGATTGGTACTGGTCATATTTTTATACGATGATTTGCGGTAGAGTTAGCAGCTTTCTTTTTTCGTTTTACTCCCAAAACTGTACAATAGTTCACCATATTTATGGTTTGATTAAAAACGATTGCAACTAGACGAATAGTTTTGCTATTGTTTTGGTTCAAGCTAAGGGTTCAAGTTAACTTGACGTGAATGTACCATTTAAATGATGAAACTTATTGTCAAATTTTTCAGTATTTTGGTTGCAGCAAAAGTAGGATAATTTTCTTGGTGAAATATTGAACTTTACTTTCAAGTATGTACGGAACTTCCGTACATACTTATTTTTAAAATATTGAGCTATAAAGACTATTTTTGAAATATTTTGGAGGAAAAAATTGTTGTCTCTGATAATTCAAACATAAACAAAAATTAATTAAAGATAATGATTATTATATTAAATCAATGGAATTATTTGACCACTCCTCTTTGTATGTTGTGGCAGTTACGAATTTGAAAGTAATGATATTTTTTACATATAATCTTTATTTGACCTATAATTCTTTCTTCCTTTGTAGCATGTCAATATTTTTATTTTTAAAAGAAAATTGAAAATAATAAAAATTCTGAAACAAAATCAATATTTTCCAAAATTTTAATTTTTCTGGGGAACTTACAAAAATTTAACCTTTCGTAATTTTATGAAACTTTAAATTAAAAACTTTATTTTAGTCTCCAGGTCGGGGAGGGGATTCAGCCCACTTAGCTCCCGACGTGGGTGAGCCAATCTTACGGAAGCATACATCTTCAATGAATTATTAAACAAACTTTTTTTTTATGTTTTCAATATAACAGAATAAGATTGCAATATATTTAAAGTCATTTTTAAGTGAAAGGAGAAGAAAAGAAATATTGAAAAAATTACAGCAGCAAAGAAATCTTATACTTTTCCTAGTAGAGCCGAATGTTTTCTTTTCAGTAATTGTCATATTAAATACCTGTTTTTATTGAACATCGTATGAATTAAATTTTTCAAGGTTTTGTTAATAATAATTAAAATAAAGACACTCGGAAAGAAAATTTTTAACTCATTAAAAATGAATTAAAAATCTCCAATTAAAATAAGTAAATAGGGATTCCGCATTATATATTCGAAATATTTCAACAAATAAAAATACTCGAAAAATATACGAAATACGTTTATTTTTTCTCTTTTCTCTTTAAGATTGCGTATGTAAAAAAAACTTTTCTAATGAAGCCTTAACGAGATTTTTTTTCTTCCGTTTTATAAAATTTTTAAACACGTCAGGATATTTGAAAAACAGTTTTTTTTTCAATTTCTAAAAGCATTTGTTTATTTATTTAAAAATTCCTCTGGGATATTTTATATAAGTGGAAGTGGCTGCAGAAGCACTCAGGAGTTGCAGAAGATTTTTTAAAAGAATATCTTTAAATGTAGCCTTGGAATTTTAGTGAAAAAGTGATGTATCATACAGCAATTTTTGTACTAAAAAATCAAAAAGAATTTATTTATTCTTCAAAATGTAGATTCGGATTATTTCTTTGTTTCGCTGGGAAATGCCGCAATAAAATCTACCATATTATTTTATTTGTTTTTATAAGTTGTATCGTAACATAAAATGTCAGAATATTTACTTTAATTGAATTTATTTCTTCGCGCTTTCATTCAGTTGAAGAAACGGAAAATATTTTTAAACTGTTTCAGAGACTCGTGCTTATTTTTCATTTTATATACTTTAACGAATTTCAAAATAGACTGTTAATACAAGAGTTAATTTTATAAGTTATTTAACCTTAATTATTTTTTAATGTACAAAGAAAACAAACCAAACCTTATTTGTAATTTCTGTATATATTAAATAATAAACATATCGTCACCCTTTTTTATCCCCAAATATGCAATTTTTGCTTTTGAATTTTATTTTAATTCCTACTTATTCAAATATAATGATTGCATTTGTTATACATTTCTTCAAAGGGGTAAAAGGTTAAAAAAAAACCCTATAAATCGCTATTTTAAATAAATAAATATAAAAAAAAACTTTAAGATCAAAATTGAACTTAATTACATATGTATGTAATAAATGTGTATCAGAGGTCTGATACCCAATTGCATAGCTTTGCACTTTTTGCACAGAGTACTGTTTTGTGAAAATTGTGAATGTTTTTTCATAATTGTGAATCTGAAATAAGCGTTATAGTCAGGTCCCCATTTAGATAATTGAATTATAACAATGTCCTGATATATATATTTGTCCATTTTTATACAATTTTTTTAAATTTGATTTGTAATTTATCGGGAAATTTGAGTTAATAAATTAAGCCCATGGGCTATTAACTTAAACAGAAATCAATTTCATTTTACTTATATCGATGGAATATTGCCCTTGAAAAAGTGTTCCACTATATAAGTTTCTAATTGCTTCTTGTAATAATTTTCACTTTCTCCATATTGGATTTTTTCTCTATATCCTTAAGTATTTTTCCCACTTATTTTAATTTTGATAATCTTTAATTTTTGGATATATTTATGTATCGTATTGTAATTATGGGTTTATCTGTTGTTGATTATTTATGAGATTTAATGATTATTATTTACAAAAGTTACATTATATATATATATATGCTTATGGATAATTACTTAGTTTTTTGTTTCTTTTTCTTTTAATATTTCTTGGGTTTCATTTTGATATGTTATAAGGGGCATAATATTGTCATTTTTAGGCTTAATGATGACAATATAGGTATGATGTAATAACTTATCTTTACTATGAATTATACATAGGATGTTCCTCTGACGAATCCATAAGTTGTTCATAGTATTTCATATTTGATTTTCATCTTATTGCGTTTAATTTTGTAGTATCATTTCATTTGAATTGTAATACTGTTAGGTAGCTTTCAATACAAAAAGCTACCTATTACAGCGGTTCGGAGGAAAGCAATTCCAAAAAAATTTGATATATTTTCACCGATCATGACCCCCAGACCCCCAAACCACCCTCCGTTCAAATGTTGATTTATATATAAACATATATATCCATATATATATATATATATATATATATATATATATTGTTTCCGATATTTCATTGTACCCATCCTCAGATTCGGATTCCATGCTTATCAACGACTCATCGGAATCTGAAAAAAAAAAAAATCTTCTGATCCGTCCATCGTTCCTAATGCAGCATTTTTTTTTTTTTTTTTTTTTTTTTTTTTTTTTTTTTTAATCCTCGATTACAAATCGATCAAAATTTTGCCTAAGAATTGGGGGGTTGACTTATACATGAGTCGACTTATACACGAGTATATACGATATATATATACGTATATATATATATATATATATATATATATATATATTATATATCTGACATATATGTCTTGCTGTAACTCTCTGTTATTTATGAACCGATTTGGATGTAACTGAGTATGTTTATAGAACATACCAAGGTCTCGGCCGAGTTCGTTGGCTAGCTTCATCTGCCATCTTGTTTCAAAATGGCGGCAAGTTAAAAATTTTTAAATTCTTAAAAATTTAAAAACATGTACAAAAAGTTATAAATTGGAAAAAAAAATGTTTCTGTTAAGTGTTAGAACATGATTCTGGAACATCTTTTGTTTTTGCTATATCTTAAAAAATGGCTGAGACATGGCAGTTTGAAATTCTAAATTGGCCGACATTTTGAAACAATCTGATTTTTGTTATGCTCTAACTCTCATGCTGAAATGGGCATTCAAATTCAGTATTAACGAAAACCGGGATTGAATCTTCTATAATGGGTTCCACGCAATTCAGCTTCTGATGTTTGAGTAAAATGAGTAGAATTTTTAAAAGCATGGAGTATGAAAGCTACCTAATCCTCCCGGTACAGGCCGGAAGGACTTTTTTCTTAAATTTTCACACATGTGATTTCATTTTAACTATATATATATATACGCTCAAAAAAATCCGTGAACTGAATAAATTTTTTCGTTGGTTATATTTCGTTAAAACAGGAAAATTCTTTGTTCTGCCCATTTTCCCACAAAATACAGAAAATGCCTCAATCTAATTTAAAAACGACCTGGAATCCCCCAATCTAAAGCTGCATTTTGGACAAATCACAGGTTTTTCCGGCAACTCTGCGCTGCTTAGTACTTTTTCCTATTAGAAAAGGAATTTCTTTTTTCATTCTAAACAGGAAAAATTGGCAAACGGAAATTCAAACTTTCCGGAAATTCTCCAGTCAAAAAGAGGGACATTTCTTCAAATAGCAGAAAAAATGTCTTCCAATCACAGGGGTGTTCCGCGACTTGCTGCCTGAACTTTTTACGTTTTCTGACGAAAAGTTTTTTTGAGAGTGTATGTAACTAGATGACATGTTCTTTAGGAATTTCAGTTACAGTTGTTTTGTAACATGTCCGATGTTATTTTAAGATAATTAAGTTGATGAAGAGTCCGTTTTTGACGTGAAAATGTTTTGTGAAGGGTTATTTTTAAAACAAGGAATTTTGTGAAGTGTTCTGTCATAAGAAGAAAAATTTTGTGAGGGGTCCTGTTTTAAGAGGAAAAGTTTTGAAAAGGGTACATTTTAAGATGAAAATAATTGTGAAGGGCCAGGACAGAAATTCTTCCTAAACAAATTCTTCGATATGAAATATTTTATTTAGCTTTATAGGGCATTTTAGGCCTTTAAGGAAAAATTACATATAAAGCTGGTCTCGAATATTTCTTCTTCGTTCACACGAAAACAAGGCTTAAATAAGGCATGGGAGTTTTTTCTCTAGGCAATTGTTGTTTTAAAGTATTCTTCAACGTTTGTCACATATTTTTAAAAATTAAGCGAGAATGAGTATTATATTGATTTTTTAAAAAATAATATAAAAAAGACAATTTCACTTGTGAAATAAATTATTTTAATGCAATTTATTTTTAGTTTTTATAATATTAAAGACAAGTAATTCAATATTTGATACTTACCAAAAATGTCCTCACGACAACATTAATGCTAGTTTCTAATTTTTTTTCCACATAAATATTACATATAGTTTGAGATACTAAGAATTTAATGAACTACAATTAGAACCATAAAATTAAAACTTTCAGAGATAAATTAATTCAAATTATTACTTCGATGATTTTACGTTGATTTTTTAGAAATAGACCTATTGCAATTACTTCGTTTATCTATCTATGTATGTATCTATATGGAATGTATTTATCTATCTATATAATGCAAATCTTGTCATCACGATAACGTCTAAAATACTGAACCAATTCTATTCTAACCTAATCTAACCTTGCCAGTAGCTTAGATGATTTCATGAACAAAATATGTAGAGCTCTTAAAATTTGTTTACGGAAACACTCAAAATTAAAAAACATTAAAAATTTGTCATCACGTTAACGTCCTAAATACCGAGCCAATTCGAATCTAATTAGGATTGTGTATTGATCTTTCAAGTAGCTTGAATGAGTTCGTTAATAAAATATTTCATTATTATAGTTCATTTACACACAAAAAAAAAAAAAAAAAAAAAAATAAAATAAAATTCTTATCACAATAACGTCCAAAATACTGAACCAAAAAAAAAAAAAAAAACATTTAAATTTTTTTATTACAATAACGTCCGAAATACTGAACCAAAAAAAAAAAAAAAAAAAACATTCAAAATTTCTTATCACAATAATGTCCAAAATACTGAACCAAAATTTAAAAAAACACATTCAAAATTTCTCATTACGATAACGTCCGAAATACTTAACCAATTGAAATCTAATTGGCACAGTGCATTGATTTTGCAAGTACCTTGGATGAATTCGTTAATAAAATATGTTGCTCTTATAGTTCGTTTACAGGGACACACAAAAGTTTTAGATGACATTCATTGAATGGTTTAGATTTAGAGCCTACGGGGGATTTTTAAACTATGATTTCAACAAAGTTTTTATCATTTTTGATATGATTATCGTATATCCACTCAATTACATTTGCTAAGCCTATTTAAAGTTTCCCTGCAAATTATCTTTCTCGTCAATATAGCGAATTTAGACGGTGCGAGACCAGCTTGTTTAAATTGTGTTAAATCTGATGTATGTACCTTCAAGTAAAAAAATATATAGAAATCAACCTTTCTTTACCATCTGAACCGGAAGAACCTGTTTAATATATTTTCTGTAAATTGATGTACAAAAATAGCTGTAAAATATTAGGAAATTCTCAGATATTTAAACCAATAGTTTCTTATACCAACAACATCACATAAATTGTATGTGATCAATCTTATAAAAATATAACCATAACCTTTGGAGATAACATGTTTTTTCTTTGTTCATAAAAATCATATTTTTCAGAAACATATTTAATGTTATTATTTCTGAAACTATATTATAAATATACATCTCAAATTCTTAAAAATCTACAGACTTATATATTGTACAATTTCATAATCTCAATATTAGAAGATATTTCCTTTAATTAGATTTTATTAATACACTTTCCCGGTTACATAAATACACACTTACGGTCTGTGAGTTGAAACAAAAACAGTCATGTTGTACTATTTACAATGATCGTACAAAGAAAATAAAAACCGTTTTGTAATAGCTAATTGTACAGACTTTCAAACAAAACAATAAAACAGTTTTGTAGTATTTGCCGAAAATTAACTCTTTAAACGTAGTGGAAAACCTTAAATTACTCTTATAAATTTTTATCTCAAGTTATTCTCTTCTGCTGCCTTTTTTTTTTCTAAAATGACTGCGAGCGACGAAGTGGGACTATAATGATTTGTGAGTTTCTTCGAAAGTCGTATTTTGTTTCAAATAAACTTCTTATTTATTTATTTATTTTTATCCCCAGTTATACTTTCTAACAGACCTTTAGTTTTCTAGAACGAATGTATGGAAAAATGAAAGTGTCCCGAGAAAAAGTGTTCTCAAACAGTTCCTGAGAAAAATAAACTGCAACCACAATCTAAAAACTACAAATGTTCTCATTCAGATATCGGCTCTCAGATATGCTATGCAAACAAACTCATTTAAAAATATTGAAATGGGAACGAAAAATTTGAAAAGAACGCTTTCATTGGTTTAAAATTATTTTGCGAGTGTCTTAGACGCAAGCTAATGTTAAGTCTATGGGAAAGTTTTTTTGAAATTTATCGCTTGCATATTAATATTTTTAAATGATTTTTTTGCATAGGATAGATGAGGTCAATATCTAATCGGACTAGATTTTATTTTTTTCGATTTTGGTGGAACATATTCTTTAAAAAGTTACTTTCAAGAAGTCTCATTAAAAATAACTGGAACCAAAATCTAAGATGTAAAAACTAGCCCGGCTACATATTGACTTCAGCTATCCTATGATTAAAAAAAAATCATTTAAAAATATTAAAATGCAAGAGCCTACGCTATTCACACGAAAACGCGCGCAAGCTAAAGTTAAACCTATGGGGGCGGTTTTTTCAAATTTCACGCTTGCATTTTAATATATTTGAATAATTTTTTACATAGGATAGCTGAGGTCGATATCTAATGTTGTGCGTTTTTCCTTTTTCGATTTTGGTTGCATTTCTTTTATATGCACACTTTCACTTTTGGAACCGGTTTCAACCGGTTCTAAAAGTCTGAATTAAATTGCAGATTTTTTTAATGAGTCTACTTTCTCTTTCGCAACCGGTTCCGAAAGTGAAAATAACATTATAAAAAAAATCTTCTACCAAAATCGAAAAAGTACAGTTTACAATACAATAATATAAAGTAGACTTTGAAATTTTCCTTTATTTTGAGCCTGGCATTAGTTATTGTTACTGTAAAATTCCGAAAATAAGCTTCCCTTTGACAGCATGAAATATTGGCAAAAGTGCGGAAGAGGCTTATAAACGGAATTTTCTTGAAGATTTCCTTAACACTGACTCTTAACATCAATGTATATTAACAGAAATTGGTTGATAAACAATAAGGTATATTCTGTAAATAAGCTGTAAATACGAGTTTTTTAGCGTGGCTAATGTAACTCTTAAGCCAAAAAGGGATTTTAACTTGTTATATCTTGTCTTGTAGCCCGCGAATTAACCATTAGACAAGTCGCAACTGATCTGATATATCTGCTTTACACTGTTAAAATAAAATCCTTGGCGGCTTGGCCTACAGGTACAGGTAGATTTCAAAGACGCAGATCGTGGACACCTGTTTACAGGGGTCGATCCAGGCAAAATTTGGGGCCTATTTAGGGCCCCTTCACAAAAATCAACTTAATAAAATGGGACCCTTCACAAAAATCAATTTAATAAAATGGATCCATTCACAAAAATCAATTTAATAAAATAGGCCCTTTCACAAAATTCTATTCCATAAAAACTTACTATTTATTAATTTAATTAATTATTTTGTGACGTTTTGAAATGTGTAATTTGTAAACAAACAAGTTCACCAGGAAGGAAAACTTCATCAAAAGGATTTTAAAAAGTTTTTGTTAATAAATGATTGGTTCGAATTTGAGTAATTGGATTTCAACTTTTGTTACAAAATGTTATTTTTCACAAAAATATAATAAATTTCACAAAAATAACCTTTACTTTTCACAAAATGGGCCCCTAGAAAAAAAAAACCTGCATCGACCTCTGGTTTATTAAGAATCGCAGAAAAAATGGCCTTTTTAGCCATGATGCGGCAGTTGGGACCAAAAACTTCGAAATCTAACTGTGTCTGTAGGCGGAGCCGGCAGGATTTTTTTTTTTTGTTTGTTTGTTTTTATTTTACTTTTTTTTTTTTTTTTTTTTTTTTTTTTTTTTTGCTGTAAGGGTTGGTCCTATAAAAAACTTGTCAATATAAAAGCTGTAGATAATATTAAGAGGATTTATAATAAATTCAAGCGAATTTTATATCTTGTGACTTGAAAAAGTTATGAATTTTTTTCTTTAAAATCCCTATTTTTTCCCCTCTTTGAGACCATTTTTAATTATATCAAAAATCTGTCATGCATAAATTTTTGGCTCCTTTGCTAGAAGTAATAATAACTTTAAACGGATTCGATACGTATCATAATTAAGAAGTTATGTTTTTTTTTCTTTTTTCACAAAAAGCCCCCTCATTTCCCTCCTCCCCCCCTTGGTTCGATTTTGCCCATTAACAAACTTGACCGAGATTTTATGCTCTTTGATTTTATGTGTCAGTTTGGAAGAGATTTGTGCAGAATTATTGAAGTCATCGTGTTCATAAAAAAGATATATATATATAAAGTTTTGAACTGGGGGTGGTTTTGGGTTCTGGTTAGTCATGATCGGCGTAGATATGGAAAATTTTTCCAGAAATTCCAACATAGGGGAGAATGTAATATGTAGTATTTCTTAGGAAATCTACCTAAAATCGGGAACGTAGCTGGGTGCCCTAAAACGTTTGAAACATTCCTGATATAAGTTAACAACAATAGTATGTGAATGGTGCTTCCTATAAATATGTTTGATTATTTTCAAGAAACGTTCCTTGAATATTTTGGGCGTAGACCTCTATTGCCCAGAAATGTTCCTAGATTTTTTTTCTAATGGTGTAAGAAATAGTTAGTCATATTAGTAATACACTAGTGTGCAAAACTTAAGCAACAAACACAAAATGCTAATTTCTGAGCACGTGAGTACTCAAAAGGAAATTCTATAAACAGCAAGTGTTGAAAATAGGTACTACCCTAACAGAACAGACAGTCGATGCGAAGTCTTCTTGACATCACAAATGGTCACAATTGTCACAGTCACTACAATGAACAGAAATGTGATATCTTTCATTCGTCTCATTTCTACTCTCATTTGGTCACTCCACTGAACAGTCACCATGACTGCTGCTTTTTGACGAGTCACCAGGTGACTTTACAACGAAGTCATCTTGTGACTCACATGTGACTGTCATTTTGACACTCCATTGTAAAGTCATCATGATAGCTGTTCTGTGACGAGTTCCCAAGTGACAGAAAATGAAATTATCTGGTGACTTTTCACAAAGGAGTGTAATGATTACTTCACAATAAAGTGTCGATCACCGGAAAGTCACCATGCGACTTCATTGTGACATTATTTGGTGACTCATCACAATGCAATGCTCACAATGACTTCAAAGTTCAGTCTTCAACTGATAGTGAGTTGAGAATCACAAGGTGACTTCATTGTAATGTCACCTGGTGACCCATCACAAAGCGACAGTCACAGTGACTTTTTAGTGTTAACAATCATTTGAGAGTAATAATGAGACAGTGAAATATCCCATATTTGGATTCACCGTAGCAATTGTGACACTTCTAACCATGTGTGACGTCAAGGGGACTTCACATCGATTGGCCGTGCTGTACCTCTTTTCTACACTTGCTCTTTATAGAATTTCCTTTTGAGTACTCACGTGTTCAGAAATTAGCATTTTTTGTTTGTTGCTTAAGTTTTGCACACCAGTGTAATACATAATTAGTTATGAGTTACTTCGAACCATTCGAGAAAAAATGCTTCCGGATTGTGCCAAGCATTTATTAAATAAGTCTTTTTGTAATCACAATATGTAAAATAGAATATTGCGTCATTATATATACATTTATCAACAACGTTATTTTTAAGTACGTACGGTTATTTATATTGAGAGAATGGACTTTATGCTAGTGAATTTAAACGGAATAAATATATTTTCTAGCTACACAAGCATTCTTATAATATCATTTGAATAATCGTTAATTTTTCACTGAATTAGTTGAAAAAATAAGAGAGGAACTTCATATTACATTGTAGATTTAAGAATAAGTGTTTGTTTGAGAATAAATTAAAGTAGCTGAAGTAAATGATAACAAATATTAACCTAATTAAATACATATTATGTCATATTTTGATGTTTCGATAAGGAAAAGGAGATTTATTCTTTTCAATGATTGCATCAATAGTAGAATTTTGTTGAAGTCGTTCTTCAAGTAATGCTTCTGTAAATACTCAGGTGAAGTCTTAACTTGAAATACTTTAAGAATGCTATCAAAATCCGTCAGAAATTGAATAATTTTAAGAATACATAAATAGAATAGAAATTATTAAAAAATCAACTAAATCAATAGAAGGTTGTTAACATTTAAAACTAAATTTTTAGACTAAGGTTACGCATTTATAAGGATTTAAAATTACTATACTGTACTTGTAAATAACTAAGTGTTATCAATTTAAACTTCCACCACTTCTGTTAAATATAAGGGGACAAGGCGTCCTTCTTCTGGTTGAAATGATAAGATTCTTAAGATGAGAATCTTTGAGTTTAGAATCACGTATCACTGTAATACAGCGAGTTTACTTGTTAATTTGCAGATCCGTACGAACTATGTCCTTAATTCAGTTTACAAGATGATCGTAATAAGCTCAAGTGAAAATTAGATGCTTATTTAAATAATCCAAAACCCTTAACGAAAGAAATTTTAAATTTTCAAGAACACGAAATGAATCATCGAGTGAAATAAATAGGTGAAATTTTGAAAAATCAGTTTGAGTACGCAAAAGGACTATTAAATATATAAAATAGTAAGCAAAAATAGATGTTTTCACATAAATAAATGTAAATGCTTTAGCTTCTTCAGACCGGAAGTTAAAATATTAATATGCAGGATGAGTCAAAATTCCTTAGACAAACTATAAGGGGTAGTAAGAACACACTATAACAAACAGTTTTTGTATAGGAAACCAGGGTCGTAATCCATTCATCCAATCAAAAATACAGGGTGTTTCAATTTAGTCCGATTCAATTTAGTTTTCAAAATATCTTCATTATTGTTAAAGTTATGAATGAATTCCGGGTTAGGTATAGAGTGAGACACCTTATATTTTTGATTGAATAAATGGATTATGACCTGGTTTCGTATGCAAAAATTGCTTGTACCAATTTTTAAAGTACGTCTAAGAACTTTTAACACATCTTGTAAATATTCATTGATTTAAACGCACGTAATGAAACAACATATCACAGAAGTAGGAAAAAAAAAGTTATTAATATTTTAGGAGACTAGAATTTAAGGCAATATATGCACCTAAAGTTATCAAACCCCTAAAACATTATTAAATTTAGATTTACACAAATAAAAAAAGTAATGGCTTTGAATAGGCTAATAATATACAAAGCTTCAACAATTTTAACATTTTAGTGACTAAGTTAAATAATTATGAAAATAACTCTTTCTTTCTTTTGGTCGAGCTGACATTTGGACGCAGTTTGCAAAGTCAGGTGAAAATAACATTTATTAGGTATAAAAGGAAATTTTAAAGCATTCTTAGCACGCATTTTTACGTTGTTGAAAATTGTGTGGAAAAACACTTTAATGTACGCCTATTTGTACACCTAACATTTTATAAGGAAATCAGCATCGTTGCTAACCATTTACACTCATGTCCAAAATTAAGGTCATAAACATAAAATCCGTGAAAACTGATGAATTATTCTCTGTGTTGCCATGAAATTTGGCACAGAGGTATATTATGATGGGAGAGAGAATATAGCAACATAACAACATGGAAAATATTTTAATTGTGATTTAAGATACAGGGCATATCAAAAAGTGTTAAATCATGAATCAGAGATAAAGCTATAACCTCGAGAAAAGTCAGTCTAATATGGTGTGTGACCACTGTGTACTACTATACAAGCCTCACAACGAGCTCTCATAGTGTTTATGAGGGTATCAATATGAATTTTTGTGGCATCAAAGCCATTCTTTCAAAAAGCGCGGCTTTTAACTCCTGGCGGGTCCTGGGCATGGGGTTACGCTGTTCAATGGCTCTTCCTAGACCATCCCAAACATGTTCAATAGGATTGAGGTCCAGAGACCTCGAGGGCCAATTCATACGGTGAATATACTCTTTTTCAAGAAAACCATCAACAATGTGAGCTCTGTGTGGCCTCGCATTTTTCTCCATAAAAATGAAGTCTGGGCCTACAGCACCCCGAACAAACTCACATAGGTTTCAAAGACCTCATCTCTATAGCGATGTGCGCTTACAGTACCCATATCGAAGGCGTGCAGTAGGGTACGTCTACCCAACATTATGCCGCCCCAGACAAGAATTCCTTTGCCACCAAATCTGTTGATTTCTTTTACGTAGAAGGGAAGATAGCGAGCTCTACGTTCTCTCCAGATGAATATTCGACGAGAATCCCTTTGCGTGGTGAATCGCGACTCATCACTGAAAAGAACACGCCCCAGTTTTGTTGTGTCCAAGACTGATGTCTTTGGCTCCACAACAACCGGGCTCTCCTGTCCGATGCAGTGAAATTGACACACACGACTGGACGCCGGGCGTAAAGGGCCCTCTCTGCTAGACGTTTATATACTGTTTGCCTGGAAATTCTTATTACAGCCCCAGCAGTAAAGTCACGAGCAAGTTGAGGAGTCGTTGCCAGCCTATGTCGTCGTGCGCTTAATGCCAAATAGCTATTTTGTGAAGGTGTCGTTGCTCTGTGCCGGTCTTGGACGGCCTTCCTGGTGACATTGGGATGATTTAAGAAGAGCCATTGCACAGCGTTACCCCCTGCCATGACCAGCCAGGAGTTAAAAGCCGCGCTTTTGGAAGAATGGGCTTTGTTGCCACAAACATTTATTGACACCCTCATAAACAGTATGAGAGCTCGTTGTGAGGCTTGTATAGCAGTGCACAGTGGTCACACACTATGTTAGACATACTTTTCCCGAGATAAATGCTTTATCTCTTATTCATGATTTAACACTTTTTGATATACCCTGTATTTTAATTCACAATTAAAATATTTTCCATATTGTTATGTTGCTATATTCTCTCTCCCATTGTAATATATACCTCTGTGCCAAATTTCGTCGCAACACAGTGAATAGTCCGCCAGTTTTCGCAGAATTTATGTTTATGACCTTAATTTTGGACATGAGTGTATATATGTGGTTTTAAAGGAGAAAGCATTCCGCTATATACAAATTAAGTTGAAATCACACAAAATAAACCGGTTTTATTTTCATCGGGAAAAGAGTAGAGGTCCACATAAGTTAACCCCTGGTCTAAAGAGGCAAGAAAATGCTTTTTAAAGGTTCGTATTTTGGTTATTTCACAAAATTTCGTTTTATAACATATTTTAACTGTGTACTTCACCGCAATCGTGTTTAAAAATGAGGTTATTATTATTAATTATTATTATTATTATTATATGTAATCGGTTAATAATATTTTAAATAATTTTTTTTACGTTTTTGTTTTCACGTAAAATTCTTTATAAAGCATAGTTATTTTAGTTTTTTCATAAAATTTCGTTTTCTTAATAGTTGCATACTTTGGCTTTATTTCAGTTTTATACCATACCATATGTTTCAATAAAGCATAAGGAAATTATGTAAAATAATCATGACATTTAAAAAAATAATAAAATTTTACTATGTTGCAGTTTTTCCGTAAATAGATGAAAATTGTTTAGAAATACAAATTAATCCATCTCTATTTTATTCCTGAAAATTTTCATTTTACTAAGAGATACATATTTTAGCTTAATTTATTTGTATACTTCAACACAAGCATTCATAAAGCCTGCAGTGATTCTTTACAACTGGCAGGACATTTGAAAACAATTTTACTAACTAGTTGCTTTTACATAATTGATTTAAATTTCTTTTTGAAATGCTTTTTAAGGTATATTTATTTTAGTTATTGCGAAAGTGTGTTGTTTTTCTTAAAAACTAACTGCATACATCTTCAAAATCTCGCATTACAGTAGAGTTTCTTTTAAATTGTTTTAAATTGTATAAATAAAGTTTTCCATATATATATATATATATATATATATATATATATATATATATATATATATATATATATATATATATGCAACAAGAGCCATAAAATGAGACAAAGTCACCCCGGTTGACGGTACTTAATAATATGAAATTTCTACTCTCTAGCTTCGATAGATTTTATAAAACACAAGCCTAAAATCGAAAAAAAAAATCCTGAGTTTTCTCAGGATATATATATATTTTTTTTTTTTACATATGGGATGGTAATGTATAATTAGTTATACTTACAGACTCTTTTTAGAGAGTTACATATCGTGAAACAGTATAGGGTGAAACCCCCAGTTATTGACACCTAACCAGTAACTGACACTTCAGCAAAAATCTAACTCAAATAAGCATTTTGTTGTAAAATTCTACAAAGTAATGTCATCTAGTGGTAAATTGGACACTTATTTTTATTTTGGAGTCAATTTATTCACCACTAGATGACCAAAAACATATCCAATGAAAGAGAAACTTTTAAGAATACAAAAAGTGCCATTTGAAGCAACCATCTTATTTCTAAAATTAAGGAAGTGTTTTTCTAATCTATTTGTAATGCAACCATCCTAAACTTTTTTCTTAAAGTTATACTTGTAGACATTAGTTTAAAGATGCATATGATATATTAGGGCCATGGTTTAGGGTTTATAGTTATTTTATTTAGCTTAATGGAGGGTGCCAGTTATTGGTTCCTAGAATTTCATTTCACCAGTCTCTGACATAGGTGTTAGTTATTGGTTATATTAAAGAAAGTTGAAATCTATTATTTGAACTGTTTAAAAATGCATAATAATAAATTAAATTTATCTTGTAGTAAACATTAAAATTTAAGTTATTCTACTGGTGTCTGAGAACAGATGCCAGTTACTGGTTCATAAATGTCAGTTACTGGATATCTGCATCACTCTTAATGCAGTACTAAATATTACTTCTATATACACTTACTATATACTCTGCATTACTAATAATGCAGTACAGCTTACTAAATCCCACCTTTTGCAATAATTATTATTAATATAATTTGGTTTTATAATAAATAATACATTTTTTAAAGCATTTTAATCTTTTAAAATAAAGTGTCAGTCACTGGTTCACTTTGTGTCAGTTATTGGTGTTCCAAAATATAGGGATGGTGTCAGTTACTGGAGTTTTTGACCATATTTATGAATAAAATTAATTTATAATAATAAAACGTATAATTTTTCAATATTTTGCTAACAATAATTTTGTAATATATCTGTACAATCCTTTCAAAAGCAAAGGTAAGTATAAAATAGATTAAAATTTTTTTTAATAGTGATTTGAACAAGAAATAATCCTTATAGTGTCAGTTACGGGGGTTTTTCACCCTAGACTACTTATTTTCGCAATTGTCGAAGTCAGGTTTTTTTTTTTTTTTTTTTTTTTTTTTTTTTTTTTTTTGTCAAAAATTAAAAATTTCAAAAATTTGAAGCATTTTATATCATTTGCACCCTTAAATAGTTCTATGAAGCTTTTAATTCCAGTTAATCTCATATATATACATCTTAACCTTCTGGATTTTGCATTGTAAAGAAAAAAAAAAGACAAATGTTTCTTAATCTAGGAAAATAATAATACAACCCCGAACCAAAACATACAATAACTTCTTCCAAGTTACTCATGATTCCGAAAACCGTTCTTTATCTTTAGAAACATCAGAAATGAATTAGTTTTCGAGATTTAAATAAGCATTTATAAAAACAAAGTTTCTTTTGCTGCAACTGATTTTCTAAATCGTTTCCGAGTAGTTTTTATTGTGTATTAATCCATTGTCTAAACAGGAAATATAGGTTTAAGTATAGGATGTTTCGGATTGAGAAATTTTATTAATACACTGTAAAAACTACACGGAAACGTTTCCGAAAATCGGTTGTAGCAAAAGAAACTGTTTTTATAAATGCTTCTTGATATATCGAAAATATATTGGGTTCTGGTGTTTCTAAAGGTAAAGAATGCTTTTAGGAATCGTGGGTAACTTGGAAAAGGTTATTTTGCATTTTCGTTCGGGGTATATTGTATTTTTGTAGATTAAGAAATATTTCTCTCTCTCTCTCTCTTTCTCTCTCTCTTTTTTTTTTTTTTTTTTTTTTTTTTTTTTGTACAGTGTGTATAAGGACCGATTGAAATTATATACTTCGGTAGCGAATTTTATACAAATATATATCAATTATCTGTTTTTTCTCCCTCAATATATCTAAATTTATTTAAATGTCACTAATGCTTTTACTGAGAGCATTGCTATATAAAAGTTTAGACCCAGCATATCTTTATTTTATTCAAGTTATTCTTAATTTTAAACAAAAACATAACACATTTTTTGAAAAAAAAAATATATGTATCATCTACGTATTGTTTTATAATTAAAATAATTAGAAAGATAAAAAAGTAATTATTTATGTAAAATATTTTTCATTGTTTTGATGATAATTTTTGTTCATATGCAAATTAAAAATATTTTATTCAGCGGAAAAAAGGCCACAAAAATATATTTTAACATCGGCAGGAAAGCTAACGTTATATATTTTTAAAAAATATATAAATTTATTCAAAAACTATGTTTTAACATTTCCTTTCTATATGGAAGAAGTCACAAAATATAAATTGAACATTCGTACTATTCCTTAAGGATGCTGGATGCGCTTATTTAAAAAAAAAAAAAAAAAAAAAAAAAAAAAAAAACGACAATAAGAAGAAAGGGAAAATTCCAAACAAGTTGCAGGTTGAACTAAGAAAGTGATACAGATTTTCTTTTTTTTTTATTATTATTATTATTTACGAGCTAAAATTATTTTTATTATAAAAGAAATGCATTTCAAAAATGGAATTTTTTTTACAAAACATGCCATTGATGTAATGAAATATTGAAAGAAATAGTATCAATGCTTTTTCTAGTAAAACAGACAAAGAAAACTATCTGTTACCCAAATATTTTTTTAGAACTTTCCCGTGAGACTATAGCGGACATAAAAATTTCTAAGAAAAATATTGTACGTTTTTAAATTTATCTTTGATATAAGCTTCAATCAATTCATTGACGAAATACAAAGAAATAATTTCAAAGAAAAAGAATCTTTATACGTGATGATCAGTCAAAAAAAAAAAAATGTGATAGACGAAATAAAAGTGCAAATTTTAAAAATAAATTTATAATTATCGGAAAAAATGGATTCTATCCATAATGTTGAATACACATCCTTGGCATAAAGTAAAACATTTATGAAATATGTGGTTGAAAAAAAAAATGAATGAGCTTAAAAATATTTAAATCTAGAAAATCATTAAAATTAATACGTTTTCTGAATTATTCATGCAAGAAAAACGTCTTTTTGTTTTATATAACCAGCTCAATTTATTTATTTTAGAAAAAAAGAAGAAAAAAGACTAACCTTCTCAACGTGGCCGTTTGAAGTGCAAATTGGCTAAAACGAGATCGTGCGCCAGAAATCTTTAGTTTTTGCCATGAGCGCAAAACACCTCTCATAGATTAACTATTTCAAGAGTTCCGTCTAGAAAAAGATTGGCTTTACTCTTTAAAAAGGAAAAATCTATTCTATAGACTCTGTAAAGAGCGCTCTAATTTCTACCCATAAAAACTCGCAGATTATGATCAGTTATTAACAGAACATTGGCTTATAGTCGATTTTTCTTATTTTTAAAGTAAATTCATTTTAGTGAAAAGCGAAGACTTTTGTGTTATGTTAATGAGACGTTAACTCATACCTGAAGTTCTAATCCCTTAACGTTCAGCTTCGTCTGTTTATTGGATAGCAAGTCTTTAGAAATTATTTAAAATGTAAATACTCTGGCCTGAGAAGTTCAAAAGGTTCTCGCAATACTTTTCAGAATGTGTTCACAAGTAGGAGGACTTCTGTTGTAGAGATCATGTACTTTAAAGGTGTTTTTCCCCCCTCCCTCTTTCATGTTACTCTGACTTTTGTACTTGTAAAAAATGATTGTTCACTTAGTTTAAGCTTAACTTTTATTTATTTCACAGTTTATAATTAATAAAGATTTGGTGCTATATACAGGGAATTTTAAGTAAATTTTGAAAAATGATGATTTTTTTTTTTCAATGTATAAATTTATCTCATTAGGAATTTTTTCATAAACCCTAACTCAATTACCCAATTCGAATAATTTGAATAATATTAGAAAATAAAATATTAAAGCCGATAAATTTTAATAGATTTCTTTATGAAAAACCAATATAAAAACCAATATATTAATGAAAGAAAAACTTGTTTTTTGATGTAATAGAAAAGAGATTTATTCCTCAAACTCGTAAAAAAAAATTGCTTAATTTTATAAAATTTTTATTTGTCTATCATAAACAATGCTTAAATATAAATAACTTATCATAAACCCCTTATAAATTTATCAGTATATATATCAGTTACACTTTTTAATTTAACAACAGTCGAACTCGTTTGTTAGCGAGCTCCGGCGTTACTAGAACCCACTTTTAACATTTGAAGGGCGAGATAGTATATAATTTATAACACTCAATTTTAATCTCCCAATGGCCATATGTGCACCAGAATTTTTTAATAAATTTTTGCTAGTATAACGTACGTAAAGAAAAACATTTCTTTATTTTGAAATAAATGTTCTCGTAAATTCTAGAGACTTTCGATCATTTAAAAATTTTAGCAACATAATTACTTTGTGAGCTGTAATTTTCCAACTGGGTGAAAAATGTCCAGGCCAGGATTCGAACCAAGAACCTCTTGGCCACAGCTGCCAAAGCTATGCCAACTGAGATATCCTGGACGAATCTGGAGGACCTAATTCACCCAGATAACCTTATTGATCATAGCATCTAGTCTGATATCTGAATTAGCTCAACAGAACAAACTGCAGGTAATGAAACTCCAGTAAACGCCGAATACATAATTACACTAGATTAATCTTTAAAACAGTTATTCTAATTGGTAAATAATTTGGTTGATTAACCAATTAGAATAATTGTGTTAAAAATCAGTTTAGTAAAATTACTTTGCTCCTGAAAGGGTTAACCTTTTTTGCACACAATAAACTAAAAATATGGGCAAAACATCACTTTTTTCGAGATTAAATATTCGCCTTATTTAATCGAAAATTAAGATATCATGATAAGGTAAAAAGAAAAATTAAAAATTAGTGGTATCCAAACGCTTTTAGTAACGGCACAAGCAAACTGGTCTTATGTTCGGTGCGGGACGTGAGCCAGCGTTCCATATATCGTGCATATGGTTTTTGTTTTTGAGTACAACTATTTTTGAGTAGTAATCCTCGCTTTTTCTAATCCTAGAATTTCAGGAATAAATAAGATGAAGATTACTATAACACAGATGCCAACTTACCGATAATTTACGAAAAATTCTGTCAGTTTGACCCATGTTAAATAAATATGTTTTATATCGGAAATTATTCCTTAGAAAAAAGAATAAATAAAAAACACAAACAAGAAACATTATAATCCGATAAAACAACGTTTTTAGCACCAGAATTTGTTATCTTATAGCAGACTATTTTCGGTAGCCTCCAGCGTACTTTCATCAGTACAAAAAATCACGGATTTTTGCACAAATATATGGAAGAGAAGCGGATTGAACGGGTAGTTTTTTTTACCAATAGAATTACAGGAAATTACAGGGAACAGCTAATAAGAAAATGTTTTCCTATTGATTTCCTATTGGCTGTTCCCTGTAATTTCCTGTAAATCTATTAGTCAACCGTTGAATCCGCTTCTCTTCCATATCATCATCATCATCAACAACCGTTTTCAATCCACTGCTGGATGTAGGTCGCCCCCAGATTTTTCCAGTTTCTTGTCTAGTGCTTCAGTCCTCCAAATAACACCCGACACTTTTCTGATTTCGTCACTCCATCTTACTTGAAGTCCTCTTCTTGGTCATTTTATATCTCTGGGATACCACTGTAGGCTGTTTGTGCTCCATCTAATTGTCTTGTCTTCTTGCAATGTGCCCAGCCTGTTTCCATTTTAGCCGTTTAATTCTCTCAAGGATGTCAAAAACTTTCGTGTGACTTCTTATCCAAGTTATTTTCTTTCTGCCTCTTCTAATTATGACTAGCATATATCTATCCATCATTCTTTTCACTGATGAAACTGATCCTTTTTGCACTGATTCATCATTCTTTGCACTGCTACCGCAACTAGTCTGCTATAAGATAAAAAGATCTTGTGCTAAAAACGTTGTTTTATCTGCTTATACTGCATTGCACCAAGTATCATATTAATTGTCAAACAATAAACATATAATTCAACAATTTTTCTGGTTTAAAACGTGTTTATTTGTTACAGAAGATATCGGTACAATTTTACGAAAATTATCAGTAAGTTGACATGTAAGTCACACATATGATGCATAAGTCATTATCAGGCCTGGCTCTCGGCTTAGGCACAATCTAGGAGCGACTTTAATTTAGGGGTTCTTCTTTAGCATTCTAATATTTTTCTTTTGTTACTTTTCATTCATAAATGGTATGTAAAGAGGCGCCAGTGATAGAAAATGCTTAGGAAATGCATCCTCGTACCGGTCCTGATTACTATTCGAAATAATAGTATTAAATAATAATATATATATATATATATATATATATATATATATATATATATGGGGAGGTTAAAAAACAAAATAAAAGGACTGGAGGGGTTAAAAAAAAACAAAAAAAATAGGGGGTTGGTTGTTTTAATATAAAAATGCACTGGTGTAATGCACTTGGCTACAAGCACGAAAACCCTGATGTAACGAGCGAAAATTTTGCAAATTTGCAAAATTTCTGTTTTTCTCCATTTCCTAAAAGTGATATATTAAGTCTTATACAAATATATACATTAACTCTTACGTGTTCTACACCTTTAATGAAATAGTGTGAAACTATTTCATATTATTAATACATATATTTTTATAAAGTGATATATCAACTCTTAATAGAAATATACCTATTAATTCTTATGTAGTTTTACACCTTTAATGAAATAGTGTGATGCGGCTTAAGGAGATTATCATTTATGCAATCAATGCTCTTAAATGAATCATTTTCAAAAAACAAACGTATGATATTGTCTTTCTGTTTCACAATTCGTTGAATTAGACGGAAAATGCATGGTGTGGATGTGAAAACAAGCATGAATATAAAAAATAAATAAAAAAATTTAAAAAAACTGCCTTGGTTATATTATGTAAATGAACACGTACACAAACATGATTTTAGCTGTGTTTTATTCATATTCCAGATGCATATAATTAACATTAACTCATAAGAAGTCAAATTGTTTACACTTGGAACCTCTTTTTATCGCAGCAATTACTCATAATCGCTAAAAAGACAAATGATATTACTTCAGTTATTTCAAATTTAACATAAACAAAACAAAACATAAGCACTGAAATTCCATATGTATAATATAATAAAATTATTTAAATATTTAGAGCCGTATACGATTTCATTTCATCTTCCTAATTTTTTCTTAAATTTGTTTATTATATGTTTATCAACATTTTATTCTGATTGACGATGAATAACAGTTTATATATATATATATATATATATATATATATAAATTAAATATATACTTTTTAACGGAACGACCACTTATAAGCATTTAGGATGCATCCGGTCATTCTCCCATAAGTGTGATTTTTGGCTGCACAGATATCTGAATATCTGATTTTCAAAAGTCTCATATTATGCTCAATTTGAATTTTCAATTAACTACTGATATAGTGTAAAATAATAACTAGTAGATGGGCAAAAACTTTATTGAAAAATAAATGTGATATGGCAGTTTTTTATCAGACAAAACACAAATTGTAAGGGACAGAAGTAACAGGGACATTTTTTGCAATTTTGCCCTTTAATTAAAAAAGAACATTTTTAGAATGTTGTATGCACTATTTTAAAAGACATATCAAACCTACGATTAAATGACTAGCTAATCTATAAATATCAATATTTAAATTAACAATGGGAACAGTAGTGATGGTTAATAAAGGTACTCTTACCTTTTCTCCAATCTTTTCAATCCAGAAAATATTCATCTATACTTACTAATATTATAAAGGAGTAAAGATTGTTTGTTTGTTTGTTTGTTTGTTTGTTTGTAGGGGGTAATCTCTGGAACTACCGAACCGATTTCAAAAGTGATGGTGGCAAATTGATGGTGACAACCCCTGCTCCAACATAGGCTATATTTATGTCGGTGCCACTACCCCCAGGGGGGTGCAGGAGCGAAAAACGTTCTAAAATTGCGATCTTTTCTATACTGAAGCAGCTAGAAATTTGAAATTTGGCGTTGTAGTTACTTATAAGATGTAAATGGTCTCTAAGAACAAAAAAAAAAAAAAAAAAAAAAAATCGAAATTTAAAAGGGTGAAATGAGCGAAAAGCGTCCTAAAAACATTCTAAATTACAATTTCTATGGAATCTCTAGAACTACCGAACCGATTTGAAATTTGGCGTTGTAGTTACTTATAAGATGTAAATGCTCTCTAAGAACAAAAAAAAAAAAAAAAAAAAAAAAAAAAAAATCGAAATTTAAAAGGGTGAAATGAGCGAAAAGCGTTCTAAAAACATTCTAAATTACAATTTCTATGGAATCTCTAGAACTACCGAACCGATTTGAAATTTGGCGTTGTAGTTACTTATAAGATGTAAATGCTCTCTAAGAATAAATTAAAAAAAAAATCGAAATTTAAAAGGGTGAAATGAGCGAAAAGCGTTCTAAAAACATCATCCTAAATTACAATTTCTATGGAATCTCTAGAACTACCGAACCGATTTGAAATTTGGCGTTGTAGTTACTTATAAGATGTAAATGCTCTCTAAGAACAAAATAAAAACAATTCGAAATTTAAAAGGGTGAAATGAGCGAAAAGCATTCTAAAAACATTCTAAATTACAATTTCTATGGAATCTCTAGAACTACCGAACCGATTTGAAATTTGGCGCTGTAGTTACTTATATGATGTAAATGCTCTCTAAGAACAAAATAAAAGAAATTCGAAATTTAAAAGGGTGAAATGAGCGAAAAACGTTCTAAAAACATTCTAAATTACAATTTCTATGGAATCTCTGGAACTACCGAACCGATTTCAAAAGTGATGGTGGCAAATGGATGGTGACAACCCTGCTCCAACATAGGATATGTTTTTTGTGGGTGCCACTATCCCCAGGGGGGGTGCAGGAGCGAAAAAGTTCTAAAATCGCGATTTTTTTAATACTGAAGGAGCTAGAAATATGAAATTTGGCATTGTAGTTACTTATAAGATGTAAATGCTCTCTAAGAACAAAATAAAAAAAAAATCGAAATTTAAAAGGGTGAAATGAGCGAAAAGCGTTCTAAAAACATTCTAAATTACAATTTCTATGGAATCTCTAGAACTACCGAACCGATTTGAAATTTGGCGTTGTAGTTACTTATAAGATGTAAATGCTCTCTAAGAACAAAATAAAAACAATTCGAAATTTAAAAGGGTGAAATGAGCGAAAAGCGTTCTAAAAACATTCTAAATTACAATTTCTATGGAATCTCTAGAACTACCGAACCGATTTGAAATTCGGCGCTGTAGTTACTTATAAGATGTAAATGCTCTCTAAGAACAAAATAAAAAAAATTCGAAATTTAAAAGGGTGAAATGAGCGAGAAACGTTCTAAAAACATTCTAAATTACAATTTCTATGGAATCTCTGGAACTACCGAACCGATTTCAAAAGTGATGGTGGCAAATGGATGGTGACAACCCTGCTCCAACATAGGATATATTTTTTGTGGGTGCCACTATCCCCAGGGGGTTGCAGGAGTGAAAAACATTCTAAAATCGCGATTTTTTTAATACTGAAGGAGCTAGAAATATGAAATTTGGCATTGTAGTTACTTATAAGATGTAAATGCTCTCTAAAACAAAAAAAAAAAAAAAATCGAAATTTAAAAGGGTGAAATGAGCGAAAAGCGTTCTAACATTCTAAATTACAATTTCTATGGACTCTCTAGAACTACCTAACCGATTTCAAAAGTGATGGTGGCAAATTGATGGTGACAACACCTGCTTCAACATAGGCTATATTTTATGTCGGTGTCACTAACCCCAGGGGGGGGGGGGGTGCAGGAGCGAAAAACGTTCTAAAATTGCGATTTTTTTTTTTATACTGAAGGAGCTAGAAATATGAAATTTGGCATTGTATTTACTTATAAGATGTAAATGCTCTCTAAAAACAAAATTAAAAAAAATTCGAAATTTAAAAAGGTGAAATGAGCGAAAAGCGTTCTAACATTCTAAATTATAATTTCTATGGACTCTCTAGAACTACCTAACCGATTTCAAAAGTGATGGTGGCAAATTGATGGTGACAACCCCTGCTTCAACATAGGCTATATTTTATGTCGGTGTCACTAACCCCAGGGGGGGGGGTGCAGGAGCGAAAAACGTTCTAAAATTGCAATTTTTTTTATACTGAAGGAGCTAGTAATATGAAATTTGGCATTGTAGTTACTTAAAAGATGTAAATGCTCTCTAAAAACAAAAAACAAAAAATTCGAAATTTAAAAGGGTGAAATGAGCTAAAAGCGTTCTAAAAACATTCTAAATTACAATTTCTATGGAATCTCTAGAACTACTGAACCGATTTCAAAAGTCATGGTGGCAAATTGGTGGTGCCTGATCCAACAGCCTCTTTAATAAAAAACTATGCGTTTCTGACGACTGGGTTTTTCGCTAATTGTTGCCACAGATTAATCTCGGAAAATTAAACATTTGAAGTTACTGAAAAAAATAGTAGCTCGAAAAGTATTTGTCAGAAAATTGTTAGGCAAACTGCGTTCGAAAGGTGAAAAATTGTATTTTTCTTGATTTAAATTTCAAATCTGATGATTATGCCATTTTTCCAATATTGAATTTGAAAAATTACTAAATTTCACAATGGAGTACCATAGCAAAACCTTCATGCGTGTATATTGGCTATAGCACGAGTCACAAATTATAGTAGCCTTATTATTCTGTTAAAATATAAAAGTGAATTATGAAATGTCAATATTTTTTTGGATTAAAAGTTCGTTATAAGAAATTGACCAGCGTAGCGGGCGTAGCTTGCTAGTTATGAATAAACAAAAAAAAACAGAATTTTACAGTAAAAGTATTATTATAACATGATATTGTAGAACAATCAACAATCACAGAGAAACATTTTAACATTAAAAGAGACTTTATATTTCAAATTTTACTTTCAAATTTCGAAAGGTATTTCAAAGAGTCGATAAAGAAAAATACTAAAATCTGATGTTGAGACATTGCCTGAAGCACGAAGGATTGATTATTTATAAATTCATACCATAAAGCTATCAAAATCTGAAAATATTTTGGGCTAAGAAACTGTTTGCTTGTTATATCCGAGTGTTTCTGGTAATAATAGAATTTTCTGCAATGTATTTTATTTTAGATCAATCATGACTTTTTAGGTGCGTTCGTAATTATATAAATACGTAGCACCTATAGTCGTCGTCTGATTCGTCCGTTCGTCTGTTCGCATATAACAGCGCAAAAACTACCCAACCAAATGATTTGAAATTTAAGATATATTATCTTTGCAGAATTTTGTCGAGACATTTCAAATTTTATGAAAATTGAATCAAAACTTTAGAAGATATTAATAAAAATATTTATTAAGAAAATTGAATTTTAAAAAAAATCGGTGCTTTCTTGTTATAGGAGCTTCCGAGGTTTAATCGTCAAGCGACCGAGATACTTATTTTATTACAGAAATTAATCCGCAGACGATATAATTCATTTCACAGAATTAAAAATCATCAAGATCTGAATATTTATATAACTATAGCTATAGTACGAACGCACCTCGTTTGTCGCGTTTGACGTACAATTTCCAACTTGTTCTTTATTGTTAAAGTCAAGTTCTTGTTATATTCGAGCTCACTATATAAAGTTTCGGCAATACATAATTTTTTCCCCTATATGTTGATTTTAAATAAATATATATACGGTAAGCGGGGGAAATAGAATGTTAAGGGTGCTAGTAGTTTTTTTTGTTTTTTGTTTTGTGTTTTTTACTCCTCAGATAAAAATTTGACAAAAACTGGAGCGATATAGCGATGTACTGCACCTACATGCGTTTTTATTTGTCCTAAAACAAGAGTGTAAGCCTTATATAAGAAAAAAAATACTAGTACCTAATTTTTACCCTAAACGAAAATTTTGCGTATCGCACAATTGGCTTAAATTCAAATTCTATTTGAGAAATAAAAACCATATAAAACACTCGGATGTTAAAAATGAAGATGTAAAATTCAATTCAATCATTACCATTAGACTCAAACGAATTGCTTCGAATTTTTGAAAACTGAATATCTGACATCAAATCACAAATATTGATTTTAAAAGCTGTATAGCAAAAACTTATTTTTATCGTTGAAAATTAAACTAAGTATACTTGCTAATTTTATTTTATGAGTCAAACAATAGGTTTTGTTTTGATATCTTTTTATCAAAGAACGATGGCTATTGCACTAAAAGTTTTGCTTTCTTTTTTATAATGTTAAATATTTGCTTAACAAACTGCTATTTTAAAACGAAATTGTTTCATTTACTATTTTAAAAAATGTAAAACTTCCCTATATTTTGTGAAATCCAAAATCTTTGGACAAAGAGGTGAACAAAATATATTTTCTTTTTTTTTTTTTAAATTCTTTTTCATATCGAAGCTTTTCGAATCCTTGAGTTGAAATGTGCTTTTAATTTTTAGAATTTAATTCTCACAGTTTCATTGTTTTAAAGAAAACATTGTAGTCAAGTTCTTCAGATGTTTACTTTAAAGCTTTATACTCATCCGTAATTTATTTGATTACATAATAAAGTTTTTTTTGCCGTTTATATTTCATTCTTCAGTCTTGACGTTTTCATAATTTGAAAGTTTGTTTTTGGTTTTTGATTTGAATAAAAGAGTATATTTGTGTGTTAGAGAGTTATCTGATTAGGAAAAAGATTTAAAATTTCGGAAATTTTGACTTGTTTAAGGGGACAGTGGACTTTCAAAATCAGGAAATTCGACTAAAAATTCGATATTTTTTTTAGGAGAATTATTAAACTAGATGCTCAAATTTATCTGATGCAAAAAGATTTTTTTAATTCTGACGCTTCTTAGCAGAGATATAAGCTTTTATATTTGTAAAAACTATATATATATATATATATATATTTACTAAAATGCTATTTTCTCATAATTAAAAATTTCGCACATTTCTAACTTTTGAAACGTTTCATACGCATTCCTAATTATCAGACACTTTTGAAATTTATACTGTATATCCTGTATACAACAATAAATAAATGTTAGCATAAAAGGTTGCATTTCAGGAGTATTTTAGTGTTGAGATTTATATGCATATAAATATATATCGCTACATTTTTTAGAAAAAACAGAGCATAATTATAAAAATATTTTTTTCTGATTATGCATTCGCAAATTTTATAATTCATGCCAACTTCCATAGTAATATATAAAAAGTATGTTCTAAATAAATATTGTTATATGTTATTCAAATGAAATGCGCATGGGATATTTAAAAATATGACAATTAATGTATATACTCGTGTATAAGTCGAAGAATTTTAAACAAAATTTGGGAGTTGAAAATGGGGGGGGGGGGGGGTCGACTTATATTCGAGTAAGTAAAAAAATAAAGAAAGAAAGAATATTTCATACTCCAGAAGAAGTGTGAAATAGCGGAGTGAAATGCCAGAGTCACCGGGTCTAGGTTGGAGTGAGAGATAAATGCGGACAATGGTCATTTTCCTGTGATTGACAAAAGAATCTCAACAATAATGTCCCTGTAATTGTTATGCACTCATTTTTTTTCTTGGGATAGAATTTCCTTCAATGCAGGGGCATTCCTTTCAACATTTTAGTCCCCTTTTTAAAAAGAGTTAAACTTGAGAATGCTTCTTAGCTTTCTCTCCTAAAAGTCCTACAATACAAAGAAGTAATATTTTCGCAGTCTAAGAAGTTGTTTACCTTTGTATATAAGGCTTCAGTTTTACATAATTTTACAGTTTTAAAACGTTGAATTGGAAAAAAATGTGTGATTAGAAACTTAAAAAAAGTTTAATATTTTAATGAAAATTTATTAATTATTTTTATCCTCGATTACAAATCATTTTTCAACATACTTCCCGAAATGGGATTCGACTTATACACGAAAATTCAATTTATTTCAAAATTTTGCGTAAGAATTGGGGGGGGAGGGGGGGTCGACATATACACGAGTCGATTTATACACGAGTATATACGGTATTTGTTATTTTAAAAATTGATTAATTAAAAAACTTTTATTGTTTTAAGACCAAATTTTAAATGTAACTATTTGAGCTTTCCTTTAACAAGTCTGCCAATTTCCAAATGAATCCAGTGAAAATTGAAAAATTTGGTTTTTAATGTTCACTATTCCTTTACGAGACGTTTAAGAAGAAACTTATCCAAAATCTTATAATGTGAGACAAACATATCGATTATCGAATTGATCACATAATGAATTGTTTTTTGTGATTTATATTTCAATCCTCATTCTTCACGTTTTCATTTTTTTTTTTCGATCTGAATACCAGGGTATATTTAAAAGTAAAAGAATTACCTGATTAATAGGGTCCAGTTTTTTAATGCCAGTGTTATTGAAGAAAAATTTTCATGTTAAGTTTTTACAATAATTGCAAAAAAATTAACTTTTTATTGTTTTAAGACCAAATTTTGAATGTAACTATTTGAGCTTTCCTTTAACAAGTCTGCCAATTCCCAAATAAATCCGGTGAAAATTGAAGAATTTGGTTTTTAATGTTCACTATTCCTTTACGAGACGTTTAAGTTGAAACTTATCCAAAATCTTAGAATGTGAGACAAACATGTCGATTATCGAATTGATCTCATAATGAATTGTTTTTTGTGATTTATATTTTAATCATCATTCTTGACGTTTTCATATTTTAATTTCTTTTTTCGATCTGAATACCAGGGTATTTGGAAGTAAAAGAATTACCTGATTAACAGGGTCCAGTTTTTTAATGCCAGTGTTATTGAAGAAAAATTATCGTGGTAAGTTTTTACAATAATTGCAACAAAATTCACCTTTCGGGTAGGTTTCTACAAAATTTAAAAGAGAAATCTAAAAAGAAAATATTTCCTTGATAAAAGTGATGTAAAAAAAAACAGACTAATTTAGAGTTCTGGATTAAGGAAAAGATTTCCTATATTGTAGGAATTTAAACCGATTTTAAGACATTTTAATAAAAAGACAAAAATTTTAGAATGCGATAATAACGTAATCCAAAATCAAATGGATTAACACACTAACTCTCTAATTTTCCTAAATAAGGATTGCTATGTAATTGATATATATTATTGAGATTTACGATGGAATATTCGGTAATGAAAGTGAAGAGTGTACCATTTATGGTTATAGTTGACAAGGGCATTCAAAAGTATTCCGTTACATTACAGTCAATGGGAAAAATAGTTTTCGGTACACTGCAACAAAAAAAAAAAAAAAAAAAAAAATGTTGATTTTACAGTATAATACTGGCATTCCAGCTGCCAGTATTATACCGTAAAATTAACAGTATTAAGCAGTAAAATAAGCAGTAATATGCTGCCACGCATGCGCGGTAGCCCTTAATATGCGCGGGATATTTCCCAATCGGAAATATTTAAAACTTAGGCTGCATATGATGGAGAATGCATGCCGTGCTCCTACAATCGGGAGTCATTTTTCTCAAGGAACTTATACCATCATTTAGTTTAAAAAGTTCATAACTGAAGAAATGGCCGCCATTTGAAAAAAAAAAATTGTGTTTATTTTTAAGTGTAGTACAGTATAAAAAAAATAGTTAATTATTAAAAATGATACATATTTTTGGTACAAGCTACATCAAGATGTACTCTTTTTCATTAAGGGGTCATGTGACTTTTAAAACTTCAAAAAATTCAATCTTTGGAAAAATATATATATATTAATTAGTAATAATTTCTGAACACTTTAAAACAATATGAATGACACTCTTAAAAGTTGTTAAATATGGAATATTTTCAAACAGAGAAATTTAAAGTCATTTTTCTCAAAATGTGATTTTCGGACATTGCGTGCGAGGTAGTTAAAAACTCTTCGATGTTTTTTCATGAAATTTGGATATATAGTGCATGGTAGGCTCTATAAAGTGAACCTAAATTTTCATTTTGTTGAAATTTTTATATAAGCAAAATACAGTTTTGTTTTAAAACATAAAAATAGAATTTTTTTTTAGGTTCAGTGTCAGCACAAGCCTTTCTGCAAAAAAAAAAAAAAAAAAAAAAAAAAAAAAAAAAAAAAAAAGTTGGTTTTACAGTATAATACTGACACCCCATCTGCCAGTACTATACCGTAAAGTTAACAGTAATACACAGTAAAATAAGCATTAATACGCTGCCGAGCATTCGCGGTGGCGTATTACTGTTTATTTTAAGGTATAATACAAGCAGCTGGGGTGTCAGTATTATACTGTAAAATTAACACTTTTTTTACGTGTATAATTAGATACGATAAGTTTTCTTTTACATGCAAAAATATTTTATAATCTTGCGCGCAACCTTTGATTCCAATTTTTTGCTTGACAAGTTTAAAAACCCTTAACATAACAACTAATCTCTCCGAAAATTTAAATGAAAGAAGAAACATGTTTCTATTACCAACTACAAAAATTGTGTTTTGGTAATGAATAATTTTAAGATATAAAATGAGAAAAATGGTCATTTTTAAAAAACTTTTCGATATTTTAAAAGTCCTATGACCCCTTAAAAATTAAAAAAGAAATAACGATCGGTCAAGTAGTTCCGTAGAAAAGTGACCGTCCAGTTTGAAAACACTTGGACATACTCTCCGTCATATGCAGTATACAAAAAAATATGATAAAAATATATAGGTGCGCTTTATACGCCAGGTATAAAAATGAAAGGGTAAAAATTAAGAAAAGTTAAATATTCAGATTTCTACATTCATGAGCATGGTATTTATTTACAAAAAATTGTTTTATATTTTCTTTATGTTTGTATTGGTTATTATACTTTGGAAAGTTATTTAATGGGTTTTCATTCTACATATGTCATGAAAATTTCTTTACAAAAAAGGGGGTTCGCGTAATAAGGTGAACATTACTTAAAAACAGAAATTTACAGTCTAAAATTTTAGATGTACGTTATACACCGGAATATACAGTACTTTTGGTACTATTCAATATGTAAAAGTGGTCTAATTATGGGGACAGTATCAAAAGTGAAATCAGTAAATGTAAGATTCCGATTCCACTAAAAATTTACTTTTATATAAAAGCTCTCAGAAAACATAGAAAAAAATGCTAAAAAAATATGTTGAGGAAAGATTTACTACCTTTGGCCAAAAAAGCGTGATTTAGTGGGATTTGTTTCTTGAACAAGGATAAAAATATCAAATTAGGGGTTTTTGCACTATACTGATTGAAGTTTAGACAAGCTCCACCAAGGTATCACTTTTAATATTTATAGTGAACTTTATAGAGTGTATTAAACTTAAAATATAAATTTAGACGTTACATTCTTATAAAACGTTTATTTCATAAATCTGACCCTAATCCGTGTAACTAGAATCGTGAGTGCAAAAAAGCATGATTTAGTGGAATTTGTTTCTTGAACAAGGATAAAAATATCAACTCAGGGGTTTTTGCACTATACTTATTGAAGTTTAGATAAGCTCCACCAAGATATCACTTTTAATATTTATAGTGAACTTTATAGTGTATTAAACTTAAAATGTAAATTTAGACATTACACTTATAAAACCTTTATTTCATAAATCTGACCCTAATACGTGTAACTAGAATCGTGAACGCAAAAAAGCATGATTTAGTGGGATTTGTTTCTCTAACAAAGATAAAAATATCAACTCAGGAGTTTTTGCACTATACTTATTGAAGTTTAGACAAGCTCCACCAAGGTATTAGGTTTAATATTTATAGTGAACTTTATAGAGTGTATTAAACTTAAAATATAAATTTAGACGTTACACTTATAAAACGTTTATTTCACAAATCTCACCCTAATACGTGTGACTAGAATACAGAGCGTTAAAAAGAAGATAAAGAAATATGAATGTCTATATAAAATTTCCTACATAGAGATAGAAATTTAACAGTATTATAAATGAATTCAAATGATTTCTTAAATTTCAATTTTAACAAATTAGAATTTGGTAATATTTTGGTAAAATTTTCCACTGCCAATGTTTTGCAAAGTTATGTGAAAAGGAAAACATTTATTTTCTTCATTTGTTATTTGTCAGAAAAGCTACCCAATTATGGGGTCTCTTTCTATTACTAATGATTTAAAAATGAGTTAAGCAAGTATCGTTAAAAAATGATAATATTTATTTCATTTAAAGTAATATTTTAGAAATATTGATTAGAAATTCAACCTTTCCCAAAAGAAAAAGTATTTTCATCAGGCATAATAAGCAGTATACACTTTTTCCTTTATATTCCTTATTAAGAAAAACTACTTTTAGTACGATATTAGTGCGAATCAATATCAGTCTGACAACACTTCATTGTCTTGTCAATTACTTTATCGCACATTAGTGATAAGTTAAAGAATGATCTTCAGCTCTCGCTTGGCTCAATTAATGATCTTCAAGGAGGACAAAAGAGTGAAACCTTTCTTTTATGAGCAACCTGAAGTGCACAATTGGTAAAGTTCTGGCAAGAGCGCTGGACGGTTCAGGAGTTCAATTTTGTCATCTGCAAATTATTGGAAAGCAAGAGATACTTGGTGTGACATATCATATATTTAAAAGGGAACTACGAATAAGTATAATGTTATTGGTCTTGGAATAAACACGATAAGTTTCATCGCATCGAAACTTCAAGATTTCGATTAAATAGCAAGTATCGTTAAATATATATATATATATATATAATGTTTATTTAATTTAAAGTAATATTTTAGAAATATTGATTGGAAATTCACCCTTTCCCTGAAATATTTTTTTTTTCATCAGGCATAATAAACAGTATAATCTTTTCCCTTTATATTCCTTATTAGAAAAAACTATTTTTAGTATGATATTAGTGCGAATCAATATCAGTCTGACAACACTTCATTGTCTTGTCAATTATTTTATCGCACATTAGTGATAAGTTAAAGAATGATCTTCAGCCCTCGCTTGGCTCAATTAATGATCTTCGAGGAGGACAAAAGAGTGAAACCTTTCTTTTATGAGCAACCTGAAGTGCACAATTGGTAAAGTTCTGGCAAGAGCGCTGGACGGTTCAGGAGTTCAATTTTGTCATCTGCAAATTATTGGAAAGCAAGAGATACTTGGTGTGACATATCATATATTTAAAAGGGAACTACGAATAAGTATAATGTTATTGGTCATGGAATAAATGCGATAAGTTTCATTGCATCGAAACTTTAAGATTTCGATTAAATAACAAGTATCGTTAAATATATATATATATATATATATATATAATGTTTATTTAATTTAAAGTAATATTTTAGAAATATTGATTGGAAATTCACAGTTTCCCTGAAATATTTTTTTTTTCATCAGGCATAATAAACAGTATAATCTTTTCCCTTTATATTCCTTATTAGAAAAAACTATATTTTTAGTATGATATTAGTGCGAATCAATATCAGTCTGACAACACTTCATTGTCTTGTCAATTATTTTATCGCACATTAGTGATAAGTTAAAGAATGATCTTCAGCCCTCGCTTGACTCGATTAGTGATCTTCGAGGAGGACAAAAGAGTGAAACCTTTCTTCTATAATCAACCTGAAGTGCACAATTGGTAAAGTTCTGGAAAGAGCGCTGGACGGTTCAGGAGTTCAGTTTTGTCATCTGCATTTTATTGGAAAGGAAGAGATACTTTGTGTGACATATCATATATTTTAAAGGGAACTACGAATAAGTACAATGTTATTGGTTATGGAATAAACGCGATAAGTTTCATCGCATCCATACTTTAAGATTTCGCTGAAAAATTTGGGAAAAATATGGAATACTTATTTAACTCGCAACTGTAATGCATTTCTAATTTTAGTCTTTTATTAAGCTTAGACATGTTGGTAGGCATTCTTTTCTTTTTCAATCTGCATCACTTTTGATAAGAAATAAACAAGTTATATTTAACTCAAATAATTTAAAATATTTTTTGTCTTCAGGTGTATAACCTATGTACTCGCGTATAAGTCGAATCACCTATTTCAAGAGAAATAACATATTGAATAACAGTACTTCCAAAGAGTTATATCCGCCTTCTTTAATCTAGAAAATTATTACCAATTCTGTGTTAAATAATATATAAAACTATTTGAAAATACTGGTATTCAAGCGGAAGGACATGTTATTTTTCTCGAAGTAGTGTGTTGACCTGTTGACTTATATGCGAGTATATATGCAATTTTACTTTTTCTATAATTTGGAAGTTTTCAAGTACAATATATATTGTTACGACATGCTTAATATATTTAACACGGAAGGATAGAATGCATCCAAAGATCATCGTGTTACTGATATATCCAATAACCATACGGGCTATACTGATTTTGTTTTACGACATAATTTTTTCGTCAAAGTATATTACAGATAATTTAAAAATGCGTTTGTTGCACATGACTCTGGAAACTTCTGTTAAATCAGAAGGTAGCAGACATGTGTCTAATTGTCTATTATGACCTTTTGAAAGCTCACTGATAGTTAAGAGACTGCAGCTTACGTAAATATATATATATATTATTTACAATATTGTTCAGAAAAATATAAAGTTTATGTTTAAACGAATTTTTAAAATAGTGGGTTAATTTTTCAAAAATAATCAAAATTCATATTCAACAAAATAGAAATTCAACATAATTAAATTCAATTAAAATAATAGAAATTCTATATCATTTATAATCCTTTGAATGATGCACACTATAAACAATTTTAGTATAGTTGTACGTCAAAAATGGTGGTAGCTGCTTTGCACCAAAAGTGGTGTAATGAAACACCATCAATAATTCTTGGTGTAATAAAACACCATCAATGTTTTTTAGTTTAGTGAAACACGAAAAATTATTTTTGATGTTCCATTTCACCACTTTTGGTTCAAAAAAGCCGCCACCATTTTTGGTGTCAAGTTACACTATTTTTTTACAGTGCTTAAAAATAGAGTATTTATTGGGTTGTCTGGAAAATTCGTGCCAGTTGGAAAAATAAATTCGTATCAAAAAATTCTATCATTTAATTATTATACATTAAATCCTATAGCTAATGTATAATAATTAGCAGGCAGAATTTTCCGGTACAATTGATTTTCTCAACCGGTACGAACTTTCCGAATAGCCCAATACATACAATAAGAATAATGCGAAATAACCACATAGATGAGGTAGCTTTCCTAAGAAATACCTAATGTAGATATTTTTTATGCAGAATCATCTTTTCAAATAATCGTGCAAACATCGATGGACAATCTTGCAAAGTTTCAATTCGTTAAAATTGAAATTGATGAAAATAATGAATGTATTTTAGAAAGGTTAAGTAATTTTCAATTTTCATCTATTTGTAGAATAATCATATATGTGCATGCACAATATGCCTGTCTATATAAAATTTCCTACATATAGATAGAAATTTAAAAGTATTATGAAAATTTTTGAATGAATTTAAAGATTTTCATTAATTTCAAATTTAACGAATGAGAGTTTGGTAATATTTTCCATTGCCAATATTTTGCAAAGGTGGTTGAAAAGGAAAACATTTATTTTTTTCGTTTGGTATTTTTCAGGAATGCTACACCATTCATGTGCACTGTTAAAAATATTGCGAAAACTTACCTCTGTTTTTAAAGGCTCTCTATTTTCTGACCAATGAGAATGCTACATAAAAGCCCTTGGAGAGTTCTCATTGGTCAGAAAATAGAGAGCCTTTAAAACCAGAGGTAATTTTTCACGATATTTTTAACAGTTATGGTTATTACCTATTACTCTTTTAATTACCCTACCTAATTGTAATCACTAAGCACTGTACCTAATCACTATACTTTGAAGACAAAATCTAACTTTTCAAACAATTTTTCTACATAAACATATTTATGTAAATTATTATAAAGCAAACAACTTTTTTATATATTTGTTGAACATTTATATTCGTTGCAGAAGCAATCCTTTACACAAAATTCTGCATAATTTGCTTGCAAACAGACTTTTTAATTACAGAAAAATGCAAATAAAATAACACTTGTAGTTTATGTATAAAACATTTTAAATTATCGAAAGAAACGGAAAAACCTGCAGGTTTCAAATAAGTGAAAATTGTTTTTTAAGCTGTTACTTAAACTAAACCCCTTTGGTTGTAAAAGTTTGCATCTCCAGTATTTGTTAGATAGTATTTTGATTGCAAAAATTTGATGCTACATATAAGTTTGAAAGAGAGAGAAAGATTTTAAAAACTTCTTTGGAACGTGCAGCTTTTTTTTTTTTAATAATGCATGTTACTTGCAATTAAATTATTCAGTATTTCTCGTGTTTTCTACCAGGCTTTGTGATATTTTGCCAATATATGGTCAGATTACATTAGATTTTTAAATATTAGTAATAATAATCAATGCACTATTAGCATCATCATTAAATATACATACAGGGTGATTATAAAAAAAACTATCCCGATATATGAGTCCCTAACTATCATACCGTTCACAGAAACTGAATGAAATTTTGGTTTAAAGTATTTTGAGGTATGCGCTCAAGAATCATATGAAAGACAAAAGTTAAATTCTATCAGTTACGGTTACAGTGACAAAATTTGGAAAATTTCAAATGGCAACATCTATTTTTTTTTTTTTTATTGGAATGTGATCTTCATAGTGAAAAACCATAAAAAGCGTTGGAACGGTACCTGCAGTACGAAAATCGCCGGCGCTAGGCAGACTAAGAAGAATAGTGAAAAAAACAAATAAGGACAGAGAAGCAACATAAAACAAAACATTTTATTGTGTTTCATACATTTTCCATTTCACACACGACGACACTTTACATGCGGCAGATGGTGGATAGCACTGAACAATAAAATGTTTTATTTTCTGTTGCTTCTCTGTCCTTTATTGGTTGTTTTCGCTTTTCTTCTTAGTCTGTCTTGCGCCGGCGATTTTCGTGCTACAGGTACCGTTCCAACGCTTTTTATGGTTTTTCACTGTGAAGATCACATTCCAATAAAAAAAGTAGGTGTTGCCATTTGAAATTTTCGAATTTTTGTCACTTTAACCGTAACGGTTAGAATTTAACTGTTGTTTTTCACATGATTCTTGAGCGCATACCTCAAAATACTTTAGGCCAGAATTTCATTCAGTTTCTGTGAACGGTATGACAGTTAGGGGCTTATATATCGGGATATCTCGGGATATCTCAGTCAAGAATCATATGAAAGACAAAAGTTAAATTCTAACAGTTACGGTTACAGTGACAAAATTTGGAAAAAATTTCAAATGGCAACATCTATTTTTTTTTATTGGAATGTGATCTTCATAGTGAAAAACCATAAAAAGCGTTGGAACGGTACAACCCCTAACTGTACAACGGCCCCTAACTGTCATACCGTTCACAGAAACTGAATGAAATTCTGGCCTAAAGTATTTTGAGGTATGCGCTCAAGAATCATGTGAAAAATAACAGTTAAATTCTAACAGTTACGGTTACAGTGACAAAAATTCGAAAATTTCAAATGGCAACACCTACTTTTTTTTATTGGAATGTGATCTTCACAGTGAAAAACCATAAAGAGCGTTGGAACGGTACCTGTAGCACGAAAATCGCCGGCGCAAGACAGACTAAGAAGTCAAGAATATATATCGGGATATATCGGGATATTTTTTGTATAATCACCCTGTATATTATTTCTCATACATAACAGGGAACGTGCAGTATCCAAGACCGCATTTATTTGAATAGGGCATTACAAAAACCACATAAGTCACAGAATCAGAACTTTACAGATTGTGTTCCAAAAAATGGTTAATTATTTTGTACATTAGAAGAATTTAGCAACACTTTCATGCCTAAAATCCCTGTTAATGAACTTTAAAAAAAACTTACATCAGACAAAAAAAAAAAAAAAAATCCTAATTTTTTTAATATCTATTGAAATAAATAAATTAATATATATATATGGTTATATATATATATATATATATATATATATATATATATATATAACCATTAAATGAAAGTTACAACCACCAACGAAAACTGCGAAATTATGAATAAAAGTAAAATAACTAATTCACAACAAAACAGATCCCCCCAATAAACTGAATATAGATTACAACGTCCATGACGTCTCTAATACTCGGAAATTTACTTTCAATTTGTTTTGAGTAACGTTTTGTATGTATAAAGCGTTTGAAAATATGCTTAAAAAGTACGCACGTTCAACAAAAGGATATTTAAATTTACTTTGGATACCACAATACCTGTACGTAAAATCCGTGGTATAGAGAATCCTTTCGCTGGGAGAGAGGTGCTAAGACGAGAGATCCACAATTCCAGTGTGAGTAAAAATTGTGGCGAAATCCATGAAGACATGTCAGACTTCGCCCCCTGTTCTATCTCGACAAATGAAAGTTGATCTCTTCGCCTAACATCTTTGAGAACTGGCCTCTCGTTACGGTCAGCCAGGCGGCATACGTAATAAAAAAATAAACAACAAACACTTTTAATATGAAAATTACTTGGAATTTTAAAAATAAATTCCCCTGGGTGCGGTAGTAGAACGTAATGACATATGTGTAACGGGGAAAAAACCAATCAAAATTTTTGTAACTATTATATTAAATAGTTTTTTAAATATAGGCGTTTTTGCTTTATTTATCGAAATTAAAGAGCCTATATCAAAAGATTTTTGGAACACCCCTTTTTACTCATAACTGATTTTAATCGTTTCAGAAAGATTGATGTCTGCAATCAAATTTGTATTTTTTGTTTCTCGATTTTATATTGTTAAACTCGGATCCTGGTGTACTATTTTTTGGTAGACTCGAGCAGAACCGGGCTTAGACATCATTCTTTCTGAGTCGTGTTGCGCTGGCATTTTTTTTCTTTTGTAAAATTAATAGTGATGCTGTACAGTTGTTTAACGGAATCTTTAGATTTATGTTTTGGTTTAATACATTATACAGAAATATTTTTTAAAATCTATTTTCTTTTTAAGAGCTTTAAAATAACGACTTTATTTACCCATTTTTTTCTTTCATTCTAAAAATGTGATTAAAAAAGTACTCTTCATGCATGTAATGATTTAAGTCACCATTAATAATATCCTTCTACATCACATGGCTTGCGGAAATGTAATCTGATAAATGCTGTACTTTAAAATTTTTACAAATTTACACATGCAATATTCTTTTAAGATAATTTTAATTTTATGATAATGCTGTTTAAGTTGTTGTTAAACTTTTGTAGAAATTGAGGCGGGTCGGGATATGGAAAGCGAAAAAATAAACGGGCCCAACACTGGTCTAAAAATGTCGGCCCCTGTAGAAAGAACTATACCACAAGCCACTTTGAATTTGAAAACTTCAATGATATTGAATCAGTAACAACTGTATTTATAAAGCGCTTTAAAATATGCTTAAAATGTATGCATGCGCATTCAAATGATATTGTAATTTACTTTTGAAACGGAATAATTAAGGTTGCTTTAAACTAAAATAAAGTAAATTTTTATAAAACAAAACACAAACATAGAAAAAAAATAATAAACCATTATTACAGAGTGGGAAAATGTAGCGCAAATACAAAATTAAGATTTTAAAAAGCAACCATCTTCTTTGTTTAAACATATAATATATATTTTTTTTCATTTAAAAATAAATAAATTAAACAAAATGTAAAACTTTCTATAGATGTAAATCATCTTTCAAAAAGCTAAATGGCTAGGTTAAAATATAAAAACGAAAAGAAAAAAAAATAAATAAAAAATAAAAGCAAGGTCTCAATTTTCGGAGATGCTAAATATTCATATGGTAGTCTGCTGAATTCAAAGTTTTGAACGAAGTTAAGTTTTTAATCTTTTTGCTTTACCACTATCCAGAATGTTAAATGACATTTACGAACGGGAGACTTATCGGAATGTGATCATTGTTATTTTTTTCTCCTTCCACTTCCCTATGCTACCAACATTAAATTTTTGCAGTGTTACCGTAGGTATATGTAATTATCACGATTTAAAACGTCATGAGTTTCAAAATGGCTTAGAATGCAAAAATTCGAGCGCTAAGCAGTCTTTTTTCTTGAAAAAACTAAAGGAAAAAACCTTGAGCTAATTATAAAGGAAATGTTCTCGGAGATGGCTAAGCATCAAGCCCATGTGTAATGTAGCGCGAAATTTTTGGATGAGATTTTTCTTTTAAAGATTTGTTGAAGAATGCACTGTTAGAGCAAGCCAAAACCTTTTTTTACAGTTAAAATGAAAACTGCTAGAATGAGTTTGATCGTTAAGAATTTTTCCCACGAGAATGTCATGGAGTCTAAGAGAAGGAAAGAAACATTCTTCATAAAAAATGAAATACATTTGACACACATGACTGATTTACAAACACAAATAAACGTCATTTCGTTTGTATTGCTTAAAGTAAGGCGATAAATTAATAAATTACATTTAGTAGTCTGCAAGCAGCCATCTACTTCTCTCATTTTTGGCTTGTGTTATCATAATTTTCATCATGTTTAAACGAACTTAAGAGGGGAGATACGGTATTTATTTCCGCTTAGCAAAAATGAACCTCTTAATTTTATACATTTCACTTTCATGTGTAACATTTTGAAATACATTTTAGAAATAATTTCAAATCTCTCTCTCTCTCTCTCTCTCTATATATATATATATATATATATATATAAAACTTGATGTAAAATTTAACTTATATATACACATAAAATCACACACATAAAATACGTGTATAAATATATATATATATATAAAACTTGATGTAAAATTTAACTTATATATACACATAAAATCACACACATAAAATACGTGTATAAATATATATATATATATATATATATATATATATATATATATATATATTTATTTATTTATTTATTTATATATATATATATATATATATATATATATACAAGAGCCAATATTTCTTGGTAGGTTTTATTTATTAAGATGTTTTCTATATATTTTTCATTATAACAATTATGTACAACATTATTAGATGACACCTATTCGAGATTAGGTCATTTTGTTATACGGACGTGTTAGATTTTTCTTTAATTTAAAAGGTATTTTATACACACAGATATATATATATATATATATATATATATATATATATATATATATATATATATATATATATATATATATATAACTATATTTTACAAGATAATACCATTTATCTACAGCAAGTCGGAATTGCACAAGGACGAGATTTGAACATCTTATGGCTGCAGCTACTGCAGCACCAAAAGTTGGTTCAACTTACCACAAAATGTTCAACAGCGTATGATTTTCTAGAATGTTTCTCTTCAGGAAATGTGCAAAAAGTTTTACAAATAAGCAAAGAGTTAAATCTCTTTGTAAGGTCCAACAATAGTAAGCCAAAGTTTGACGATCCCAACGTCCTTGTACTTTTGTTCAGTTATTCTTATATCTTGGTGAAACCGTTTACCCGGCTTTTCACTAATAACCACCCAAGTTTCCAGAAAATATGTCTAAATGATTGTGTAAAAAATCCACCTTAATGCACTTTAACGCACCTTAAAAAATATATATATTGCAAGAACCAGAGCAATTCCAACTAACTACTTTATATTCCCTAATTAAAAACTTTTGTAATCGAAATCATTAAAAAGATTTAATACACAGATTTTTTTTGTTCCCTTGTGTAATAGATTGGAAATAGTGGTAGCAAATATATAAAACATGTAGGAACACTGCGACACCTGCTGTTGATGTTTATTTTTGCAAAAGGTAACCGAATATTATTTGGCATTTGCATAAAATACTAACCTTGCAGTTTTTTTCTACCCTTTCTTATAAGGTTATGGTATTGTCCTTCCCCTTTCTTTTCACTTCTGATAATAGTAAAAGGAATTAGAGTAATTAAAAAATCTCCTTCGAAATCATGTCAGCATAAAAAATTATGAAAGATACTTTTTTCATGTTAGTAAATTTCCTTTTATTTGGTATCGTATTCCCTTTGGCAGAAAAACAATGTAAAGATTTAAAAAAAAACTAGCTTGACGGTTGGTTAGTTCTCTTGGCCCAAGGTCTTGATTACAGACATATTTTGCTAACACATCAGTTACAAAAAGAACCAGCAAAAACTGCTATTAAGATTGAATATTTTTATGCTTCTTATCTTAGCATACATCAACGTTCAATCTGCATTAAAAACCCTGTACACCCCACTTACATTTTTCTCAGTAAAAAGCTTTTTAAAAATAATTTATGTTGTTGCATTTGAGCCTTTGGATATAGGCATATATTATTTTATCTCAAAAAATTGAATTGTATTTTTTTCGCTTTAGCGTCATAAAGCACCTATGAAAATAATTTCGTATTGCACATTAACTCAGGGGTGTCCGACCTGCGGCGCGGGCCACATATCTACCACTATTTTCATATAGTATGATCCGTCTTATTTTATGAAAGGAAGTCCGCTATTAAGTAAAACGAATTTTAATACTTAGAAATAGTGGTGTCAAGTAAAATAGTGGCAAAAAGTTAGAAAACCACTGTATTAACCCTTTATAGCGCAACAACTTTAGTTTGGAAAATAGTATATTTAACACTTTGAGGGACAAAATAGTTGCTAAAACATGGAAACGACTGATTGTTACAGAACTGACAAAGAAATTGATTTGAATATAATTAAATTCCTTTATTCACGTGTATTATAAAAGAAAAATTATATATATATATATATATATATATATATATATATATATATATATATATATATATATATATATATATATATATATTTGCCATTTGGTAGTTTGGAATTAATATTAAGTGGTATACATAATAAACAACCGTCCTTCAAAGGGTTAAATAAGGGAAATGCATTTAATCAATTTCTCTATATGGTCATTAAGTCACCCCATTGTCATTAGTTTCGGTATAATCCGACTCCTTCATAGCTCTAATGTGGATAACAATACAGGTTGCCTCAAAAACACGAAGGTAGATAAAAAAATCCTTTGAAGTCGGTTTTATTTTCTGTTAAAAATTTTCCGGTAATAACCAAATTTTACGATTATTTCTTTTTTTCGAAAAACATTAGATTTAACTTCCTTAGTCCCGATGTCCACCATATGTGAACCTACGTTCTTTTCTTGATAAAAACTAAGCCTTTTGATTTTTTGAGATTTTGTTTGCATTTATATATATAGCTGAATGTTTTTGCTTTACGACACTAAAGAAAAAAATCACCGATGCTGATTTCCTAATAAAACAAATATTGCTCTCACCTGACTTTGCAAAATAACTCCAACACAGTGTGGTCAAAACTATAAGTAATTTTCCTAATTATTTTGCTTAGACATTTTGCAGTTAAAAAAAAAGAAACTTTTTGGAAACTAACTTATTTTAAAGTCATTAAGTTTTATTATTGAATCTAGGTCATTAATGGTTAAATTCATATTTTAGGGGACTTTAAATTTTAGGTGCACATATGAAAGGTTTGTCAAAGGTGAGGATTTTTTCTCTACTATTTTTTCCAAAAATAAACTTTGTGACTGATTTCTACGACAAATTTACCACGAAGATTACCACGAAGAAGGTTTGGAAATATTGATGGATGAACTAGTAAAAAAATAATCGTCTTTGGCAACACTGTATGTGTGAACCGAAAATTACCAGCCGCTAAAATATTAAGTTTTCTGTGGTTATATGTGTGTAAGAACAATGAATGACACTGTTAAAAATTTTGTGGTACGTTGAACCAAATTTTGATGCTACAATAGCTTCAACCATAAGATTGTGAAATATCGTACGAACATGTGGAGCTATGGGTCAACCGGAGCTTCAAATATTGGAACGATATTTAACGCTCTTATGATTGCAGCTACTGCAGCACCAAAATTTGGTCCATATACCACCACAAAATTTATAACAGTGTATTGCATTGTATCTCGTGTCTGGAGTGGTTATGACAGGGATTCGCAAAATCTAAGGCACGCGAATGTATTTTAAGAGGCTCGTATATTGAATTTTTTTTCTTCTCTGACATTATAACTTTATTTTTAACTTATTTTGAAAAGTTAAAAAAATGGTAGTTTATTGTATATGCATAAAATATTTGATATCATCATACTGATACCACAACTTTGGTTGCGGAAAGAATAAAAAAATTATTTTTCTTACTTGAAAATTATACTAGACATCAATTTTTAAGTGTTTTTTTTTTAATTATTATTATAAACCAAAAAGGTTTAATAACAAAGTCCTTGTCACAATACTTTGAATGATCTAATGAGAAATTTTGGGAAAATTGTTAACTTCATAATATCATTCTTCATTCAAATTTTAAAAATTATGATGTTTCTTGATGAAAAAGGACAATATGTGTCACAATTAAATGATGAAAATTGGTTATGCAATAAGATCAAGTACCTTTGAAACTGACAAATTACATGTAAATGCAACCTTAATATGCATCGCAATGTAACTTTTCGATATGAAATTTTAAACAGACCTTAAAAGAGGTATATTATAACAGTTAATGTTCTGAAAAAGGGTCTAGATGAATACTATAAAGTTTTTCAAAAGAATTCGTAAAAATACGGAAATTTTTTTTAGAGTGTAAAAAAAAATTGTAAAGTCTTACCAAAAACGAAAAATTAACCAGTCTTTTAGCACTATTATCTGTCAAGGATATCCTTACATCCATATTCGCTAATATCTGGCACATTTGCGAAACCATTTAATAGGAGAAAAGAATTCCGTAAAAATACGGAAATTGTACTGGCAATCAATGGATTTTTTTTTTTTACAGTGTAGATTTTTATAAGCATCATATTTCTTTCAAATTTTTCATTCAAAATCATGTCATTTATCATTATTGTTAATTCTCATTTATTATTATTATTATTTAATTTTAACTTTGTAACTTACTATGATTGTCTTCTTTTAGGTAAGTTCTGGATGAAACAAATTATTCTACTGTTACTACCTGAACTATGAACCGTGTGGAAGGAAACAAATACGATTTCTGTTCGTGCATAAGTATGTATGGATAAAAAAAAATATGTTAATATTAAAGATCCGATTTAATGAGTTATAAAAATGGACTGAATCCTGCACTGCACCTTAATGCATATGGGAATCAATTAAAATTTAACATTTAATACATAAATCCAGTTCCAAGTTACCACTATATTTAAATGAAAGTATTCGCTTTATGTAATCACAAAAGTCTGCTATTAAATAAGGTGAATAATTACTCTTTAAATTTGTGGTATTAAACCCTAAATATGAATATAAAAACATACTTCCATAAGAAAAATTCGTGCAGTGCACATTTAAGAACTTACATAGAAAGGTTTTGGCATAGAAATGATTCTCTTTTTCATGAGCATGTGCAAGCTCAGCGTATGGCGTGCACGAAATGTGCGATGCACACAGGGACACATGTACATTGGTCAACGTGTCCACACCGGATTTCTTATTATGTTAACACATTTCGATAATCTCAGAAAAAAATTAGAAATGTTTCGGAAAACTTTAAATCTTAAGTTGCAATACAGAGTTACCATAAATAAATGACCGTATTTAAAAAAATTATACTTTCAAAACTGTTACACATAAGTGACATATTAAAAAAAAAAATTCCAAGGTTTTTTTTTTTTTTTTTTTTTTTTTTTTTTTTTTTTTTTGTGTGTGTGTGTGTGTGTGTGTGTGTGTGTGTGTGTGTGTGTGTGTGTGTGTATGCCGTCGCTCAACACTGGATTGGACGTGCGGGCAACGATGATTTATCCTTATTCACATGACCACCAAGGTACCTGGATATTCTTTTGATTGGGATTTCTTTTTGTGGGGTTACATCAAAGATCTTGTTCATAATCACCATTGCCGAAAACAGTCAAAGAACTTAAAAAACACACCGGTGCTGCATTAAGAACTATTAACAATGCAAAATGTGTGGAACGAACTTGATTACAGATTAGATGCATGCCATTTTACGAAAGGTTCACACATCGAACTGGAAAAAAAACTTGGAATGGTTTTCTTTATTTTCATATATCACCTATTATAATATGTGTAATAGTTTTGAAAATAGATTTTTTTTTTTTAATTCGGCAATTCATTTATACTAACCTTGTATATAATATCTGTCTTACATGTAATGTTTGTCTAGGAAATAATGAATTTTATCACCAAAAGAAGGGCCATTTCTTTCAGACTATTATAAACATATATTTTATATTTAAGTAAGTTGGACATGGATTCTTTTTCCTTTTTTTTCTGTAAAACATCTTGTAGTGAAAATTTAATTTTCGCAAACAGAGAAACAATTCCTGGGCGTGTATAACAAAGTTTCACTTAGTATAAAAATACTACTAAACATTTTCCCTGATATAGAAAATAGAAGTAACGCTATAGAAATAGTAGTAATTTAAGTAACGACATTTTAAGGGAGCAAGTATTAATTTTTATACAAAATATATTGTATTTGAGCAAAGTGAACAATTGTAGATATATGCTTCTAAAAAAATTATTTACAATCATTCGCCAAGAAATATTAATTAAAAATAACAATCACCAAGCAATTGTTACAATTATAGACAAGATGGGTGTGAAACATTATCTGCTGCTATAAGAAAACAATACGAAGAAATTAACATAGTGAACTGAGAAGTAAAATAATCTAATGTATTCGCGTAAGATTGGAAAATGTTTGGTAATTCATGCGTGGCGTGAGAAAGTTTTCTTCTATTTTTACTTGGAAAGCGCCAAACATTTTTTCACACATGCTACAGAAAATCAAAGTGCTGACCCCTGCCCATGAGCATTTCATGCATACCACTTCATGCTTCATACGTATTATTCCAAACTATAACCCTTTGCCGACCGTAAAAGACGCGCGCTTGATGTGGTGCAGCCACTTAAAAATACAAAACAAATCCTGTAAAACTGACAGCAAATGACTGTAAATTGGATTAAGAGTAAAATATCCATTATTTTACTGAAAGTAATCTGTTCTTTTACATTTTCTGTTTTGTAAATGTAAGACGCTATTTTTACAGTTTAAAAACAGATTTTTTCTGTAAAATAAATTATTCCTTGCTGTCATTTTAGATGACAGATTTTTCATTACCGATTTTACAAGATTTTTTTTTTCTCATGTAGGAAATCAGCGAGACCAAATGAACTTTAAAAAAAAAAAAAATTAAAAACTATTAAAGACACAAAAGATTTTGCACCCGGGCTCAAGTATGTGGTATGTGTGTCTATGTGTGCACGATGTATGCTGCATTGCATATACACAAACTAATCATTAGTACAGAGGGTGTTCGCGTATTTTTTAGGCGATTTCAGGATAGTTTTTTAATGTTTAAAATGTGAATATTATTATTTTTAAATGATCTACTTGATAATCTTGTTTGCGTCATACTTTCAATGATAGCAGGTTTTTTTGTTTTTATTATTATTATTATTTACAGGGGTATTGCTTTTCATGCCTCTTTAAAAACTTTCCAGAGTACATCATACGTGGTGGTTTTGCGCTTTGAAAGATCTCTTTTCAGCAGACGAAATGCAGAATAAACCATAAGTAGGAATATGTTGAAAGGTATAAATACAATACCTGCGTGAGTTTTTATTTTTTCAACGAACACAGTGGTAGTGTTTGAAGTATGAGCGGTGGCTTTGCTTTGGTGCTGTTTCACTCTTTGAAAGTCGTTGAAATAAAATAAATATTTTTTTTTGTAATTATCGGACGTAATACATTCTCTTAATAGCATGATGAATTCATTATAACATTTTTGTCCAAACTTCTTATTTTTATTTTTCCATTGTCAGAGTAATTACATACACTCTAAAATTGGGAGGAGTGAAAAGTTGATTCTTTGAAAGAGTGAAAAGCATTTCACTCTTTTTGGAATGAATTTTATAAAAATACACTCCTTAAAGAGTGAAATTTTCTACTCCCTAGAAAGGAGTGAAATATTTCACTAAGTTGTCGAAAGTGAAATGTCTCACTCCGTTGACGAGAGTGAAATATTTCACTCCATTGACAAGAGTGAAAGCCTGGTATTATATAATGTTGTCCATATTTATTTATTGCAAGAAACGAAATTATCATTCTTACTTAATGTTTCTTTTTCGATGTCAGTATGTTTAAGGGGACACGATATCTTTTATTTCCATAAAAATGGAAGTATGGGGATCGCTGGAAAATCAAAAAAATGTATCTCGTGGAAGGAGGTCTCTGGGACAAAAAAGGTCAGCGGGTTTATCCGTTTCAGGTCAGAATCTGTGTGTATGTTTCTACGTAATGCTTTACAATGCCTATAGCTCTCAAACTAAGCGTCCGATTGGTTTCGGACTTGTTGGGTTTTGTTGGGTCTCTGGAGTGTTTATACCGAAGGGGGTGGATGCAAACTACAAGTTCTTCTTATCCAATGGGAAGTAGTATTTAGAATTGTGCTTAGAAGAATAGAAACATATGCCCACTCATGATGCGCATGCGTTTGTATAGTACTACGATTGAAAAAATTAAAAAAGACATTGAAATAATAAATTAATCGATATAATTATGGAAACATTATTAGTAAAGAAAAAAAAATGAATATATAAATAACTACTTTATTGTAAAGGAATTTTTCTCATAGCAGATGTGCGAAAATGTATTATATGAGACAAAAAAAAAAGGTTTCGGTTTTCTAATTCACACAGTTGAGAATCACCGTAAATATTTGTGATTTCTAAATAAGTTTAATGATTGGGAACGCAAATCACAAAAGAAACAAAGATAAAATAATGTAATAAGAGTTCTTGTAGCTGCCAACGGCCATACCAAAGTGAAAAAACTGATTTTTGTCTGATCACGGAAGTCAAGTTGCATCGGGAGCTGTTCGTAGTTGGAGGGTGAATAGTGAGCTTTGCCAGAGTGAATTGTGACTTCTGTGAAAGAGTGACTATTCACTCCTATCAGGGGTGAAAAAATGCACTCATTTTGCAAGAGTGAATATTCATTCCTCTGAAAGAGTGATTCTTCACCCGTGTTTAGAGTGAATATTCAATTCCCAGGAGTGAGTATTCACTCTTTCAGAGAGTTAAAGATTCCAATGTTGCTTAGAGTGAATAGAGGTTTTAAATAGGTTGGGCATATTTTGACTCTACGATAGAGTGAATAGTCACTCATTTTTATTTATAGTGTAAATCCATAGCTGAAGCTTAGTTTTTGTCCTTGAAATGGATTTTTTTTCATGATTTTTTTGACATTTAGAATCTTTTTACTACGTATAAATGCTGATTTTCAGTATAGCTCTTTCTGATTAATAGTGATGTTCATTTTGCACTTAGAAATTTTTATACTATACGATTCACAATCATTTTAAACTTCCGAATAGTAATATTTCTCTTCGGAAAACGAAAAAAACGTATCATCCTATTCACAGCTTATTTATACGCGCCATCTTGAAAGAAGAATAATTTGAAAGTATCAGTCGATAATATGAATTACAAATACATAAGTTGTTGCCAGAATTTTTTCCTCCAAAATAATCCCAATTTTTAAATCATTTGTCAAACTCGTCTAAAAAAATGTGCAAACAGCCTCTGTAGATAGTAATGAATATAGATTACAGAATTTTGAAGTGCAATCGGTAATATTACTCCTTTTTAACAACCAAGTATACTAAAAGTGAAAACATGCTCCAAAATTCTGTTTATTTCAGTACAAATGTATCTTTCAATATTTTGTTCGCAGTATATTTTACTTTATCGGGATGTTTAACAATTTCTTGTCGATCGTTAAATCCACTGTTAACTTATGGGGAAATTTCATTAGGTGAATACTCATTAGCTAATATAAATATCGAAATATGATTTTTACCATTAGAAAGTAATAGTGAGATGGTTGCAGGCATAGTGCATTTTCTAAAAATTTTCCCCTAAATCTTGAGTCTTTTTAAGAAGGCGAAAATTTATGAAAACTTCGAAACTTATCGCATATTTAAAAATATTTAAAATTTAGGAAAATAACTTTTGAAAACAACATAACTTCGGTATCGAACGTCTATTTTCTGATGTTAAAAATCCAATTTCGATATTTATATTAGGTGATGGGTAATCATCTATTTAATTTTCTCAATTGGTTAATATGGGATTTAGCAATCAGCGAGTACATGTCAAGCAATCGCTGAAGACAATTTACTAACAATTGTAATAACCTTTTTAACACTTTCCAACATAGTTGAAAAATAGTTTACTATGGCATGTTCGGAATTGAAAAGGAAATGTGCACTATTTGTGGTTAATTTACAGGGACACTGGAAAGTATTCCGTTATAATGAAATTGATATGCATCACTAAAGTGAATGGCAAGGTGCTTTATATAAAGTATAGAGTATAGCAATTATAGTTTGTTTACAGGGAGGCACAAAAGTATTCCATTGCATCATTACATATGGGGGAAATCGTTTGCAGTGTATTTTACTGATGTTACCGCTATTTCAATGAAATTGATATTAATTAATGAAGTGCACTACAGTATGCTTTCTATAGGTTATAAGAACATAGACTTTATCGTTTTTTTACAGAGATACTCAAAGGAATTCTGTTAAAGGATTGATTATGAGCCATAACTGCTAGATATCCATTTTCAGATGTGATATGCATTTTAAAACTTAACTCATTTTTATTGCATTACGAGACACGATTGCACGAAAGAATTTGCACACATTATTTCAATGTATGAATAAAATGAATTTTCTGAACAGTATTCCGAAAGTGTTGGAAAGTCTTTCATAATCGATACCGCGACGCACGATTTTTCGCTCTTGTTTTTCCCTTCTATAAGAACGGTATTCACTAAATTTTTCCATGAGAGCACTACACATATTAATGCATGTGTATTTATAAAGGATTTTTGGGGCAAGTAGAATGTCCGTGGGTACAAGTGACAATCATTAATTATTTAAACTTTTTTAAATAACTTCTCAGTTTAATTTAAAATTTATCAAAGATTAATTTTTTTACAGCTTGTACATTTTTTTATATATTTAAATATATAACTTCTGTTGAAATGTGTTTGTTTTATAATCAAAAAAGTTTTTAGTTTTGGCATCTCTGCATTGTTGGCATTAATACTTTTATTTAAAAACTAATTTATTTTTATATATTTATTAAACTTAATTTTTAATGAACTTGAAAATTACATCTGTTCGAATTGACTAGTCAAATGGTAAATATAATTTAAAATTTTGAATACATAAAAGAAAAAAAAAAGAAAGGAAAAAAAAAACATGGACAAATGCAGTGGGACAAAAGAAATTTAAAAATGGCTATTTATATAGGATACTAAATACTGTATACTGTATACTGTAATATATATAGAGGGCGACCGGAAAACAACTGGCAAAATTTTAAATGGTTGTAGAGGAGACCTCAAGCATTTTTCGTCATAGATTGTGTTTCCGGAAGTGGTACGTTTCAGCGATGGTGACGAAGGAAAATGTGAAAGGTGTAATGAAGTGCCAACAATTAACCCCTTAAGCACCAGATTCAATTTAGTGATAGTATGCTAAATACCAGTTATGTTAAATTTCGTCAAAAATACGCAACTATTCAAAAATACAAATTTCATACCGGAAATTCTAAAAGAATAATTTTAATTTATGCAATCTCGAAAAGTCTGTCATTATATCATTTACAAATTTCTATTATAATTTTCTGGTATGAATTCAAAATTTTGAATTTAAAAAAATGCCAAACTGGCAACCTGGACGTACGCACGTACGACTAATTATCAAAATTTCGATTTTTCGACTAATTATCAAAAAATGAAAAAAATCAGGTGTACCAGGATACATCCTTGGACAATCCTCACCCATATTTCCAGACTTCTACATGAAGTAGATTTTCATAACCTTCGCACACACACACAGACAAACATCTTTCTATTATTGGTACAGATGATTTGCAAAATTATATCTTTCATGAACTGACCATTAAAATTCAGATGGAATTAATAATTTTGAAAGGAAAATTAAATATTGAGTTGATATTTCGGGACACCACAGTCGAAAATGGAAATTTAACGCTTATGCTCCGGCTGTATTTTAAAGTAACCATTAAAAATATTGTTAAAATTATTGTTTAGCCGGTATTGTTTACCAGTTAAAGTTGTGTGTTTATTTAAAAAATATAGTCTCGTTTATCACATAGATTAGAAAATAATACAATTTAGGGTGACTTATAGACGCTTTGTCGTCGCTGAAGATATTACGTAATTGATCAAGCACATTAAAAGACCAAAATGTTAAAATTTCATTTACAATATTCCCTCGTTGTTTTTTCATATGTCTTTTTTAACCGACTTCCAACGAAGGAGGTTATAAAATTTATTTTCATCTATTTATTTTCTCTGAATGTTCACGCATAGAATTTGAACGGATGGTTCGATTGTCGTACTTTTATTTTGTTGTTGGAAAGGTCACTTTGGGCAGATCTAGAGAGTCTTCAGAGGGGGGGGTGGGGTGATATTAGAAGTTTAGAGGTTCCAATCCGTCCCGTGGTTCAAGCCCAGTTGGGGCTAAATTATTTCATTGAAGGGTCGGGTTAACTTCAATTTTCTCTGCGGATTGCTTTGACTTCTAGTTTATTATTGCGGGTCGGGTTAACCTTCTACTTTTTTTCTGCAGGTGGGGTCAACTTCTATTTTTTACTGCGGGTCGGGTTTCCTTCCACTTTTTTACTTCGGGTAGGTTTCAGGTAGGGTTGACTATATTATTTCGTGTTCGGGTCGGTTTCGGGTTGGTTTTTACTCTTGTGAATTGGGTTTGGGTTGACCCTATTTTTCAAAAGAAAGTATAAAATATATTAGCGAATAAAAAATATGTACAGTAAAAGCTCCATAACTGACATTCCAAAATAACGGAATACTTTATTTACGGAATACTTTATAATATTTTATATAGTAAAACCTCTGAATAGCCGATACCTCGGAAACCTCGTAATCTGCCCGCTGTTCAGAAGTAATAGCATGTACAATAAAACCTCCATACGAACACTTCCAAATAGCGGACACATCTATTTAGCGAACACTTTCAACCCCCAAATATTTTCATATTTTTGTCTCTGAACCATTATGTGTCAACAATAACAAAAAAATAAATAAATAGTGGATCAAGATTAATGAATCAAAATTACTTTATTTTTTATTCATAAAGATTAAAAAAAAATATGGGGTGGGGGAATACATGCAGGAATTACACGTTGATAATTATATTAATAATTATATTTCAGAAAGTAATAACAAATTATATTACTGCCTAGACGCCAAATAATTAATATCGGGCTCATAACCCAGTTACGTGGAGACTTCTGACAAGTGCTTTCCGTTTGAGTTTTTCACATCATTTATTTCCAAAAATAATGACTTGCAGGCATAGGTAGAAAGGAAAATTGTCAAAATGGTAAATTTCGTACCAAGTCGTTATAATTTCACCATTGGCATTTTTGCTTATAATGCCTTATGATCCTTCTTTTCAATATTCTCCATATCTTTTCTTAATTTGACAAAATAATGAGCACAAATTAGACTGGAATTCCATAAGTTTCATTTCAATTTCTTCAATGTCAGAAAAAAAAATTCAAAAAATTAGAAAAGCTTAGCTTATTTAATAGTCCTCTATTTCATTTAATTTAATTTAATTCTATTTTATTTTAAAACCTCAACACCGTGAAAAAATAGTCTGTCACGTACCATTTGTGGCATGTCTGACATAGGTTCGCACGTACCTGTCATAGGGATGCGAACTGAAAAGTTGTCGCCAACCAGACAGTGGTAAGGGTGCGTAGAGTGAGACAGGGTGACGTAGAGTGAGACAGGTCACATCCCTGTAACATCCGCTGTGACTCAATGGACAAACTGGACATTGTAATAAAACACCGAAAGAACACCAAACCCTTCGGAAATAGAACTATAGAGAAAAACGGTATCACATTAAATTACTGGTAAAAAAGTTGTTCGGACTTTTCTTGGAATTATATCATGCAGCGGTAGGACGACAAATATACAAAGCATTCATACAAAACCTTTTTTAGAGGAAATATGCATCTCAGAGCACTTGGAGAGATCTCTTCCCTAAATTGTACAAAGTCTCAAAATTTTCATGGCCAACTACTTCCTCTACAATATACTCATAGAAACAATTTTAAGCTCTGATGCTTCTCTAAATTTCAGAATTATGCAAAAACGACCAACTGTGTATAAGACTTTGTTTCTTTATACATAATATCAGTTGTAATTCAGTAAAGAATGCTTTAAAACTTATTAAAGAAACATATATTCAGTAGATATGGGACGCTGTCTGAAAGAAAAACGTTATATATATATATATATATATTAAAACGAAAAGGGATTTCCGTCAAATTCATTTTTCACACGAATTTTCCCCATTTACGCATGCGTAAACTTAAATCTAGAACCTAACCAGTTTTAGAGCACACTCAAATGCGAAAACGGCGGCCGAGTGGTATAAAGCGCGTTTTTTCTCTGTTCCGATTATCGTGTGGGTTTGATCCCTGCTATGGACAGAATGATTTGAATTATTCTTCAAGAATTTCAAACTTTTTAAAACAGCCATGAATTTTATTTTTATGGTACTATCAAGTTATTTGCCGTCAAGTTTTGACGGTTTCCATCTAGTATATATATATATATATATATATAACTGGCTGAGATATGTCAGTTAGAGATCTAGTGCGATCTGTACAGGTCGAAATTTCTAGACACAGCCTTATCCGTACAAACAATCTATTGGCTCAACCCAGTATAAAAGCTAAAATTTCGACCAGGCACGTACAAAAACTTTATTGGCACGGCCCGGCCCGACTGATTTTCTAAAAACAAGCTGATATTACTGAAACAACATTATCCTGCAATTAAAATAAATGATTTATAAAGCACACTTACTTATGCACAGATTTTACTTTAATATTATGCTCGGAATTCATGGAATACAGAATAACAACTACATTAATGACTACTGAGAAAATTACGTACAAAAACACAGATTAAAAAATTGACTTAGACAATTATATTCAAATGAAGAGTCAGTGAGGAATCCAATGCAGTTTGGAATGAAATAAACAGATGATAACACAAAATTCTAATTTTAAACCTCCACAAAGAAAAAAAGTCTATTTTTTAACAAATATATCTCTATAATTTATAAAACAAAATACAATTTCTCAAAATTTCGCTAAACAAATGTACAGCATCACGATATTTTTTATGAAAATAAATAAATAAAATACCAGCCCGGAGAGAAGAATGTACAGGTCTGCACGGGCCGGACTAATATTTGTTTTCATACAGGCTGGGTCGGACACGGGGTGAACTTTTAGCTTTTATTCCGGGCCGGACCCAGGCCTGGAAATTTCGGCCCGTTCAGAGCTTTAGGAAGAATAAAGTCCAGGCCAGGTTTGAACCAGAGGAAAAAGAAATCTGGATTGGCCCGAGTCTACAGAAAAAAGTAAGGCACGGGCCCGGCCCTGAAACATCGAAGACCAGGCCCAGCCGAATCTCGTGAGTGATAATTCATCTGAGCCCGGCCCGCAAGTTGCACTAGGGCTTCGGGCCAAGCCTTATCCCGTGCAAACCTATAATGTCTGTTTTCAGACCCTTTATTAGCCTAAGGGGAGGGGGCTATCGCCCCATCGCCCCCCACCCCTTAGATCGCCCATTGTTCTGCAGATAATTTCGTTTCAATAGCATTAGGATCCAAAAATTGTTATTGTAATTATAATTGGATCTGTTAACCAGCTTTTTTCAAAAGAATATCCACAATATTTTTTAATATGAAAAAACTATATATTTGAATATAATTGAGTATATGTTTATTCATTTAAAATTGATATTAGAAATATAATTACAGAGAATGTTTTTATAATTGCATTGCATCATATTATGAATTTTATATCATTTCTTTCGTTTCAGGTTAAGGTCGGATTTTTAAGCCCAGTGCTTCACTTTACCGTACATAATATTACAGTGTTGCCACAAAACCTGAAAATAAAAGCAAGACCTTGAATTTTTTGTTAAAAATTACTTTTTTAATTTACTATGATTTAGCAATGCATACAAATTATAAATTAAAATATTAAGAGATATAAAGTTCGTTTTTCTTCACATATTTGAAAATAACTTTTGACAAAATTATTTTTTTGTAAAGATTTTTTTTTTCAATACATTTATGGTACATATCTACTGATAAACTTTCAAAAACCTACATTCTCTTAAATTATTTTACTTTATATCACATTTTATGAATTATAAAAATACATTTTTTTAGATGGATAGTTAAAATTCAGAATAGAATTGAAAATGTAGAATGCTTAAATTTTAAAATTGACCTCATATTTAATGGCAACACAGTCAAAAAAGGAAATTTAAATCAGTTCTTGGCAACAGTCTAAAAACTTTGTTACTGAATACACTAAATAAACAAAGACACGGGCCAAATATGTAAAAATAAAAATAATCTTACAAATACACTGCTCAAAACAATTAAAGGATATTTGAAGTTTTATATAAAATAAAGTTATAAACGAAATTTTTTTTGCCGAAAATAGAAGAAGAGAATCACAAATGCAAATTTTTCTGGTTTTCAAACTGTGGAGTATGCAAATTTTGAGTTCGACGTCAAAAACGTCGCTTCAACGGCAGCGAATGAAATTTGATTTTCAACTGGATAAAAGAGAATGAAGACAAGGATGATCGGCATTCAGTGATTGCTTTGTTTCGATGAGTACGATGTCTCAGCGAAGTCATTTGACAGATTCAGAAGCTTGGAGAATTGTTGGTAGGTTAGAAGGGGGCCAAACTCAAGCCGAAGTAGTGCAAGCCATTGGAGTGTCACAAAGTGTCATTTCCAGGATCTGGAACCGTTTTTTGGAGAGTGGATGTGCAGGCCGAAGACCAGGGCAAGGTCGTAGATGGGCAACAACGCCCAATGAAGATCGGTATTTAGCGTTAACAGCTCGGAGACACCGAAACATGAACGCTACTCTTCTCCAACAACACCTTCGCTCGGCTACAGGCACCACGATTTCAACTCAGACTGTCCGAAACCGGCTCCATACTGTAGGTCTGTATGCTCGCCGACCGATGGTATGTGTTAGATTAACATCAAGGCATCGTCGCGACCGCAGGGAGTGGGCAACCGAACATGTCAACTGGAGGAGAAATGAATGGAGCAATATTCTGTTTTCTGACGAGTCCCGTTTTTCTGTGCATCCGGATAATAGGCATATTTTCATCTGGAGGGACCGTGACAGTAGGAATAATCCTGCGTTCGTGCACGAAAGTGTCAGATTTGGCGGTGGAGGAATGTTGGTGTATGGTGGCATCTCCATTGACGGGCGCACTGACCTCTACATCATTCGAGATGAAGCTCTGACTGGTCGCCGATATAGGGATGAGATCCTCAGACTTATTGTAGTCCCTTACGCTGCAGCAATCGGAGATAACTTCATTTTAATGGACGATAACTGCAGGCCACATCGTGCAAACCTGGTGGAGGATTTCCTTTTCGAGGAAGGAATCGTTTGAATGGAATGGCCAGCGTGTTCTCCAGACATGAATCCAATCGAGCACGTTTGGGACGCTCTAGGAAGACGAGTTTCTGGCCGCCAACAACCCCCACAAACTCTCCAAGAACTGGAAAGAGCTCTTCTGGAAGAGTGGGGCAGAATACCCCAACTCGTCATTAATAGCCTCATTGAGTCCATGCCTCAAAGGTGTTCAACGTTGCTGGCCGCCCGTGGAAACCATACCCCCTACTGAAAATGATTTTCTTTGAAGAAAACACCTTTTCTTATTCTTTTTTCTCATATGCACAAATTGTGTTTTTTTCCTTTTGTACACAAATGCGCAATAAAATGCATTTTTTTCTGCCAAACATGTGTAATTTATTCTCATACAACCTACTATGTCTGTCGACCATGCATCAATCAGCTAAAAAGTTTCCCAGATACAAAATCCACCTAAAACTGCAATATCCTTTAATTGTTTTGAGCAGTGTAGAAAAATATCTTTCGAAACTGAAATAGAAATAATTGAATTTTATGCTTTAGTCGACGCTGAATCTGAAAATGAAATCAGTTTTGCTACATCACGCATTACAATTTTGTTATATAAATTTGAGTTTAGGGGGGCCATCGCCTTAATGCATTTGTCGCAAACTTTGAAAATTTCAATACGAACACCAATTTTGACTTCATATTTAGATTTATGGGTGAATTTTACCTTTGGATACCAAACCGGACGTCATTCGATTAGCAATTATGCATATATAAATTTGAAACTTTAATTAAATTCAATTTTAATAATATCAAAACAAACTGCAATGCGTGTTTAAACATAATTCAATTAATTAGTTTTTTAAGCATAATTCAAAAAACACTTGGAAGAATGAGTGTACTATTGGATTCGCATTTTAAAAGATTCTCAAGATCGATTTCTGTTACAATTTTATACACTCTAAAAACGATATTTTCAAACCTCAGCCAAAAAATACTCGTCTGAGTATGTCGCATAGTCAAAATGGCTCCGAATCAAAATTACGTTTGAAACATGTGTATACTCATTTCTGAAAACATGCACACACTCAAGACTAAAACATCGTGTGCTCATATTTGAGTCTGTGCATATTTCAAAAATGAGTAATGAACTGTCTTCTATGTGCTCATTTTTGAGTATTTCCATGTTTCAAAAATGAGTTTGAACTGATTCTAATCATTTTTTACTATGTCCATGTTTTAAAAATGAGTATGAACTGATCTTTATGTGCTTAGTTTTGAGTATGTCTATGTTTCAATATTCTGAGTATTTCTGGTATTTCAGAATTGAAAGCATTGGGTCTTCATGTTTGAAACAAAAATTTTCATAACAAAATGAAAACATCGATTTACTCAGATTTGAAAGTGTCCTTTTTCTGAGTGTAGGTTTCAATGCATAATGTTTCCAAATATACTAATTTTATAATTTATATATTCATGTTATATATAACAAATAAGTGTAACATGATAAATCAATTTTCATTACATTTCCTGTTTCATCATTAAAAATACTTTATAAAACCACACGTTGACTTATCACTTCCTAAAATCGTGAAAACTAGTCTAACTATATTCTTGTGTAATTTTTTAAAAATAAATGTATTTTCTTTTATATCTTTACTATAATTCAGCAATACGCATTTTTTTTTTAATTTAAAAGTTAAAGGAGTTATAAAAGGAGTTAGTTCAAAATAGAATTGAAAATCTTGAACAAAGAAAATTAAAACTTGAGTTGAAATTTAAAAAAGTAAAATATTGTCGACAACGGAAAATTAAAATAGCTATTGGCGTCATTCACTGAATTTCGCCAATGAAAACACTACGTAATTGAATAAGTACAACTATGGCCAAATGTTAATTTTTGTTACACTCTTCCTTCACTGGTTTTTTTTTTTAAGTATATCTTTTTATAGTTCGTAATTATATAAATACGTAGCACCTGGTCCGTCCGTCTGTCCGAATATAACAGCGCAAAAACTACCCAACCGAATGCTTTGAAATTTAATATATATATATATATATATATAATCGTTGCAGAATTTTGTCAAGTCATTTGAAATTTTATGAAAATCGAATCAAAACTTAAAAAGATATTAATAAAAGTTTTCTTCATTCTATTAAATCCTATGATACGTAATTAATTCAGTGATATCCCATGATAGGTAATGATTCTATGTTGCCATGTTGATTACTTCATATTTTAAGATAGACTCATGTTATTTCCGTATTACTGAATTTAAAAACCGAATTTGTATACTAAAATTATTTAATTATAGCAATCATATAATCTTCCGACAGATTTTTGGATAGATGTTTCCAGAAAAATAGATATTAAATGGAAACAGAGTCTAAATATGGATTTCAAGTTCTGAAATATTTAAAGCTAGGCTTAAGTTTCCCATTGGAATTTTCAGTAAATGTCAACAAAAGATAAAATATTGCCAATTTAAAATGTACTTATTTTAATACGAAAATTAATCATATCATAATAACAGACAATATAATTCATTTCACTGAAATAGTAACGATGATTTTTTTACATTGTCTTGCATTAGATATTTGCGCATAGTATAATTTGAATGCAACAGAACTGTAATTAATTGTTTGTAAAAGTGTACTGAAACTTTTAATTTCATAAAATAAAATTAATATCTATAATATGAAAATCTGCACATAAAATAAATTTGTATTCATGCATTTTTGCATACGAGTGCAACAGCTTGCACCAAGATCTGAATATTTATAAAACTCTTTATGTTACGAACGCACCTCATTTGTCACTTCTGACGTACAATTTCCAAGTTGTTTTAATTTACTATGATTTAGCAATGCATAACAAAATTTAATTTTAAGTGATAATAGGCATTTTTTATTAAATAATAGTTATTCTTCTAATAGATTTGTAACACTTATATCTTGATAAACAATTTACTCAAAAACTATTTTTTTATTATATTATATTTTATAATTTATAATTTTCAGAATTACATTTTTTCTGAACAGACCATTAAAATTCCGAATGAAATTGGAAATTTTAAATAATGAAAATTAAACATGAGCATTATGAATAGCACAGTCGACATTGGAAATTTAAATTAGTTATTGGCATTATCATTGAATCTTGGCAATTTACCAATCAAAATTACAGAACAAATGTTATTTTTTAAACACTTTCCTGTCATAAATCTTCTTTTTTATATTTAATATGATTCAACAGTAAATTCAATTTTTAAATTTAAATGTTAAATTTAAATGTTATGTTAATATATAATTTTACTGAATTTACCATCAAAATCCTGAATGAAATGAGAAGTCTTATGAATGATGAAATTTAAAACATGGCATTTATCAACATCATAGTCGACATACAAAATTTAAATTAATTATTGGCATCGTTTCTGAAAACATTAGACAATTTATCAATCAAATCTATAGACCAAATGTTAATGTTTTCTTTAAACTTTTCTGTCTTAGCTTTTTATGATAATCCTGCTTTTTTTTTATTTCATAAGATTCAGCAATAAATACAATTTTTAAACTGAAATATTAAAACACTTACATATATAACTCCTGAATTTACCATTAGAAATATAAGAAAAGAATTGAAAATCTTGAAAAATGTAAATTAAAACATGCTATTTATCAACAGCACAGTTGACAATGCAAATTTAAATTAGTTCTTGGAAACAATCACTAAATTTAGTCACAGAAAATATTATACAAAATTGACCAATCAAAATACTAGAGACCAAATGTTATAAATTTAATTACAAGTTTTGATCTTAGCCTTTCAGGATAATTCTCTCTTTATTTTATTTAATGTGATTCAGCAATAAATACATCTTTTTTAAATATTAAAAGAGTTAATTATTTCTTGACTTTACCATTAAAATTAAGAATGGAATTGGAAATCTAGAATAATGAAAATTAAAACATGAGATTAATCACCAGCACAGTCGACAGTGGAAATTTAAATTAGTTCGTGGAAACGGTCTCTAAATTTCATAACTGAAAATAATACTTTACACAATTGACCAATCAAAATTACAGACCAACTGTCAAAATTTTATTTACAGGTTTTGATCATATCCTTTCAGGACAATTATGTCTTTTTTTATTTAATGTGATTCAGCAATAAACGCTTTTTTTTAATAGTATGATAGTTAATTATATATTTCCTTAAATTACCATTAAAATTAAGAATAGAATATGAAATTTAGAATAATGAAAATTAAAACATGATATTAATCACCAGGACAGTCAACAATGGAAATTTCTATTAGTTCTTGAAAACAGTCATTAAATTTCGTCACAGAAAATAGTATACACATTTGACCAATCAAAATTAGAGACCAAATGCTAAAATTTTATTTTCAAGTTTTGGTCATATAAGCCTTTCAGGATAATTCTCTCTTTATTTATTTGATGTGTTTCGGCAATAAATACATCTTTTTAAATATTAAGAGAGTTAATTTTATATTTCCTGAATTTACCATTAAAATTAAAAATAGAATTAGAAATCTAGAATGATGAAAATTGAAACATAAGATTAATCACCAGCACTGTAGACAGTGGAAATTAATTTTGTTCTTGGAAACAGTCACTAAATTTCGTCTGTGAAAATACTGTACATAATTGACGAATCAAAATCGCAGACAAAATGTTAAAATTTTATTTACACTTTTTTGTCAGCCTTTCAGGATAATTTTTTCTTTTATTTAATTTAATGTGATTTAGAAATAAATACAATTTTTTAAATGTTAAGAGAGTTAATAATATATCTTGCTTATTTACCATTAAAATTAAGAATGGATTCGGAAATCTACAATAATGAGAACTAAACTTAATCAAAAGCACAGTCGACAATGGAAATTTAAATTAGTTCTTGAAAACATAGTCTCAAAATATCGTCACTGGAAATAATACTTTACACAATTGACCAATAAAAATCCGAATAAATATCATTTACTTTTTATTTACCATTTCACTGTAATAAGTGCGAATTTTAAATTTAAATGTTAAGATATTTAATTATTGAGAAAATAAAATAAAACTCGACATGAAACTCGATATAGTCATTTTGGCAAGTTTGGCATATTAATGTAGATAGAAAAGAAATGTTAGAGTTACACTCCCTACAGATATTTTTTGAATTGTGATTTATTATTATTCTTTCTTTAAAATTTCAAAAATAAAATTTTGTTTAAAGAAATAGTTAAAAGCCTTCTAATTTATGATTTGATCGTCTCGCTAGCAATTTAAAAATAAATATTTATATAATTTTGGGTGGAAATTTTTTAAACATATTATTTAACGTTTGCGTATACGATGAGGGGAAATGTAGAATTTATGTTGCTTTTATTTAATAAATTAATTACCAGCACAGTTGACAATGGAAATTTTAATTAGTTCTTGGAAACAGTCTCTAAATATCGTTAAAGAAAATAATACTTTACAAAATTGACCAATCAAAATTACAGACCAAATGTTAAAAAAATTTTTACACGTTTTGGTCATAGCCTTTCAGGACAATTATGCCTTTTTTTATTTAATGTGATTCAGGAATAAATACTTTTTTTTTTTAATATTAAGATAGTTAATTATATATTTCCTTAATTTACCATTAAAATTAAGAATGAAATTGGAAATCTAGTCACCAGCACAGTCGACAATGGAAATTTATATTTGTTCTTGGAAACAGTCACTAAATTTCGTCACTGAAAAAACTGTACACAATTAACGAATCAAAATTACAGGCCAAATGTTAAAATTTTATTCACACCTTTTTGTCGTAGCCTTTTACAATATTTCTCTCTTTTTTTTTTTTTTTAATTTAATGTGATTCAGCAATAAATACAACTTTTTAAATGAGTTAATTATTTCCTGAATTTTCCATTAAAATAAAGGATTGAAATTGTAAGTCTTGAATAATGAAAATTAAAACACGAGATTAATCACCAGCAAAGTCGACAATGGAAATTTAATTTAGACCTTGGAAGCAGTCAAAATTTCGTCACTGAAATTACTGCGCACAATTGACTAACCAAAATTACAGACCAAATGTTAAAATTTTGTTTACAAGTTTTGGTCATAGCTTTTCAGGTTAATTTTCTCTTTAAAGACAGCACTGAAGAAAGAAAACTTAAATTAGCTTTTGGCAGAAGTCACTTTTCAATGACAACACTAATCCAAGCAAACATGCCGACCAAATATTATTTGCTTTTTTTTTTTTTTTTTTTTTTTTTTTTACATACCGCTGTTTTAGTATTTCAGAACAAAGGTCTATTTTTCTACTTAGTATATGATTCAACAAAACATATAAATTTTATAGTTATATGTAAGCACAATTAATGAATTATATCTTTTCACAATTAATCATGGAAATTGAGAATGTAATTGAAAATTTTGAATACTGAAAATTAAAACAAGAGTTGAGAATTAACGACAACACAGTCGACAAAGGAAATTTAAATTAGTTCTTGGCAACAGTCACTAAATTTTGTCACTGAAAGAACTATATAATTGACCAAGCAAACCATACAAACCAAATGTTGTTATTATTTTTTTACACTCCTCATTGACAGCTTTTCAGAATAAATATCATTCCTTGTTTATTTACTATTTTTCAGTAATAAATGCAAATTTTTAATTTAAATGTTAAGATAGTTAATTATTGTGAAAATAAAATAAAACTCGAAATCTAGCTCGATATAGTCATTTAGGCAATTTTGGCATATTAATTTAGATAGAAAACAAATATTAGAGTTACACTCCCTACGGATTTTTTTCTTTTGAATTGTGATTTATTATTATTCTTTCTTTAAAATTTCAAAAATAAAATTTTGTTTAAAGTAATAGTTAAAAGTCTTTAATGATTTGATCGTCCCGCTAGTAATTTTAAAAGAAATATGTATGTAATTTTTGTTGGATTTTTTTTTATAACATATTATTTCATGTATGTGTATAAAATGAAGGGATATGTGGATTTTATGTTGCTCTTATTTTATAAATTCACAACAAAAAGCACAGTTAATCATATTTAATATTCTATTCTGGTGATTAACTTTTAGGCAATTTGGATTTACAATATATCCCTTCCCCCCCCCCCCCCATTAAAAAAATAGTGAAATTTTAAGAAAATTTCAAAATTATATTTATTTCTTCTAAATTAAAATGGGCTATTCTGTGAAAAGTTGCTGTTTAAAAAGAAAAAAAAGGTCTAAAAATCTTTCCCCAAAATAGATTTACCTTACTTACTGTAATTAAAAATCTTATAAATTTTTTAATATGTATTTTGTTGCAGATTAGTCTTATTTTATTGTATAGTACATACATAAGTGGATTCAGATCATTGAATCACATATTAATAATTTGAGGAAACGATTGTATGAGGGAATGAGGAAATGCTTGTGAAAATCCCTTGGTACAAAAATGATTAGGTTTAGGTATATTTTCAATTGCTAAATATATTCTGAAACACATTTCCAATAATATATTAGCAGGAAAAGAAATTTTATTTGTTTTTATTAAATTTATAATAGATGAAGGAATGATAGGTAAACAATAAAAACTCTACAAAACTTTTATATACCAATAAAGCCCGTTATAAACTGCAAGGAATATTAATACAATTTTGTTATTATAAATTAACAAAAATATTGAACAAAGATTAATAATAAACAAAAATTTAACAAAATCAAAATATTATTTAATTTTAAATATTTATTAAGTAATAAGATCTTTGTCCCTGTATAATCTTGCATAACACCAAAACTGGTTTAAATAAGTTTTATAGATGGTCACCTTTAACTTGACACAGGTTTTTGAATGTTCCGCTTATATCAGTAAACTTCATCATGGATTCATAACAGTTTTCATGTGAGAAATTTTTTTTCCACATGGGTCATTCTCTGAAAAATGGATGTTTTTTTTTTTTTTTTTTTTTTTCCACAATTTTTTCCACACTTTACTTACTCTAATTAAAAATCTTATGAGTTTTTTAACATGTGTTTTATTGCATTGGATTAGTCTTATTTCATTCTATATTACATATATAAGTGGAGATTCAGATTATTCCCTCATATATTAAAATTATCAGGAAATGGTTGTGAGGGAATGATGAAGTGCTTGTGAAAATCACTTTGTACAAAAATGATTAGGCTTAGGTATATTTTCAATTGCTAAATACCTTTTAAAACACATTTCCAATAATATATTAACAAAAAATTAAATGTTATTTGATTTTATTACATTTAAAATAGATGAGGGAATGATAGGTAATAAAAATACTTATAGTGATCTAATACTTGAAAGCCATGTGCTAACTATTGAAGAATGTTGTTGAGGAAAATCAAGACGGCTGTACTACTTTACTCCTATATACAAACTCTCCTAGACCTTTATAATACATATGCTGCCATTTACTAAGTAAATAGGAACAAAGTTATAGGAATGTGATGGAATAATGTCAATACTTATAGGAGCAACAATAAAAAGTGTTCTAATTTGTTTCATTGCATAAAATATTAACATAAATAAGTGGATAAATATTTATTTACGTATATATATAAACATAACATGCCATAATGACAGAGGAACCCTTTTCTTTCCTAATAGTTTGATGCAAAAGTTCTGTCGTATTTTAATATCTAACTTTGATACCGGTAAAATTTTAATATTTGACAATTTTACTGATCAGTTTCAACCAAGGTATAATAAATTTATCAGGTATTAAAATTTTAGCGGTATTAAAGGTATTAAATTAGGTATTAAAACACGAGAGAACTTTTGCATCAACCTATATGTGAATGGGGACATTAGTGAAGGAATTATATTTGGATAAAAAAAAAAATATTTTAAAGTTTTTATTTCAATTTCAGAAAGCAAATAATCACAGTTTATATGCATAAAGGATTTCTATTAATAGTTTAAATCACTTTTTATTTTTGTAATTTTAAAAATATGTCCACAAAACCCATGGGACACGAAATTGCCACATTTCTAAGAATTGCTCAAGTAGATGTTCAAATTGCCCTCCTCAAACTTTTATACATGCGTATATGCATGCTTAATCATGTTCACGAAGACTCGTGTCAGCGTGTTATTGTATGCGCATTGCGAAATCACTGCATTATTCCGTTAATTGTTCAGCTATTACGTTATCCATTGAATAACGCATATTATTCACCTGATTTATCACGAAATAGTCTTCTCACTTCTTTGAACGATTTCTTGTTTGGAAAAAGAAACTCTGATAACGTAACAACAATTTTCCGGGAAAAACAACGTGTTCATGTACAGATGAGTGCTCGTTTTTCAACATTATTCTGAACTCTGTTCGCTACACCAATTTAGCCACAGACATTATATTAGGACTCCGGTATAATCTTAAATGGTAAAAATGGACTTTCATTAATTAAAAAAATATAAAGTTCCAATAGTTCATCAATATTATTTTATGTCTCTCTAAAATAAATCGTAAACTGTATAAAATTAGGATAAATGTGCAATTTATATAAAAAAAATCGAAAGCATTATTTTCTTTAATAATAATAATAATAAAAGGACAAAATGCATATAAATCATCTATTTAACGTTCTGGCAATGAAATTTTTCTAGACACATCTTGGAAAAATTTATTCAGAATACTCAAAAAACACATTTCTTAGAGAGTGGAATGTTTATAAGATTATTTTCAAAAAATAATGTTATTTTTCCTTCTTTTCTTTCAGGCATTCCTAGCAAAATATTTGTTTATATTTATAACGTTAAAAGTCTGAGATTTGCATTCCTTATGACTTTTTATAAAATGTATAACTAATACTTGTTGCTTTCCCAATAAGGATGATTTTCGAGTAGTGGCACACCCTATGAAAGGAGGGGGGGGGGGGGGAAGGAGGACGATTGCCCAGACGTCAAATATTTTGGGGCGCCTAAATATTGCTAGAACTATGGTAATCACTAGGGTCTCTTACACTGTAAAAAAAAAAAATCCTGAGGTTACTAAAATTTTTTTAGTGTATTTGTATTCCACAGATTTTTTTTTAGTAACCGGTACTATAAACCGGAACCGTTGCTAGCTGTTTTCTAGTAATTCTTACAGATTTTCTTGTAACTGAGTAAGAATACAAAAAAGTTTTTAGTAATCGAGAAGATCAGTGAGAAAAACTAAAAAATTTTTAGTACATCGACCCTTTTTTTTTTTTTTTTTTTTTTTACAGTGTTCGAGTCATCCGAAAATTCTATTTGCACTCAACCCGAAACCGACAAAAAAATTTCGTTGATCCGAAACGTGACACACTTTGCCTCGAAATCAGAAATAAAATAAAATTAATCAGTATTTTCATGCAATTATGGAACTATACAGGGTTAGCATAAAAGAATGACCGAAATTTAAACATTTATATTTTCAAAACTATTACACATGTTATTATAAATTACATAGGAAAATAAAGGAAAACAATCTAAGTTTTCTTTAACCATTTCCGGCACAGTGGTCCCACTCCGGGCACACCTAATTTTAATTCCAAACTTACATTCGGCACCAAGAATATTTTAATAAAATTTTGCTTCTATAATGAAAGCTTAAAATAAGGAATTCTTATTTTCTAAAAATGTCGTTTGTAAATTCCGGTGTCAGTCAGTAATTTCGCATTTTACGAACAGAATTTGTCTGTGCCGGAAAGGATTAAGTTGCAAATGTTCGATATGTGAACCTTTCGTAACACGAAAAACATGTAATCTGTAATCAAGTTCGTTCCTGATATTTTGTAGTTTTACATTACCAACGGTTCTAAATGCAGCACCGGTGTGTTCTTTAAGTTCTTTGAGTGTTTTTGCGGCGATGTTGGTTTATAAACAAGATCTTTGATGTAACCCCAAAAAAAGAAATGTTCTTAGTGGCTAGTAAATCATCGTTACTCGCACTTCCAAACCAGCGTTGAGCGACTGCAAAAATAAATAAATAAATAAATAAAAATAAAATAAAATGAAAAATTAAAAGTTTGTCTTTATTTTCATATATCACTGATAGTTTTGAAAATATAATTTTTTTAATCTGGTCGTACACATTTATGCTAACACGGTAATTTGCAATCATATATCTGATATCAATTTTATCTTTTACGTTGAAAAATATGTATATATGCAATCATTCATATTCAGATATGTTTTATCACCTAAAACTGTATACCGGACATTTCTTCCTTTCTTTCTTTAGTCGGGTTAACTCGAACCCAGCCAGCAAGAATGTAAACAATCCGACCCGAACCGAACCGCTGGTGGGGCTGTGTAAAATCCGGTTACCCGACCCCATGTAATACTCTAGTTAGCCACTAAGAAAAAGGGTGCAATATCTTGAAATGCCTCGGGCGCCTCTGTTTTCAAGCCTAATACTGCATAGGCCAAAAAACTTTTGATTGACGGATGTCCAAAGTGAAAATGTGTTATCATTAAATCAAAGCCTAATATTGCATAGGCCGAAACACTTAGCTTTGATTGACGGATGTCCAAAGTGAAAATGTGTTGTATCATCAAATCAAAGACTAATATTGCATAGGCCGAAAAATTTAGTATTGATTGATGGATGTCCAAAGTCAAAATGTGCTACCCTTAAATCAATGAAGTAAGAATGGATTACTAAAAAATATCATAAACTGAACATTCAACAAAACTGAACAAATAACTGATTACTGAAAAATTGAACAAAACTGATTGTATCAAAGGGACATAAAAAAGACCAAATCCTTCAATTTTCAATGGATTCATTTGAAAATTGACAGATTTGTTAATGACACGCTCAAATAATTATATTCAAAATTTAGTGTTAAAATAAAAAAAAAGTTTTTCAATTATTCAATTTTTAAAATAATAAATAATTGTCATATTTTAAAATATCTGATGCGGATTTCTTTTGCATAAAATATGACAAAATTTATTTATGAAGTTACTTTTTATATATTACAATGGAAGTTGGCATGAATTGTAAAAATTAGCTGAAAGTATAAGCAGAAAAAAATTATAATTATGCACTGCGCACGCCAAAATAAGTCCACAAAATGTTTATATACCTATAAAGCTTATTAATCTATTGTGGAAAAATTTCATTTGGGCTCATTTAAAAAAATAAAATAATGAAATAAAAAAGTAGCCATTTTTCAGAGAATGACCCATGCGAACAATTTTTTTCTCATATGCAAACTGTTTTGAATCATATAAACTGCTCATATCATACTCATATAAACTGCATGGAATATTAATATAATTTTGTTATTATAAATTAATAAAAAAAATATTGAACAAAGGTTAATAATGAATAAAAAATTAACAAAATAAAAACATTATTTAATTTTAAATATTTATTAATTAATAAGATCTTTGTCCCTGTATAATTTTACATAACACTAACTGGTTTATATAAGTTTTATAGATGGTCACTTTTAATTTGACACAGTTTTCTGAATGTTCCGCTTACATCAGTAAACTTCATCGTGGATTCAAAACAGTTTGCATATGAGAAAAAAATTGTTCGCATGGGTCATTCTCTGAAAAATGGCTGCTTTTTTATTTCATTATTTTATTTTTTTAAATGAGCCCAAATGAAATTTTTCCACAATAGATTAACCTTACTTTCTCTAATTAAAAATCTTATGAGTTTTTTTAATATGTGTTTTATTTCATTGGATTAGTCTTAATTCATTTTATATTTCATATATAAGTGGATTCAGATCATTCCCTCATTACATTAAAATTATCAGGAAATGATTGTGAGGGAATGATGAAATGCTTGTGAAAATCACTTTGTACAAAAATGATTAGGCTTTGGTACATTTTCAATTGCTGAATATCTTTTGAAACACATTTCCAATAATATATTAGCAGAAAAGTAAATTTATTTGATTTTATTACATTTAAAATATATGAGGGAATGATAGGTAATAAAAATTGTTACTTTGATCTAATATTTGAAAGCAATATGCTAGCTATTGAAGAATGTTGTTGAGTAAAAAACAAGAGGATTTTATTTTTCTTCTCCTATACAAACTATCCTAGATCTTTATAGTGCATTTGCTGTCATTTATTTAGTATATATAACAAATTTATAGTACTGCGAGGGAATGATTTTAATTACTAGAGACAACCATAAAAACGTCATAATTTATTTTATTGCATAAAATATTAAAATAATTAAGTGGCTAAATATTTCTTTAAGTATCTTTAAGGAATTTTACTTAAAAATAAAACGGTTTATAAATATTTATGCCATAATTGCAGAGAAAGAATTTTCTTTCCTGCATGTGTGAATGATGGGGACACAGTGAGGGAATGATATTTTCATTTAAAAATATATATTTTAAAGATTATATTTCAATTTCAATAAGCAAATATTCACAGTTTATATGAATAATTGATTAATATTAATAGTTTAAATTACATTTTCTTTTTGTAATTTTAAAAATACGCCCACAGACACGAAATTGCTACTTTTATGAGAATTACCAACATAAGGAAGTGGACTCGAAATTGAAAAGCAAAGCATATGCTATTCTCTACTTAACGAAATATTTGAGCTAAAGGGTTAAAATGAACTAGAGAAAAAACGATGCCTTACTTCACAAAAATAACAAACATTAGAAAAAATAAAAATAAAAAATTGAAAATTTCATTCAGTGTGTCCCGTGTGCCAATTTTAGCACACATGCCGTGCGTTACCGACCCCTGCCTCAAACTATGTCATTAGATATAATATAATCGCAAAATTATCGAAAATATATTTAACCCTTTATGTCTAAATTATGGATCAAGAAAATGCTCCATCTCTATAATTATCTTCCCTAATGCCTAAAGATATATTATAAAATTTATGTAACAACAATATAAATTTAGATAAGATTTTCATTAAAATTTATTTAATAATTCAATAGTTGTAGCAATTTTTGTAAAATATGTACAAGAATAATTAGATTAACTAACTAAAGTAACTGATATGTAAATCTTGAATTTTTTATAATATCAATGTAAATAAATGTATTGTGAAGGATGTTTAACCCTTTATGCCCCAAATTATGGATCAAGAAAATGCTCCATCTCAGTAATTATCTTCTCAAATGCCTGAAGATATATTAGAAAATTTATGTAACAATAATATAAATTTAGATAAGTCTTTCATTAAAATTGATTTCATAATTCAATAGCTGTGTTTTTGTAAAATATCTACAAGAATAATTAAATTAACTAACTAAAGATACTGATATGGAAATCTTGAAAGTTTTATAATATCAATGTAAATAAATGTATTGTGAAGGATGTTTAACCCTTTATGCCCCAAATTATGGATCAAGAAAATGCTCCATCTCAGTAATTATCTTCCCAAATGCCTGAAGATATATTAGAAAATTTATGTAACAATAATATAAATTTAGATAAGACTTTCATTAAAATTGATTGAATAATTCAACAGCTGTAGCAATTTTTGTAAAATATCTACAAGAATAATTAAATTAACTAACTAAAGATACTGATAATGGAAATCTAGCAAGTTTTATAATATCAATGTAAATAAATGTATTGTGAAGGATGTTTAACCCTTTATGCCCCAAATTATGGATCAAGAAAATGCTCCATCTCAGTAATTATCTTCAAAAATGCCTGAAGATATATTAGAAAATTTATGTAACAATAATATAAATTTAGATAAGACTTTCATTAAAATTGATTTAATAATTCAATAGTTTTAACAATTTTTGTAAAATATGTACAAGAATAACAAGATTAATTAACTAAATATACTGTTATGGAAATCTCTCAATTCTTTTAAAATCAATGTAAATAAATGTATTACAATCTTATGTATAAATTGAAAGGTTTTGTAGATGCAAATATTTTAATATAACACCTTTTAATTAGAGAAAAGCTACACATATGTAAACGTGGTTGAGAAAAGTAACCACTTTTAAAAAATATTTAGCTACGACTGTTTCACAGTTCTTTCTAAATGTGATCGAGCAAAGTATTTTTTACGAAAAAAAAAAACTACTATTATTAATAGACGGATTTCAAAATATACATAATATTAAATTTTCTTTAATGATATTTCAAAGTACCTTTGAAGTATAAAGGGCTAACGCAAAAATAAAGCACTTGAATATTTTTCGCGCTACGAGCGCATCCCGGAACACAGTGTGTTGTGTAAAATGTATAGGTCAAACTAGGGTAAAACCGGGTACTTAACGGTTTTCCATTGTTGATAAAAGTCTAGAAGGGCGAAAATATCGGAACACCCCAGAAAAATGCCTGGGTTCATATGGGCTATTGAAAAACCATACCTGTGGCCACAGGAAAATTCTTCTCTGCTTGGGAAAAGGCATTTTCTAGGACCATGTGAAACAGCTCCGAATTTTGGTGGAGAGATAAAACCGGGTACTACTCAAAAATTTAGATTTTACGCTTCCAGTACTAACAAAAAGCTTTATTGTAATAATTTTTGGATCAAAATTTAAAACATATATACATTTTTTAAGGTCAGTAAGTTTTTTTTTCAGGTTTTCAAATAATTTTTAATGTTGTGATATAATGGCTTTCTCAGCTTTTACTTCTCGTATCCGCTGCACTCCTCATGTGTCCACTCTTTGTTGACTGAACATTGTATTCATCCTCCACCACCTGTTGTGTGCATAAACAATTCATTGTAGAATTCAATTCAAAACCATATATGGGTGCCCGGTTTTGCCCCAACAGAGACCAAAAATCAACAGGGTTGTTCTTCTGGATAGCTGGACGTACATATATCTTACTTGGTATCAAAATATTGTAGCTATACAAAACAATGCTTTACTTACCTAATCGATCTGTCAAGCTAGATTTATTTGAAGAGCAGAAAAGACGGCGAGAATTTAAAACTTTTTAGTTGAATTTCTTTCCAATAGCACTGCAGAAACACAGAGATTAATTCACTTCAAAAGCCGATGGCACACTGCTATAATAGGGGATGTTAACGGATGTAGTTAAGATGAGTGATATCCACAGAGCAGCACCTATTAGCGAGAAAACAGGGTACTCCGTTTGACCCGCCTACCTGATTTTATCCTACTCTCCCCTATATAAATTACAGCCGCGTCTCATAAACCCCACCATAAAGACTATAGAAATTCAGAGACAGCTGTGCTTTGGTAAACTTTCTTCGAAATTGAACCAGGACCATCCAAAAGTGCTAAATGCACCCAGGGCTAAATATATCGGAGCTTCTCAACAAGTAAAAAGGATATTGCTACCCTAAACATTTTAATAAAATCACAAAAGAAAAATGCGTCAATCATAGATTACGAAACATATTCCAACACATTCAGAACGTTGTAACAAAACTTCACAATTTAATAAGGTGAAAGCAAACAATTTAGAAAACGCATAACACATTTGAAGAACCAATTCCCAACTAAAATAGGAAAATTCTTTTGTGCAATCCTGTATATGATTTGTATGTATATACTACAAAATTTGCTAAAATTTAGTTCAATTAGGAAACACATAACAACAGTTCCCCCTTCAGCAATTTCGTCAATAAGCGGAAATGTACTCAATTCTTTTGTACAGCCCTGTATATGATCAAAAGAATTTATACACATCGAATAATAAGCAAAAAAGTAGTTAAATTTGAAAAAGCATATATCAAAATTGAAAACACACTTCCAGGAATTTTTGCTCAAAACAGTACTGTAACCGTATTATTTTGTGTGTCCCTGTAAATGAACGATAAATGCTATAAACACCGTATTCTATATAGTAAGCATCTTGTAGTGATCCTCAGTTATAGATATTTATATTTGAAAAAGTGTAACATCAAACTGCAAACGATTTTTTTCGCATTGACCACAATGTGGCGGAATATTTTTGAGTGTCTCTGTAAGGGAACTATAAATGCTATACACTTCAATTTTAATACGGAACCTGCCATAGTAAACCTCAATAACATATATCAATTACATGGCAATCCGAGTATATTTATGCGAGTTAGAGCGCGGAAAGACAGAGAGACAGGCGACCAGATAAACCGAATTCACAATCACTTTTGTTGGAATGTGTTAAAAATAGTGTTCCAAAAATTTTTCCCCGGGCCCTGTACTTATGAGGAGAGGGGAGGGGAGGGGACTGCAACGAGGTTAAAAAGTTTTTTGTTTTATTTTCGAATGTAATTTTAGTCCCCAAATTTTTCTTGCATCCGGGTCCTTTAAAAGTGATGGCCCCTGAACATGAATTTCACATTCAGGGCCTGAATAAAACATGGCCAACTGAGTCCTGGCTCTCGGCCTCTCTGATTTTGGGAACCGCAAATTTGGTATGATGGTTTCGTAATGTTCATATTTAAACCGCTTTTGGCTTTATTAATAATATGAAAAATATTATAATATAAAATATATAACAAATATATTTATCTAAATATGTATTTATGTATTCATATATGTATTCTACGGAATCAAAAATGTTTCATTTTTTGTGACAGTATAGGAGACCAAGGCCCGATTAATATCTGAATCTAAGGGAAGCACAGTATCATTTTGGGGGGCCCGTTAAATATTAGAATGGAAGATTGTGCTTCATGTTCATTTTGTCTAATTAGGTCGAATGAATACCAGGACTTGGGTCTCTCTTTGACTTTATCAGGACCTGTTCCTTACTCCTACAGTGCAAATAATGTGGATTTTCTCTTGCATTAGGCAAAGTTTCTCTTCTTAAAAAAAATAAAAAGCAATGCAAAATAATTATAATAAGATATCAGAGACTCGATATTATAGTCATTTTGGTGGCCCCGTTAAATATTAGAGTGGAAGCTTGTGCTTCATGTTCCTTTTGACTAATCAGGCCGAATGGTATACCAGGACTTGGTCTCTCTTTGACTTTATCAAGCCCTGTTCCTACTTTTAGTGCAAGTAATGTGGATTTTCTCTTGCATTAGGCAAAGTTTCTCTTCCAAAAAAATTGGAAAAGCAATTAAAAAATATATATTATAATATATAATATAAAGGATATTAGAGTCATTTTAGGACCCCCCCCCCACCCCCCTTAAATTTTAGAGTGGTTCTAACTGAGTGCAAGTAATGTGGATTTTTTCTTGCATTAAGCAAAGTTTCTCTTCCAAAAAATCGAAAAGGCAATTTAAAAAATAATAATATATTATATAATGGGTATTAGAGTAATTTTGGGCGCCCTCTTAAATTTTAGAGTGGAAGCTTGTGCTTCATGTTCCTTTTGAATAATCAGGCCGAATGAATACCAGGACTTTATCAGGCCCTCTTCCTACCCCTAGATTGCAAGTAATGTGGATTTTTTCTTGCATTAGGCAAAGTTTCTCTTCCAAAAAAATTGCAAAAGCAGTTTAAATAATAATAATAATATAATATAAAGGGTATTAGAGTCATTGTGGGACCCCCACCCCCCTTAAATTTTAGAGTGAAAGCTTGTGCTTCATGTTCGTTTGAATAATCAGGCCGAATGAATACCAGGATTTTGGTCTCTCTTTGACTTTATCAGGTCTTATTTCTACTGTAATGTGGACTTTCTCTTGCATTAGACAAAATTTCTCTTCAAAAAAAAAAAAAAAAAAAAAAAAGATAAAAATAGAAAAATAAATAGATAGTTAAAAACAGAAAAGAAGCACATTCCAATCGGTTTTAAATCCGCAATTAACAAAAAGACTGTTTAAACAGGAGTAATAAACGGGCACTCAGTCTAATTGAGTAATTGCCGTTTATTTTTAAGATATCATTGCTGACAAATTATGCATTTATATTCACCCATGCACATCTTCGTGCACATGTACAAATGTACAAACTCAAACACGTCGCCTATTTTCTGAAGAATTTGCATACCCTTTGAATTAATTTCTCGGATCGGAAGCAATTTTCGTTATTAAGCAACTTTAATTCAAGAAGAAATGTAATTTTACAATTTTTCCAAAACCTTAAGAAGGACGGTGAAAAAAAAAGAAAAAAGAAGAAAAAATGAAATGGAGATAATCATAATTCAGAAGAGGACGTAACTAAAAAGAAAAGCAACAATAAAACCCCTGGCAACCAATAGCCTTTCCCATTTCTAATATTATGCAATAAAGTCTTGGATGTTCTTTGGACCTTCAACCCTAATTAAAAAAGTGACTAATTAATCATTATAATTCGTATTTTTTACAAGACCATAAAGAACATTAGTTTTTCATTTATCATTTTTTTAATAAGTCAAAATATGCAAAATATGAAGGATGCAATGAAGTATGCGAGTTACTTTCAAAAGTTAGAGGCGGTAGTTAAAATTATGTGCAGGGGAGGAAAAAGACTTAAACAAAATACTGAAGGGGGAAAAAAAAGAAAGAAAGAAAAACCCTCTCCATGTTGAAAAGTGCATGAGTACGGAAAAAGCAACGAAGCGTGGACTAAGCTTTCAAGATATGATGTACGTAAAGGATTAAGGTATGATACTTAAGGGTCGATTACTGCCAGCGTAGAATTGGCAGAGAGCAAACCAGGAATTCATTAAACCCGCTCATCCGGCGCTAGAAGAGAACACGGCGCATCGCCAAAAGCAGCGCCCTCAAAGAAAAGTCCGCCAGCGAATAAAACAAAAGCGATGAAAAAATCCTGATCAAAAGTACTGCAGAATCGACAAGGCAGACAAAAAATGAAATTCCGACGCATGAAATATGCAGTTGCGAGGGGGAACATCAGCGTTCTTTCATTACCTCCCACACCCGGGCCTTGGTTCTTTGCCTGTTTAGCATGACCTCTCCCACCATCCCTAATGAGCGCAGGAATTCGACAAGCAACCATTGACTCCGCCTAGAGGCGCGGTTAACGGGATTGATTGACAGAAGGCGGGGTTTTAGAGCTGCAGGTGCTTTGGCTGGGTTCCGGGAAGGGGGAAAAGAGTTCAGAGACATAAAAAACCGAAAAAAAGGAGGATAGGATGCTGAAAGGGAGGGGAATGAACCGGGATGGGAGGAAAGGGTTAAAAGAGAAGGTAACAAACGGGGAGGTTGTTGACTTAGACTCGAAGAGCAGCTCGAACTCTTATTAGTCGGAATTTTTAAAAACACTTTGCAAATGAGAAAAAAAATGTCGCTCATAATGTGCTAATGCAAAGTATTTTATAAAATATTTCAGCTTTCTTTTCATAATAAATGTAAGGCCATGAGGAGGAAAAAAATGTCTTTCTGTGAAATTACTAATTCAAGGAGAGTTTTAAAAACTCACAGCATGTACTTTAGTTTTTGGTGTTTTTTTTTATGCTTATCATAATGCAGCGAAGTAATTTTATTTTCAAATCCCGGACAAAGAATTTTTCACTGAGTTATTATTTCAAATTTTTAAGCTTTAGAAAATGGTCCATTGTTCAGGAATATTTTGTCTTTATCACCCGCAGCACATGTCATGAAATTTAAAATAGATCATTGTTTATCAAAATGCATTAATTAAAAAAAAAAACTATTCAGGATTGTTTGTTTTCGCTTAAAACTCATAAACCACTATTATTGTATTCAACAAAAGAAAATATAATTTTTAAAACTTGCTTTTTAATATTTAATATTTTGTACTTTGAAGCACAAATTATGGAAAAAAAAAGAGTTAGGGGAAACTAAAACAGATAAATAATTATATAATGTTTCATAGTTTGGAAAACAACTTCGATACTTGCATATATTTATATGCATCGGGCCAATTCAAGTTATAGCAATTTTATAAGAAAATGCAATTATTTTCCATAATTGTTCGAGTCTGCATCGTCAATTTTGTTATAAAACTGGAAATAAAAACAAAAGTATAAATAAAGGTAAGCAAATAATTATACGGAAATAAATAAATAATAATTCGGAAAAACGTTTACTTAAACAGTTATTACTGTTATGTATTATTATTTTACAAGGTTCGTACACCTCAGGGGATTTAAAGGGCTTGAATACCAGAAATTTCTTAATGTAATGGTCACCATATTTAAACACAGAATTGCTTTCATTAAATAAGGTAAATATTGATTTACGGAAAATCTGGCCCTGGGGTGTAAGAAACCTATTTAATAACTTCGATTAAATTCTTCTAACACCAACAGTTGTTTAAGTAACAAACACTATCTAGTTTTTTTTTTTTTTTTAAATCTTTTACAATGACATAATTTTTATCCATCCAGGAAATGTCTTGAGCATGTTTAGATCAGTGTTGTGTAGAACGAACTCATTGAATTGAAACTCGTGAGTGTGACTCATTTCCTTCGAGTTTTGAGTTGAGTTTGATTCACTTTTTGAAAAACAAGCTTGAAATTAGTTAAACAAAAACAAAAACAAAAAATAAATAAATAAAAAAAATAAAATAAAAAAAAAAAAATTCTTGAGTATGAGTCAAAGTTACAACTCAAACTCATTGAGGTTTTTTTTTTTTTTTTTCCACAATATCTGAAAATTTGCCTCGCCGTTAAAAACCAGTTTTTTCCCCTTTAATTGCTACTTCTCGCAAACTTCCGAAACTCCAGTGCGATATTTTAATAGTATATCACATCGCAGTCAATCTATGTAGCTATCTGCAAACGTCTTACCAAGCATCTTTGTGAGTGATATGTAATTTCATAAATCTCCAAATAAGAAAGAAATGATAGAACCTGCACTAAAAAAATAAAATAAAAATAAAATATATACTTCTTTAATGTCCTTTTAATAAGTCACATTTTGCAGAGAAATTTATCCTGAGAATTTAACACTAAAATCATTAAAGAATTTAAGAATTTGTTTATAATGTATCACACCCACAGTCAATCTATATCGTTATCTGCAAGCTTCTTGCCAAGTTTCTTTGTGAGTGATTTGTAATTTCATAAATCTCAAAATAAGAAAGAAATGATAGCACCTGCACTAAAAAAATAAATAAAAATAAAAATAAAATATATTGTACTTCTTTAATGTACTTAATAAGTCACATTTTGCAGATAAATTTATCCTGAGAATTTAACACTAAAATCATTATAAGAATTTGTTTATAGTGTATCGCACCACAGTTAATCTATGTAGTTATCTGCAAGCTTCTTACCAAGTTCCTTTGTGGGTGATTTGTAATTTCATAAATCTCAAAATAAGAAAGAAATGATATAATACTTGCACTAAAAAAATAAAATTAAATTAAAAAATGACTTGATATCGAAAACTTTAGCTTTATTATATTATTTATTTATTATCACGAGCTCGGGCAACGCCGGGCGGGTCAGCTAGTATATATATATATATATATAATGCACCCGTAATAATGTCAAGTAACATAATATGCTTCATTATTTCAGATTGTGCTTGCAAAAGTAGCCTCATCTAAACCAATGTTGTGCAAATTGACAAAAAAACAAATAATAATAATAATAATAATAATAATAAAATTATTCAATAATAATAATAATAATAAAATTATTCAAACTCAAATTCCCTTTCAGGCAAATGATTTACGTTCACACTCAAATTCAAAATTTAAAAAATGAATCCACTCAATTTAAACTTTTTTTTTTTAAGAGCGAAACTCACTAAGGATTCATAAGGGAAAAAAAAATGTTTTGCTTAACTATATGAATTTTCTACAGTGATGTGAAAATTCTTTAATTAATTTAGTAATGAAACAAGGCTTAAAATACTTAGGTGTAATCGATATTTTGTAATTATTATTTTTTATTTATATCAATTAATCTTAAATTCTCAAACTCTTTCAGTGATTTTTTAGTGCTTAATTCTCAGAGTAAATTTCTTTGAAAATGTGACTCATCATTAAGGACGTTAAAGAAGTATTACATATATATATAACCATTAAATAACAACACAGAAGCTTCATACAACTATTGGGGGGGGGGGGGATATTAAATATGAAAAATGAACACATACCTGTTTGAATAATATCCATAATTATGTAGAGAAAAAAAGGAAATAAATATGTAAAGATAATTTAAAATAAAGCAAATATATAACAGATTGGAGGGAAAAGTGAAAATAAAAATAAAAACCTGAAGGATGGAACTCAAAACTGTACTGAAATGTATCCATAAATTAACAAATAAAGAAAAAGGGGAAATTTTTAAATAGATAAAATAATTTGAAGTAATTGTGGAACCATGGCAGAATTATCAAGCCCAAATTACCATTGATTACGGAAAAAAAAGTATGATTTCATTTCTGTACGAACTATTAAGTTAAAATTGTACTGGGCTATCATACATTAAATAAACAGAATTAAGATATTAGAAATGAAAAATATAAGAAAAGTGAAAATAATATCCCCATTATTAACCACGAAGAAACGTGGTTAACTTAAAAATTCCCATGATTCAACAAATCTTCAACTGTTGCCAATAAATAAATACTAATTCATTAGATGAATTAAAACAGACGTGAATAATTCTCAAATATTCACACCATGGCAAATGAATTACAAGCGTTTAAACTAGAATTGAGTAACACTAAGTAACAATGCTGCCACCTATTGGCTGTTCGAGAAAGAGCATTCAAGTCAGGTAAATAATAAATTTAGATACAATTATGGATGTGCCAACTGGTATCATTGTAAGAAACAATATCATATATTCGTTAATACAACTGGAATTTTAAAATTTAAAGAAACTGGCTAGTTAGAAATTAATAAATTAAGATAATTATGTAAATAATGAATGAAAAGTTAAGAGGAAGGTGTTAAAATTAATTAAATTAGTATTATGTAAAAAATTAATATAATACAATAAAATAAACGAATTAAGACATTGTCAGTGCCTGATAGTATTATTTCTATAAGCAAATAATAATAAAAATTAAAAAAAGGGGTGAAGAAAATATTTAAAAAGGACAAAGATATATATATAAACTTAATGTAAAATTTAACCATTGAACATAAAAAAACTGACCATACACAATGAAATCACAATACCATATAGCAGTGTCAAATTACAAATTAAATTATGTAGTCCTAATAAATAAAATATTATTAATTCCAAAAAAAAAAAAAAAAAAAAAAAAAAAAAAAAAAAAAAAACAAGAGTATAAACACAAATGAAAGCTTATAATGTAATTCAATTTTTCAAGGGCAGGGAATCTACAATTATAAGCAAAGAATGATTGTTTTCTGTATATAACACCTGCTTAATGCCAAAAATCATGTTATATCGCTGCCCGAACAATCGTTGAAACAAGATTGAAAAACAAGACCTTTTAAAATGGAATATTATAAATCATACAAACAATCTGAATAAGAGGGAAAAAAGAAAAAGAAGATAAAAAAAAGTTATATATTACTTACATTAAATATTTACCTATATTCTTTAGCATTAATCCACTTGTACATGATCAAAAAATTGTATCTAACGAAAAAGGTTAATTTAACCGTTAAGAAGAATATCTTTCAAATCATAAATTGTAACCAACAGTTGCAGTTTTTATAATTTAACTACAGAGATTCCAACATTTTTTAAGTTAAAAATGGAAAAAAAAAACTATTAATTTATTACTATAATTTTAATTTAATAAATTTAAATATATATTATATTACTGGATAATTTAAAATTATATCATAAAGAATATCACTCGTATTCTAGTATAATATTTAATACTACTTTTTTTTTAGTTCTTGATATGTTACAAGTTAATATAAATGATCTATATAAAGAATAAGAGTTTCTAGTATAATATATTTTATTTATATATGCATATATATATATATATATATATATATATATATATAACCATTGAAAGACAACGCAGAAACATCATACAAACATTTGTGGTATAAAAATTAATTTGAAAAATGAACACAACCTGTTTGAATAATATCCAGAAAAATGTAGAAGAAAATAAAAATAGAATATATAACCAAGATAATATAAAACATATTGGAAGAGGGGGGGGGGGGATAAAAGATGAATTAATGAAACATTTGTGACACTGCAGCAGAATCTTAAGGCCTAAATTACTGTTTGAATAATATCCAGAAAAATGTAGAAGAAAATAAAAATAGAATATATAACCAAGATAATATAAAACATATTGGAAGAGGGGGGGGGGGATAAAAGATGAATTAATGAAACATTTGTGACACTGCAGCAGAATCTTCAGGCCTAAATTACTACAGATACCACAAAAAATGTACGATTCCATCCATGTATAAGCTATATTTAGCTAAAATAATACATAATTCAGGATGTCTTATATTATAAGACAAGAAATTGAATTTAATTAACAGAATACAAATTTGAATTGAGTAAGACAGCCTCACATGATCCCAGAAAAACAGGCATTTTTTGCAAAACTGCAAACGTTGCCAAAAGAGTATTTACAACTATAGTAGATGAATCAAAAGTTAAATGAACGAATCACAAATATTCAGCCTCATTTAGACAAACCATGTCATCGCAGAAAACTAAATAACTTGACAAAAAAGGGGAATGAAACAATGCTGCCATCTATTAACAGAAAAATAATTGGAAAAACAGATCTATACAAAACAGGTGTAAAAATGCTACAATTCAAATTATGTATACCTAATTTAAGATATTAAATTTAAAAAATTAATGTATGTATTGAATGAAAAGTTAAGAGGTAGAAGAATACATTAATTAAATGAATGAATAATGAAAGTATGTGCAAAAAATAATAAAAAGAAAATTCAAAAATTGAATTAAGACTATGACAGCCCAGAATAATATTATACAAATATTTAATAAATAAATAAATAATATATATATATATAGATTAGAATAATAATTAATGTAATAATTAAATAATAATTAAATAAGACAAATATAGTTATATTAAAATATGATGATCGATAAAGTGATTGGAGATGACATTGTCCCACATAAATGAAAGAAGTTAATATTAAATGAAATATTGAAAGTAAATGTTATGAAACGAATTCGGTTAAATATGAAGTGTGCAGAATCAACTAAATAATATATAGATAGCTATAGATATTAGTTCAAGTTTCTTTCTTATTTTAAGACTTATCAATTAAAAATCACTCACAACAAAGAAACTTGGCAAGAAGCTTGCAGATAACTACATAGATTGACTGTGGTGTGATACACTATAAACAAATTCTTAAATTTTTATAATGATTTTAGTGTTAAATTCTCGGGATAAATTTCTCTGCAAAATAGACTTATTATTTAAGGACATTAAAGAAGTATACAAGAGAATCGGACCATTTTTAAAGAAGCTGCACCAAGGGCCCCAAGAAGGAGATTAATATTCAAAATTGGTGGCAGCTGAAGTCCGAGAAATTTTTTTGTCAGTAGTTGGAAATCCCAAGAAGTTGTTCGAAGAAAAAGCTAGTGAATCGGACGATTTTTAAGGGAGCTATAATAGGGGGTCCAAAAGGGGGCAGCTGATAGTTTTGAGCCGGCCTTAAGAGGAAAACATCTTAAAAGTAGTACTCAGCGCTTTAGATCTTTAATTAGTCGAAATCAAGCATAGGATATATAAATTAATCATTAGAATAAAATTATAAAGAAATGATTAAAAAAAGGCCCTAGGGCCCCAATAAAAATATGAGGATGGTGCCTGGAGCGAGAAGTCGGAGACTCAATTTGGAGGGGTGGTGGAAAATGCATGGCGCACAAAAAGTTCATGGAACCCGGACAGGGCCCCAGGGGGCAGGATCCTAACTGTAATGTAGAAATGGAGGAATAACTAAATAGAGAAAAAGCCCCAAAAACAAAGAAGATCGGATTAAAAGTGGGCAAGTTATTAACATTTTAGGGAACAAAAACTTCATGAAGCTCTGTACAAGGCTCCAGGGAGCCAGGGTCTTAACTGGAATGTAGTAATGGAAGAATAACTAAATTGAGAAAGGAGCCCTAAGTACGAAGAAGATCAGATAAAAAGGCGGCAAGTTTTTAAAAATTGAGGGCACAAAAAGGTAAAGGAGTCCAGGGAGCCCGAGTCTTGTCCGAGAAATTTTTTTTGTCAATCATGTAGTAGCTGGAAGTCCTAAGAAGTTATTAGAAAAAAAAGCTAGTGAATTGGATGATTTTTAAGGGAGCTACAGTAGTGGGCTCAAAAGGGGCCAGCTGATAGTTTTGAGTAGCGCCCTAAGATGAATGGTCCTAACTGGAATGTAAAAATGGGGGAATAACTAAATGGAGAAAAGGTCCCAACTGGCGATGTAGGCAGCGCATTGGCCTCCCACACCCAAGGTCGCGCGTTCGAATCCCCTTGAAGACTTGAGAAAAGCGAAGTAATTTTTTCCCCTGTCAAGTACATCTGCTTCTAAAATTGTCAATAGATGGCACCACCGGCCTTTTTTTACACTTTCGAACAAGCAATTTGACAAAATTTGTATCCTCAAAAAAGTGAGGAAATTTACTCGATTTGACAAAATATTCGCTCGGAGCATTTCCCAGGAAACGGTTTCGTCAAAAACGAAGAAAATTTCATGAAATTTGAGTATATATTTCTGACAGTGGCGAGATAAATAAGTGTTGAACGATTTTGTGGTTCAAAATATAGCATGCAATTCCTTTACCGTCCCTTGTCCCTGGTGCTAATTTTTAAGTTTGCAGTTGTCTGAATAAAATTCTTTCAAGGAATGTAGTTCTACTTAATTGTTTAACGTAACTAGAACTTTTGTTTTACCTAAATATGTAACAAAAATTGGGGTGCACACATTTTTACGCTTATTATTATTTTTTAATTCTGTCCCGGGATTTTAAATTTCTTACCGTCCCTCTTGCTAAAACTATGCAGAAAATCACTCCAGATACAACCACGGTATTTTTCAACTTTTTTTTTCTCATACAGAACTATGCTAGAGAAAAAATGGCTGTAATTCTTTGACAGAAAAATTTCCGATAATTTTAAATCAGCATTTAAATATCAGTTTTAAGCATTGTAGTTTTATTGGTAGTTTTACCGTCCTCAAGATTTTTGAACTTTTAGAGGTAAATTAAAATTGTTTTGTTATGTAGTTCGATGTAAATAATTCTTGTCAAAATTAAATGAACATTGCGGCTAATCACTTAGGCATGACTTGACTAAAAATAAGTGGTAATTTTCCTTACCGTCCATGTTCTATTTCACTATTAAATGGTGGTAAGGGTCTCACAGTGATTAGTACAGTATTGAATATTAACCCCTTAAGCACCATATTCAATTTTGTAATAATATGCTGAATACCAGCTATGTTAAATTTCGTCAAAAATACAAAATTCATACCGGAAATTCTGAAAGAATAATTTTAATTTATGCAATCACGACGCAATGCAATGATGCAATGCAATGATGCAATGCAATTTATGCAATGATGACGTCATAAACTTTAAATGCTCTATTGCTGAATTGCGTAAGAAAAACATCCTTATAACTCTAAAAATGATAATCCTATTAACTAATAGTTTACTGCGTCGGATGAAGCGTCTCTTTACTAATTAAAATATATCTTTGAATTGGAATTCGAATGAAATACAGGGCCATGAAAAATCAAAGAGTGTGGAAAATGTGATTCCAAATATCTCGGCAACTCATTATTCGATCAACTTTATTCTTTACAAAATTTATGATCTTTATTGTCTTTTATATTCATCCCTTAAAATAAACAATTTCGATAATTTTTATATACCTTTTATCAGAACGAATATTTCGAGAGTCCGAAAAAAATAGTTCCGAATAATCGAGGTTACTGAAATTTGATAAGCTTCTTTCCATTATTACATACTAAGTACATACCAAATTTCAAGTCTCTATCTCAATTCGTTCGAGAGATAGAGCGTGTACAGACACACACGCAGACAGACGGACGGCAAAATTTTATTTTCTAAAAATATGTTTTTCGGAATCTCCAGTGTCTGAAACGTGTAAATCCGCCATTTTTTTTTTTCGATTTTTGAAACGATTGCAAGGCTTACCCTATACTACGTATGATGGGTAAGTAAAATGCATTAAAAAAGACAAAAAACATGGACTCATTTATATTTGAGATCATTAATTCGATTATACGATAGCAACAACAACAAAAACAACAAGAACAATAATAATAATTATTATTATTTTGAACAAATTAAAAATGTTGTTATACATATTTTATTTTAAAAAATAAAATTTAAAAATTTAAAATTTTTTTTGTCTTGCCTTTTTAGGTAAGTGGTCAATTTCATAGGTTTATACCTCTGGTGTCAGTAGGTTTCTTTTGCACACATTATTATTTTTTAAATTATCACATTAGCCAATTAACTTTACTTTTATGTCTTGACATATACGATCAAATATGAGTTGATATGTTCTACTTATCTGTTACCATTAGCGCAAATAGTACTTCTAACTAAATAGGAATGGGTTGGGTTGATTATTGACGGCCAATTATCTACACTTGGGATATAGGCCCGGGGGGAGTGCCCTTCGTGGGGGTCTTTCTAAGGGAACCTAATCCGTATTTACGCATGGATAAATCCACGGCTCGAAGAAAACCACGAAAACTCCGAACGATTAGGCCGACGGGCGCGATTGGGATCGAACCCAGCACCTCCCGTCTACCAGCTTCGTGAGCACAACCTCTCAGCCACTGGTGGGGCCTAAATAGGAATGACTTTTATTCGAACTTTAATTTTTGAACACAAAAAGAGGATTCAAAATCTTACATTTGGGCGATTTATACATTCATTGTATATGCTTCTCTATGTTTACAGTTTTCGCTGGCAAAAGGAGTTTCAGACTCATCATCACTCATGACACATTCCTTTAGTGACAGGTAATATACCATATCGCTGCGAGGTTCATTTGTATTACCGCAATACCTCGGCTAATGACTTTTTACTAACACTTTCATTTTTGAACACAGAAAGGGGATTCAAAATCTTACATTTGGGCGATTTATACATTCATTGTATATGCTGCTCTATGTTACAGTTTTCGCTGGCAAAAGGAGTTTCAGACTCATCATCACTCATGACACATTCCTTTAGTGGGTTACATTTGGGCGATTTATACATTCACCGCATAATCTATTAGAGGTAACCTTTTCAGTTATAGTATGCGTTTTAAGTTTAACTAAATTTGTGCATACCACGTGGCGTGTATAAATTCTTTAGATCATATACAGGGCTACAGAAAAGCATTCGCAAGGAATACTGATTATGGGCAATGAATTACATAAAAGTGGTTTTTAATTGAGTTATGCATTTTCAAGCTGAACTATACTTATCCTCTAAGAGATGTACTACCACTATAAAAAGAGGCGTTTGTTAGAATATAAATAAATTCGTATACAGAGAATTGGCTACATTGCCGCTTGTAGATGGTAATTTCTGGAAGAGTGATTTTTTTTTAATTTTAAGCCTTTTTGGACTGAATTAAATTTTAGTTAATATGTGGTGCGTTTTAAACTCTGTAAGATAAAATACTTGGAATACACAAAAGAAATTTAGCCGCTATTAAGTCGCCATTTCCATCATGGCAAAATTTGTTATTGAAGTTGAGTTCTGAACTGTGTTATGCGTTTTATAAATAAACTAAATTTTAGCATACTATGTAGAATGTATACAGATCTACAGATAATATACAGGGGTGCACAAAAGAATTCGAGTATCTTTCCGGCTATGGACTGTGCATGCTGAAATGTAGTTATCAAATGTGTCATGCGTTTTGTAAATTGATTACTTAGGAATTTCCTTTACCTTATTATAGGTTTTGTAAAGTACGCTGTAAAGTGTTGGAAAGTGTTCTATGTTTGACACATAATTTTTCATTCTTGTTTGCCTTCAAAGGCTGCACACTGTAAAGAAAAAAAATCTGCTGCTTTTACAAATAAATAAATAAATAAAAATAATATAAAATAAAATAAAATAAAGTCAGCCTGTGAATGACTGCTTTTTCATAGCAAAAAAAAAAAAAATCTGTATTTATTTATACACACATCTTGTATTTTTAACAAAATTTGCCCGAAAAATAAACAAACTACAGAATTTGTAGTAGAATAAACAGTTCTTTTACTGATGCCTTTACTAACAACTGTTTTCATTTTCTTTCTTTCTTTTTTTTTTTTTCTTTTTTCTTTTTTTTTTTTTTTTTTTTTTTGTAAATTTAACAGTTTTTACTCTCTCTTTCTCTCTCTCTTGTTGTTTAAATTTGCAGTGTGTTGTTTTTACGGATGTGCCAGCGAGTACCAGATTTTTTTTAAGACCTAAAAATATTCCTTGGTTTTATATACGTATTTGTATATGATTTTTATATGTTTACCTGTCTTGATTTATTTTGGGGACGTGAAAAGAACAGAAAAAAAAAAAAAAGATGTGAAAATTGTTAATAAAAAAAAAAAAAAAAAAAAAAAAAAAAAAAAAAAAAAAAAGCGCATGTTTGATTCTCTGATGGGGTCCATTTCTATGATGTTTTGAATGATATTAAAACAGTGAAAACAAGTTAGAAAATAGGGGCGGGGGGAGGATTGACCCTATCAAGAAGGGGGAGGGGGGGTCATGAGCCTTATCTCTCCACCTCCATTAACTTCTTAATATTACAGGTGTTGATTCACTACGTGTGCGACAAACTTTAAGATGTGATATATCACACTGCAACAAACATTTATTGCATAGGAAATCTGGCTCGCACTTATACAATCATAAATACAGGATGTCTCACTCCAAGTCGAATCTGGATTTTCGTTCATAACTTTAACAGCAATGAAAATATTTTATCAATATGTTCAACAGATTTTTTTTTGTGTGAAATGTGACAATATCACAGAAAATTCTAGATTAATGACCCATATATATATATTGTGGGTTACATTCTGAATTACGGAGCGTCTAGATCAGTGTTGTTTGGATACTTATCGTGCCCATTTCTAGCAATTCTTGGGAAATTATCACATATTATAGAAACCAAAGCAAGTCTGATAAAAATATCCGTAAAATATTTTCATTACTGTTAAAGTTATGAACGAAAATCCGTGTTCGACTTTTGGAGTGAAACACCTGTATTTATGATTGAGTAAATTGATTGCAACCCAGCTTCCCTATACAAAAAATGTTTGTTGCAGTGGTCTCTATCACCTCTTAATCCTATAATTTGTTTGCCCGTTTTTTAGGTGCGTTCGTAATTATATAAATACGTAGCACCTATTGTCGTCCCCTGGTCCGTCCGTCCATCCATTTGTCTGTCCGCATGTAACAACACAGAAACTACCCAAACGAATGATTTGAAATTTAAGATATATTGTCTTTGCAGAATTTTGTCGATACATTTCAAATTTTATGAAAATCGGATCAAAACTTTAGAAGATATTAATAAAAATATTTATTAAGAAATTTGAATTTTTTTAAAAAATCGGTGCTTTCTTGTTATAGGAGCTTCCGAGGGTTTATCGTCAAGCGACCGGAATACTTATTTTATGACAGAAATTAATCTGCAGACGATATAATTCATTTCACAGAATTAAAAACCATCAAGATCTGGATATTTATATAACTAGCTATAGTACGAACGCCCTTCATTTGTCACGTTTGACGTACAATTTCCAACTTGTTTCTGTTTCTCAAAAACAACTTACATCAGCTATAGTAAAAAAAATTGTTGCACTGGTAGTGGATCACTCTGCATTCAACCATAAAACGCGCATATCCGGTACAAGTTATGTAACAAGAAATTACCAATTTTAATAATATTATCATTCTCAAAGTAGTAATTGTTTATAGCATAAATGCAGGGTGCGTCAGAATAATGTATACATCCACTGTTTAATGGGTCATTACTTTCTAATTTTTCTTTCTTTTCAAAGTGTAATTAAGTCGAACCTCGTTAAGACGAAAACTCTTAATACAAAATTTCGCTTAAGACGACGGAAAATAGTTTCTCCATCACGTTATCTTGGAAAACAATAATAACTGCATTGTTTAATACGAACATGAAGACAAACTTCTCCCGTTTAAGGCGACGTAAATATTGCACCTAATAAAAAAATTTCCTCGTTGTGACCTTTGCGGCGACCTTGAAACAAATTTATCCATTTTTCTGAATTGGACGAGGGATGATATGCATTTGTTCTTGCAAAAATTGAAATTAAAGTCAATAAAATATTTTTTAAAAGTCTAACTGAAAGAGGTAAATATATTTTTACATTTTATTTCTCCTTACTCATTAATATTTTTAGAAGAATATTACAGTACATATAAGTACTACTATCGTCATGAGGGTATCTATATGAGTATGGATTTTGTGTTTGTATGATGATGATGATGATGTTAGAAATGTACCTTTTTGCACAAAAATAATGTTTAACATAAAATGACTATAAAATATTTCTCTGCAGATATCATTTACATTCTTTGATATCTTTGTTTTAGTGATTTATTTTTAAAACTATCCTCAATGCTTTTTGCTGTTTTATCGGTTAATACGAAAATATTTTTGCTGGTCTTCAATTTCGTTTTAACGAGGTTTGATTGTAATTGAAAATAATGAGTGGACCAAGATTAACTTTTGAAAAAATAAAAGTTATTTTAAAATACTATTGTAAGTATGAAAATGTAGCAGAAGTACAAAAACAATATCGCTGGGAGTGTCGGACAGATCCACTAATGCGACTTACAATTCATTGGATAAAAATGTTTCAAACGAATGGATGACAACGTTCCGGAACCGCAATTGAGCAAGAATGCTCCACAACACCAAATGAAATGTTTGTTGATGTTTGTAAATCAATAGCCAACTGTTATAAACAGTGTATTACCAGAACGGTAATAATTTTGAACATCTGCGGTAGGAGGAAATGTTATACATTTTTTGCATAGATTCTTTTGCAATTTAAATACTATTAATTATATGTGAATAAAAACTGGAGTTATAATCCTTCAAAGTGTGTATATATTTTTCTGACGCACTTTGTATAATATAAGAACATCATGATATTTATAAAAAAAATATCATACAGCTTGCAATATTTTATAAGAAGAAAGAATCACCCTATGGTGCACTTTATGTAAAAAATATAGAACAAGTTTTTAATAAATACTAAAATATGAGTATTAGGAATAAATATTCATTCGAGACTTGATATTAAACATTTGCGTTGATGATGAAAATGTATACAGTTTTTCTAAATATCTGAAAATTATTTAAAAATTAGAATTATACAAATATGAAGAATAACTAAAAGGAACTGAAGGAATATATGCAGAATAACTGTTCATGTTTGATAAATGGAGACTTTTGTTTCAAAATAAAATAAAATAAGGTAAGCAATGTTTTTAAACAACTGAACATTATTAGAAAAAGTAAAAAAACAAACAAAAACAAAATCGTAAGTTTTAAAATATGTTAAATTTGTACGGTTTATGCAATTGACTATGCTAAATTTTAATTTAAGATTCAAAGCATAAAAATACGCATGATTAATTTTTTAAGCGTACTACTTTTTTTTTTTTTTTTTTTTTTTTTTTTTTTTTTTAGTGTGTGAAATACGCTTGTAGGGCATTAAAAATATGTTTGCACACATATTATATATAATTTAGGAGAATCACAGAGAATCGTTAAAAAAACTAGTTTTATTATTACTGTTATTATTATCATTTCTGTAAGAATTTATGCCCAGTATTATCTTAAATATTGTGCTTTGCATTAATTAATTAACTAATGTTCAGTTGCATTAATTAAAACCAGGGCGTAATATCTAATAATAACAACAACAAAATTACCGGATTGGTATTATGTCCAATATTCTGCCGTACTAACAACTGTATAGCGTATGTTTCTGTACACTCCATCTCCATATTTGTATATCAAACATTATTTGCAAAATTAAAGACATTTTTTTTCTTCATATATATTTTTTAAATATATCTATATGGCTATAAATAGCTGCCAACTATTCCGCTTTTTTGTTACTCTTAAACGAAATAGTTAGCAGCTATATGGTAATTTGATGTTTGAATTGGTTAATTATTTATTAACTTTATAAGTATTCTGTATACACTTTATACTTTACCTATCTTTATAAAATTGGAGATTTGGTCGTTTTTGTTGCTAGAACTTTTTTATTTTTTTTTATTTCAAAGGTTTATATATATATATACGTATATATATATGATAAATCTAATAAATGAACAGTTACCAAAAACATTTATAAGCTGAATTTTCAGAAAATCTTACTTGCTAAGGATGATTTTTTCTCACCAACGAGTAAAATACAACATGCAGCGATGTTCCGATGTGGGCTTTAGCGCGCAGTATTTATAAGCTCTGATGGGCTCCTTGCAGGTATTTAAATATTTACTGAAAATAAAGAAGTACTGGAGCTGAGCTAACGATGATTTCCAGCGCAAATTAAGCAATGATTAAAACATGTATTATGTGATAATTTTCCTCTAGGTCGCAAATAATAAAATGAACAGCAACAGATTCTATATTGTAATCACATAAAAGTTAAATCTTTCAACTGCAGATCACTTAAAGAATGAATAAGGGAACATGTCGTATAATCCGACGCAAATTGCACTCCGATGTATTACGCGCATCTGAAATACAGTTTGCACATATTCAGAATATGGCCCTGTTTGTATACCATCATAACATTACATAACTGTTATGTAACTGTTATGTACAGCTTAATATAATAACAATCATTCGGAGAAGTGTGTGGGGAGAGGTGGGGTTGGTCTGCCTGATATCACAGCCCCGGGCCCTCAATATATCAACTGGTGATCTATTGGATATTGGAGTTGTGCTCTGAACTCAGATATCCTTTTCAATTTATCCTTTTTATTCAGAAAAGGAAGGATTTTTTTTTAAATAAAATTTCAGTAATTATAAATATTGAAAGCGATTGGTTGCATTTCAATGTCTCGAATTTTGGTACTTCCGTGTTATAGCTCCCCCCCTCCCCCCCCACACACACAATTACGACTGCGCCAAATTTGCATTTATGATTTTGTCGAGGTTGTCACCAAGCTTAATGTATACGTCATATATTCCACATTTACGCCATATAAGTCATATGTCATATATACGCCATATATATGTTATATGTACAACATATATCGTATACGCCATGTAGGTCTTATACATATGACATATATATGTCATAGTTACGACATATATCATACATATATGTCATGTAGGTCTTATATACACATGCCATATATATATATATATATATATATATATATATATATATATATATATATATATATATATATATATATATATATATATATACGTCCTATATTTATAACTTGTTCATATACGCCTTATATGAGTATGTTGTAATATAAGTCAGCTATACATCTCAGTCGTTTGCCGCTTCATTCTTAGGTTGGGGGTGGGGACGTTATAACGAGGAAGTATACCGGCTATTTTCGTTACAGGGACATTTTGTGTTGATTTTTAAATATATAGTAAAATTTGTATAATGTGGACTCTGTTTGAAACTGAAATCGGTCTAACTCGAAAAAGTCCCGGCGAATCCATAGACATACAGTAAACTTTGTCTAAGGCGGAATACTATTTAAGACGGAATATTTTCTCGGTCTCAATCGATTCTGTCTTAAACAGAGTTTACTGTATTTTATTTAAATTCGAAGACAGTATTTTCACCAAGAAGAAAACGTGTGTTATCGAGTTGTCGTGTATTTCTTAACACTAAATAAATCTGCATTTGTTAAACTCACATTGTTTATATATCATGGATAAATTAAGATATGGAAAAATCGCACATAAATCTACACTGTAAAAAAAAAAAAAAAAATCCAGGATAATTCCTTTGAAATATTGGACAGCTATTTGCGTAATATTTTTGCAGGAACGTTTTTTTAAATGTTCAAAAACTTCTGGTACATTCCATTCACAAATGGCTATTGTCAACTTTGATTAGGAATCTTTAAGAGAAGAAAACTCGAACTTCCCAGGAAATTATTTTAGGCAACCAGCAGCTCATTGTTTCCCAGAAACGTTTCTGCGATTTTTTTTCAGTGTAATGGCCGTGAAAATTCACATTAATCACATTGTTAAAGACAAAATTAAGATATGGAGAAATCGGACATAAATCTACACTGTAAAAAAAAAAAAAAAAAAAAAAAAAAAATCTAGGAAAATTCTTTTAAAATAGTGGGCAGCTATTTGCATAATATTTTCCCCATTCATGAAAAGTCATATTAATCACATTTTTTAACCACAAAATTAAGATATGGAAAAATCTGACTTAAATGTGCACTGCAAAAAAAATCTAGGAAAATTCCTTTGAAACAGTGGACAGCTATTTGCACAATATTTTCGCAGGAACGTTTCTTGATATTTTCAAAAACATCTGGTACACTCGATTCACATATGGTGGTTGTCAACTTTGATTAGGAATGTTTAAGAGAGTCTAGAATTTACCAGGAAATTTTTTTGGACAACCAGCAGCTCATTTTTTCCTGTAATTTTTTTTTTTCAGTGTATGGACATTCGTGAAAAGTCATATTAATTACATTGTTGACTGGAAGCGTTGCTAATTTAGCGCGTATTTCTTAATTCAAAATATCTTCCAGAATTTTTCAAAAGTAAATTTTGCTTCATTTAACGACAGACATTTCGTGAATAAATAAAGGAAAGATTAATACTCAAAATCTTTGGTTGGTCTTTTCAGTAGAAAAACGAGCTAAGTTAGTGAATTAGCATATGTGTGAATTGGTGATGAATGTGAATTGGTCATCAAAGTGTTAAGACTCATTTTGGACGTCTCCTAAGAAAATAGTTTACTCTCAATAATTTTATAAAACATACATTAAAAATATCTTTAGGTGTCATTCAAATATACATTATTAAATTTTTCTGTTACGAACTTGGGCATTAAAAAAAAAAAAAAAAAAAAAAAAAAAAACAAGATTTTAAGGGGATTTGGCACCAAAAGCAAAAAAAATAAAAAATAAATAAAATAATAATAATAATAATAATAATAATAAATAAAATAAAATAAAATAAAATAAAATAAAATAAATAAATAAAATAAAATAATATCAACTTTTAAAAAAATATTTTTGAATATTATTATGTAAATATAAAGTAGAAATAATTTAATCCAAAAAACTTTAAAAAATAAAATTATTTTTTTGTCAAAATTGAAAAAAAAAAATCAATTTTAACCACTTTTTTCAAAACGCTACTAATATCTAATTTTTAAAAATTTTCAGTTAATTTTTTGATATTTTGAATAGATTTAATGATAGGATTTTTTTTAATATCAATAGTTTTAGAGAAAAAAAATAACTAAATACAAGTGGAAAAAGCGGAAAAATAACTAATTTTTCCACATATGACTTTTTTTTAAAAAAAAGTTATCAAAATATTAAAAATCGGATCCTTATATGCCTTACATATAGTATGATGTTCAATTAGAAAAAAAAATCAAGCACTTTAATTCATATCTGGAAAAAGCCTTAGCATATTGAAAACTAGAAAAATCTGAAAAACACGAACTGAGATAAATGGGTTTAAAGATTTCACTTGCAAAGAGGCTGTCGTGGTATTTAAAGGGACAAAATGACAACAGATGTCGGTTAAATCAGCCGTAACTGTTGTTTTATAGGGAGTATGAGCCTAAATTTTGTTAGGATGTAGTCGTAAGAATGTGGTATGTAATAAGATAAAAAACTGAAAATCGCAATTTTTACGAAATTTTTATATTCGTAGGGTGCCGAGTCTTCGTAAAAATTAAACTACAATTTAATACGCTTATAAGTTTAATTATTATTATTATCTCTAACTAGAAAATTGTTGATACAATAAAATAAAAATATGACGGAATTCTATGTAAACGTAATTCTGCGCAAAAAGTAAATTTTTCAGTGCTAAAATATTCACCTTTAATTAGCCGTTAAAAATGTGCCTAAAGTTTAATAACATATAATCATTATAAGACAACACAGATTTCAGCATACACAAATGGGAAAATGAAAATCACAAACGAAGTCATGCATGTTATGAAAAATATCCCAACTAAAAAAAATAATCGAAACAAGAGGGGAAAATTCTGCTATAAGGTCGAATATAGATTGCCACACACGGCTTTTATTTAAAAAATAAATAAACTAGCTGTAACTCAGAATAAAAACGCAATGACAACAAACAATTTTAAAATATCTAAATAAACAAATAAAAATTTCCCTGTTAAAGTGTTGAGTTGTTCAATAACCATTCGATTTAGAAAAATATTTTTCTACCACTGAGCAATTTTTTTTAATGAAATTTAATTCATGTTGCTATGGCAGCAGACGATAAAACGATATCTTTGGAATAAGGGAATAAATAGAAGAAAAAATTTTGTTGATGTTTGTGATAAAATGTTTTTCTTTATGTTTTAAAAATGTATATACATAATTCACTTTTATATTTTAACAGAATAATAAGTTTACTATAATTCGTTACTCATGCTATGGCCAGTATACACGATACACGTCGAGCCACAATGCCTTTATCATTATCTTTTTACGCGTGAAAATTTCGCTACGGTACTCCATTGTGAAGTTTTGTAATTTTTGAAATCTAATATTTGAAAAACGACATAATCATTAGATTTGAAATTTATATCAAGAAAAATACAATTTTTTACCATTCTAACGCAGTTTGTAAAACAATTTTGTGACAAATACTTTTCGAGTTATTAATTTTTTAAGTAACTTCAAATGTTTCATTTTCCGAGATTAATCTGTGGCAACGATGGATTGCTGTGACTTTTCATAAACATGAAAAATGATAGAGATTGAAAGAATAAGCCACCCTGTGTGTGGCTAATAAGGAATAGAAAAATAGTGGCATATTGAAAATTAGTGAATTATTGAAAAATAGTGAAATCTGAAAAGGAGGCAGAATCAGCAGACCCAAACTATCTTAGATTCCATAATTATATTTGTGCATTATACAATATTGGATATATATTTTCTAATTATTGGTATACTTATATTGCGTAAATTTTCGTGTGATTCAATAGATATAATAATAACAAAAAGTTTTATTTATATTCATAGTTTCGCATATTTCCATTTTCAATTTACTGGGTGTAATTTTTGTATTATCTTTTCCTTTGATTTTTACACCATGTGATTTCATTTTAATTATATATATATATATATAAGATGAAATCACGTGTGAATATTATATATAATGCATATCAGTATTTGTTGCTTATATTATTTTATAAACATTTAGAAAGCAATTTGCTTAATAATATTGTAACGGGGGCTATAAGATACAAATATACACAATGTTTTGTTGCACACTGTTAAAAATTTGCAGCAAACTGTCCAGTCATTTGACCGTTTTTATAGAAAATGGTTACATAACCGTAATTTACCTCTATTCTGACCATAATATGGGCAATAATATGGTCAGAATACAGTTAAATTACAGTTATGTAACCGTATTCTATAAAAACGGTCAATTGGCTGTACAGTTTGCAGCAAATTTTTAACAGTGCATGATTCCATGCCTGTTTAGAGTAATATATAAAACTTGAAAAATACTGAAAAAAAGCCTTATTGATCGTTCTATACGGAAAATGTTACTTTTTGAGGATACAAATTTCAGTAAATAAATTTAACCCAAAACTTTTTATACCAATATACACAATTCATCTTTCACCGCTTTTAAGATTTATGTAGGTGGTCATATGGTCTTTTCATTATTTAATGATTAATTTATTTTAAAGGATTTAGGAATTAATTTCTTTAACAATATTGTTACAGAATCTACAACTACGGGGGATAGAAATTTACAATATTTTGTTTCATAATGTCAGGCTTATTTAGTGTAGGAATAAAACTTCAGGTTTAAAAAAAAGCCTCAATAAAGCTTTACATGTATGAATTAAAAACGTATTTTTACTTAATAAACGATGCTTACTTTTTAAATTTAGAACGGGAGATAAATAAAGTTCGTAACCTTTTCTAGTTCAGTGAGAATATTTCAAAAATAATGACAAAAGACAATGTGCACACTCACAGTTAATGACTAAAACACTAAAGGATCCTGATCCAACTCCTGATCCTGAATAATTTAATTACGTGACGAATGCTGCTATATACATTTTGGAAATTGTTGAACACAATTTTTTTTTGTGACGAAAGATACAAGAAAGATTTGTAATAGTACTTCAAACGTAATTTTTGAAAGAAATTATTATTTTTTGCATAGCAAAATTTAATTAATGTATAAAGGAATTTTCACAGGTGAAAAATACTTTATTGAATAAATAATATATTTATCACATTCACAAAATAAGCGAAGATGATAATAGAGGTCAGGGCGTAATATATAACGGAAGTATACACGTATACCACCGTTCATAAAAATATCATAAATCATCAATCTTCATCAAATATCTATTTTTAATGTGTAAGACCTCTAAAACATTAAAAATATATTATATATCCTTTCAAAATTTAGCTCCCCAGTAAAAAGTAACATTTTCTGTATTATGATCCAATAGTTAGCCAGTAGATCCATGTGAGGTTTTTGCTTTGTAATATTTAGGATTTTATGGTGATATGTTTTTTCATTAGTTTTTAATTAACTATGCAATTTTTATTCAAACAATGTGCTTTAGCGATATCATGTCAAAAGCCTGCTCAGAGGTTTTTATGTATGTTACCTAATTCATCGTTATGCGTTTTGTATGTATATCCGTAGAAAAGGGGTGTTGATATCAGAACTAATATGTATGATTGTACACACACTCATATGTATATACTGGTATTTAACAAAAATATTTAACACATTTTATAACAAATTATCAGGTCATACAAAACATCATTACATTTTAACAAGCATAAATGAAAATTTTATAATTTTAAATTGGTGCGTATATGAGATCAATTTTTATAACTACGTCTGCATTTTGTGCATATGAAAATTAAATATCAATTAAATTTTATAGTGAGATATAAGTAATATTTATGGAGAACCACTAAATGGATTTTGATTGTGTTTAGAGCTTAAAATTTAGGCATGTTTAAGCATGTTAGCCTGTCAAAAACAAGTTACATTAAAGGTACTGTATGTTGTAAAAATGAACTGTTTCGAAATTGCAATTGCACGTAAGAAACACTTATTGAGAACCAGTCTATTTTAGATCATAATCCTTCTCTAAGTATCTCTCTTCTAAGTATCATTCTTAGAAGAGATCATCATTCATTAGATCTTACTTCTAAGTATCATTCGTAAATCTTTAAATCTTAAAATGGTATGCATTTTAAGTTTGTTAGTCTATTACAAAAAATTTACGTTTATTATTATATTGTTAAAATGAAATATGTTGAAATTAATTGATTGTAAGTAGGAATTACTGAGAACCACTCTTTTGAATATCTTTATTATTCTCTAAATGTCTCTTCTCTGTGTTTAAAGTTTAAAATCTTATAGATTTTTAAATACGTTATTCTGTTAAAAACAAATTATGTTTAATTTATTGCATAATTGTAAAAATGAAATATGTCGAAATTATCTTAAAAGAACTTATTGAGAAATTTTTTTTTAACTTAATTTGTTTATTCTTCTCTAAATATATCTCTTCTAAATATATTTTGTGTACGTTTAAAGCTTAAAGCTTTATGCATTTTTAAATACGACTGTTAGAAACTGGTACTGTTTTACGTATTATACAATGTAAAAATGAAATATGGCGGAATTAAACATTTTTTTTCCATGTTTTATTAAACTAGCAGAAATATTTATATATTTAGAACTTTTCGATAAAACAAATTGAATGGGAATCTGCCAGAAGAGCCTATATTATAAATTGTAAATTTCGAGAAATGAGGAAGAAACTATTAATGTAACTAATTAGCGATGTCCAGAACACCTAGTACAACATAGGTCCTTCTTCGGATCTTAATTACAATCCATTTTTGTCTTCATGCTAAGCATTGGCGAATAATGATAAACTAGTTAGGTTGGCAAGGAAAGTAATAATAATATTTTTAGTTTATTGTTTATTTATTTTTTAATGAAAGTAAACAAATTTGCATATTATGTAATTGCAATTTTTTACACTGGATAATCAGTATATTGTAAAAATGAAATATGACGAAATTATATAAAAAGAACTTATTGAGAACCATTATTTTTAATACGTTTCTTCTTCTCTAAATATCTCTTTAATAAATATCCTTTGTTTACGTTTAAATCTTAAAGTTTTATGCTGCATTTTTAAGTACATTAAACTGTAAAAAACTAATTTTGTTTTATGTATTATACAATTTAAAAATAAAGTTAGTCGGAATTAAACAATTTATTTTTATGTATTTTTAAACTAACTGAAATACTTATATTTAGAACTTTTTGATAAAACAAATTGAACGGGTGTCTAGCAGATGAGCCTCTATTACAAATTTAAAATTTTGAGAAATGAGGAAGAAACTATTAATGTCATTGACTAGTGGTGACCAGAGCATCTAGTGCACATTTATTAAACAATTTATGTTCATGTCTTTTTAAATTAGCAGAAATATTTATATTTAGAACTTTTCGATAAAACAAATTTAATGGGTATCTGCCAGAAGGGCCTATATTACAAATTTAAAATTTCGAGAAATGAAGAAGAAACTACACTGTAAAAACATTGCTCAGTAAAATTACTGCAGCAGAAATTCCAAGCAATGCCCATAAGAAAACGGGGTTTCTCCCTAGATAAACGAGCTTTGCTCTTACATAACCGGTTTTTGCCCGTAAAAACATGAAATTTACGGAAATTGACCGTTTACCTTGAAAAAGGGGCATTTCCCGTAAAATTACGGCAGCAATTCACGGAGAATGCCCATGAATTTACAGTTTTTTTACAGTGTACTATATTGTTATTGATAAGCGATGTCCAGAACACATAGTGAAACATTTATTAAACATTTAATTAAACAAAATTATTTTCATGTCTTTTTAAACTAGCAGAAATATTTATAATTAGAACTTTTCGATAAAACAAACTGGGTGGGTTATCCGGCAGAAAGGCCTATATTAGAAATTTAAAATTTCGAGAAATGTGGAAGAAACTATTAGACTCATTGATTAGCGATGTCAAGAACATCTAGTGCAGCATTTATTAAACAATTGATTAAACAATTTATTTTCATGTCTTTTTAAACTAGCAGAACTATTTATATTTACAACTTTTTGATAAAACAAATTGAATGGCAGAAGGGACTATATTACAAATTTAAATTTTCGAGAAATGAGGAAGAAACTATTAATGTCACTAATTAGCGATGTTCAGAACACATAGTGCAACATTTATTAAACAATTAATTAAACAAATTATTTTCATGTCTTTTTAAACTAGCAGAAATATTATATTTACAACTTTTCGATAAAACAAACTGGATGGGTATCTGGCAGAAGGGCCTATATTACGAATTTAAAATTTCGAGAAATGTGGAAGAAACTATCAGTGCTATTGATTAGCGATGTCAAGAACAACTAGTGCAACACTTATTAAACAATTTACTAAACAATTTATTTTCATGTCTTTTTAAACTAGCAGAACTATTTATATTTCCAACTTTTTGATAAAACAAATTGAATGGGTATCTGGCAGAAGGGCCTATATTACAAATTTAAAATTTCGAGAATTAGGAAAAAACTATTAATGTCACTAATTAGCGATATCCAGAACACCTAAGTGCAACATAGGTCCTTCTTCGGATCATAATTACATTCCATTTACGTCTTCATGCTAAGCATTGACGAATAATAAAAAACTAGTTAAGTAGTTAAGGAAAGTAATAAAATTATTTTTATTGTTTATTTTTTTTTATTTAAAGCAAACAAATCTGTGGGTCTTGTTAATTTTACACGCAGATTTCATATTCTGAAAATGAAGAATATTTTTCTTGAAAAGTATTTAGTGTTTTTACTCACTGTCATTAACACTTTTAATGTATATATTTGCTCTTTAAAAAGTTCATTAAGTATGTATAAGACTCTATTTACTAAGAAAAAAAAATCACCATCTACTTTTTGGGTTGTCCGAAGATGAAAGTTTCTTTGAAAGATATTGTTTATTTAGTACAATAACATTCTAATTCTCATGTGCAAGCATTTTTTATAAACCAAAATACTATAAAAATTAAAATATTACTAAATTAATTCTTTAACTCCATGTTTTGCTATATGTTTTCACAAAAAATTGGGTGTTCCTGGTTTTTGTAATCTCTGTTATGTAACCTCTGTCTATCTCTATGTAATCATCAATCATTCCACATAGAGCCTTTTCCAACAATAAACCCAACTTTCCAAAATTTGTAACATAGGCCCTTTTTTTCCAGACACTCATCTAATTACATAAGATGTTCTCCTTACTGATCATACACTACTGATCATACTCAAAAGTATTTGGCCTCCTAATAGTTCAAGAAAAAAGTTATGCATAAAATGTTATGAAATTTGCATTAAGGGAAAGACTACATTTTGAAGGGACATTTGAAGGGAAAGACTACGCGTCTGATTCTAAATCAAACAAATAAGGAATTATTGTGTTAGAATGCATACTATTGTTTAAAGAATTTTCACCAATGCTTATTCTAACTCGTCATGAAAAGTGACTAGCATATATGGTTGGAGACTATTCATTACGTTAACACGTTACTATCAGTATCAAGCCTTGAAACTGACAACATAGTTGTTTATTTTGGAATTTTTGCATTTTTTGACAAATGGTAAAAATTCCTTAAAATTCTCAAGAATGTTATAATTCATTTTTTTATCCTTATTGTTTAGAATCATAGAAGTAAGTTAAATTTAGTTAAATTTGAAACATTCATTCAAAATTCTAAAAGATTTCACGCTCAACATTTTCTTATATCATTACATGGACAATGAGTGATAATGTTATGTATGCTAGTTTTAAGTGTTATGTATGTTATAAAGCAGAAGATTACATAAAAAAACAGGAAAGTGAAACGAATTGAACGAAATGAACGAAATGAAATGAATTGAAGGGAAAAACTACGCGTCTGATTCTAAATAAAAAAGATAAGGAATTATTGTGTTATAGTACATAATATTGTTTAAAGAATTTTCACCAATGCTTATTCTAACTCGTCATGAAAAGTGACTAGCATACATGGTTGGAGACTATTCATTACGTAAACACGTTACGTATCAGTATGAAGTCTTGAAACTGACAACACATTTGTTTATTTTGGAATTTTTGCATTTTTGACAAGTTGTAAAAATTCCTTAAAATTCTCAAGAATGTTATAATTCATTTTTTTATCCTTATTGTTTAGAATCATAGAAGTAAGTCGTTTCGCTTAGTTAAGTTTAAAACATTCATTCAAAATTCTAAAAGATTTCAAGCACATTTTCTTATATCATTACATGGCCAATGAGTGATAGTGTTATGTATATGCTATTTTAAAGTGTTATGTACGTTATGAAACAGAAGATTACACAAAAAAAAAAAACGGGAAAATGAAACTGTATACAAAAGAAATATTATACATCATGTGAGATAATAATAATATTCATTTACCACAACTTGAACATTGTTGCATTCATCTAACTTCTTGAAAAACCCCTTGTAAAGACATGCGACGGAATCTGTAAGGAAGAAATATTTGTAAAATTGCATTTTTCACATTCGTCTTTTTAAAGAAATTTATTATTTATAAATTTCAATTCAAGATATTTTTAAATTAAATTGTTCTTTTTTCAATGAGTTTTATAAATTTTCTTGTAATTTTGATAATTCTCACAGTTATTATCATACAGATGCAAAATGTTATCATATTTACTTTTAAATATCGTTTTTATAAAATTACCATAAAAATGTCTTCAATGACCAAATAAATATTTTCAAAATTCTGTATATTTTCAGGTGCACATATAATTTTCACATGCATGTAATAATTTTCAATGCACATAAGAAAAACTGGAACAAAATCTTAAATTACACTTTTTTATCATGTTATCACGAATAACACAAAATCTATACAAACACACTGTTTGCTTCAAAACAAACATTAAATACATCGCAGAAATTTACTTTTTTAATATTTAAGATTGGTTATGACATCATAAAGACATGGGAAAATAATATAAATAATTAAGTCAATTGAAATTATAACATTAGAGTATTATTTGCTTACTTAAAATTACATGAAATATTTAAAAATATGTATTTTAAAAATATTGTGAAAGTTGTTTCATTAGAACATGATAGCAATTTGCTTGAACTTCCAAGCAAGAATTAATTTTGATTTTTAACTTATACATTTCATTACTTCATAGTAGAAGTAAACATTTGGTTAAATTTGAAAATCCTTGGAATTGCTTATAAAATCAAAGTGCTGATGCTCATTGAATAAAATTAATTATATTATTTTATTCACATATTATTTAGAACTTTTTGGCACCAATTAGCTTCTTAATAATACACAAATATTCAGTCATTGATCGCACTTTATGCAGAAAATTTCGAAGTTATAATCTCTTAAAAATAAAGCTACTGATGTATATATACATTAATTCAAAGAAAGTATGAATCTGTCTCTGCAACACATTTTTTTAGTTATGAATGCTAATGATTATCCTTCTTATGTTTTAGATGAGGCTTTTGACCTTGGCGGGTCAGATTATGGTGATGGTTTTTCATAGGATAGTTTTGGTTAAGGGTTTTTTTTTTTTTTTTTTTGCTTTAGTTAGCTGGATGTTTATAATTTCATGATTTTTTAGTGACTTTCCAATTTTATGTACGTTTTAATGTATGTATCATTTTTTTTCTTATTTCAATGTAATTTTGTGTTTTATGTATTCTTTGCACAGATTTCTGTTTGTTTATTAGTCGATCTCCCTTTGTAAGAAGTTGGAGGCTTTATATCCTTTTTAGTTTTATAAGTAACATCGAATAGGAACTTCTTAATTTTTCTGGCATTGAAAGGCTCCACTCATGAAAGCCTCTATGTCTTATGGGCATTTTATTAATTTGAAGTTGTTTATTATATATACAGGGTGAGTCTAAATTGTTTTTACAGAATAAGAGGGGTGATAGTACCCATCCAGACGAGCAATAATTACCATGGAACATAGGGCCACATTCCACTCTGAGAGGCAGAAAAGAGTAAAATAAGAATTTCAACATGAACTTACAACAGTGTTGGAAAGGCGAATGAATGATACCAAAAGTTGCACAATCTGATTTATTGATCAGAGAAAAACTCACAGCAAGTGCTCAAAGCGTCGGCCAGGCGTGTTGTTGCACAGTTCACGCCGGCAAAGGAAGGACTGGCGTACCCTCTCGAAGATTTCTGGTGTTGTGTTAATTTTGGCTGCGGCAACAACGATTCTCGCTACGAGATCTTTTAGCCGAGTCCACAGGCGTCTTGTACACTAAATATTTCATGTGCCCCTAGAAGAAAAAGTACGTGGGTTGAGTTCCAGTGAGCGAGGAGGCAAAGCCACAAGTCCGCCACGCCCTATCCATCGTGTGGAATACGTGGCATTCAAGAAGTACCGGACAGTGCTGGTAAAGTGTGCTGGGACTCCATCGTGCATAAACCACATGTCTCTCTGGATGGGGTGCCTGCAACAAACATGGAAGCACTTGTTCCAAGATGATACGGTATGTTGCGCCGGTCAAACGGTCTGGCAAGATGTAAGGGTAATCACCAAGGATACCTGCCCGGATAGTCACAGAAAGTGTGAGGCCATTTTGCTTAGAAGATATGCTATGTAGGCAGGTACAAAATGACGCCAGAGGCAATGACTTATTCATGCTCGACGAGTTACGACTTTACTCTTTTCTGCCTCTCCCAGTTGAATGCGACCGTGTGTTCCATGGGAATTATTGCTCGTCTGGATGGGTACTATCCCCCTCTTATTTTGTAAAAACAATTTAGACTTACTCAGTATGAATATATATATATATATATATATATATATATATATATATATATATGTGTGTGTGTGTGTGTGTGTGTGTGTGTGTGTGTGTGTGTGTGTGTGTGGGTGGGGGGGGTTACCTTGGTAGAAGAAAAAACAATGTCAAAAGCCAGCATTCTTTATCTATGTCCACAGGGTCAAGTAACCTGACATGGGACCGGGAGGAGGGGGGCAAAGATCCAGAGTTGGGTCCCTTACAATTTTGTAGCCGCAATTTGCACTCATTTTAAAAGAAAAAACCTTATTTTTAAATTTGGAGGCCCCTTTTAGAACTGGGGGCCCTGAGCAGCTGTCCCATTTGCCCTTGCGATAATCAGGCCCTATATGTCCACCAATCACTTCATGAACGTCTTTCCTTTAATGCATTCCCGTAATAATCACTATTCCTTAATAAACACCGTTCTTTGAAAATCGTCGTAATTTTTTTCTGTTCACCAATCATTTCACTGTAATCATATGTTTAGAAATAATGCTGAGGAAACAAAATAAATGCCGATAGTCTCAATGTGACTTACTCAGCCAGAAATATACCGGGTGCGCCATAAATTCGTTAACATTTTAATAATTCATTAAAAAGGAACACATGATGTTAAACAATTGCAGTTTTACGAATTTTTAATAACAAAAAAGTTGTGGTTTAAAAAATTACCGATAGATGGCTCTGGCATGCATAATATTAAGCAGGTGTACGCAAATTAGACTTACAGTAAAAGACCCGTTTTTTTTTTAAGCATCTGACAAACTTCAGCATCTCAGCCATGAACATAGATCTAAAGAAGGACTTCTAACAAAATAGCCTTTCCAAGAATAAAATCATTCTTGGAAAAATGTCTCAAATAGGTGGCGCATGTGTAGGACAGCTTCTCCACACGTCACTAGTTCGTCTGCTTCTTCAAACCGTCTGTCGTTTGGTGGGTATTTGATATACAGTTTCGGTTTGATGTTGTAGGTGGATTTGCCTTAGCAGGGATTCTCGCCGGCTGCGCAGAACCGTGTGCGTATCTGTTCAGCTGCCATTTCGTTCCAAAGTCGCGACACGATATTAACACTATTTCGTTGGAAGTCCTTCTTTAGTTCTATGTTCATGATCCCACCACATGAAACGAGTCCTTTTGCCGTGCGGAATTATCGTAATGCGGCAGTTGCTGATTCCCCGTTCTCGTAAAAGTACTTAACCAACAACGACTGATAACGGTAGCATACTGCTGTCATCGAATGAAGAACCTATGTGCATCAAGATGTTTTATTGACAGACTTGATTTGCATAAATCTGCTTCATATTATGCATGCCATCTATTGGTAATTTTTAGAACCACAACTTTTTTGTTATTAAAAAAAATCTGATCTCCCTATAATCCCATTCGTTTAAAGCACAATTTTTTAAGCGTCACTTGTTCCAGTTGCAGTATTTACAATAACTTTTCATCCATTTAAATCTTCTTCAATCTTCGTTTTTTTTTTTTGGTGAGTTTTTACATTTCTTTATAATCTAATTTCTATTTATGCAGAATAATAGTTTATTTATTACTTTCTTTTGTTATTTGAACACTTGTAGGCTTTTATTTTTATTTTGTTTCTTATATATGTTATTAGGAGCTTAATATTGTCGATATTAGACATAATGCTGATAATGTTTAATGAAATAACACATATTTACTAAGAATATTCTTATGAAGCTCCTCTGATGATTCCATAAGATATTCATAGTTTTCCATTTTTGATGTTTGATTTTATTAAGTTTAAATCTTGCAGTATCCTTTCCATTGCTTTTTATAACATCTCATCCTTTGTTTTTCACATGTGTTTTCATTTTTAAATATATATATATATATATATATATGATATATTTTTTAATAGGTAATACCATTGCCAAGCTGCTATATTTATAATTCACTGCGTGCAGAATAGCACTTAGTCGTATGGGGTAATATTTTTTATACTTAGGCCACTAGTGCTAACTTCACTAACTTTACGCTCTTTTACTTATACTAACTATTACTTTTGTACTACTAACAAAACAGAACTTGTATTCCTTTAATAACAAACTGTAAATATTTAATAAAATCTGGAAATCAGGAAACACTTTAAAAGGTGCATAATTTAAGAAATTAAAACTCAAAGATTAAAATTTTAGGTCGTTTTGTGTACAATCTGTTACACAAGATGTTAAATTTTCATGATAATTTGGGTACCCGGTTTTGCAAAATCCTGCGCCAAAGCAAAATAATAGTTTTTGGGGTAAAATGAAATAAATTGGTCAAGTACGAATATTACTCGCGCTCAAAGGGTTCCGTAAACACTACATTTATTAATTACTAATTATTAATTCATAAAGTCCTACTACCCCTATTTTTTTATAATTTTTCGGAAATAGGAGGAGTGGGGGGGTACATATTTTTTCCAGTATACTTTCGACGATATCTCTGAAAATATAATACCTAAAATTAAAACAAATGTATTTTTGATTTCGATGTTACGCGATCTTTCGAACGATACCCTACACGATACATAAAACTAAAGCTTTTTTTCTAGTAACTTAATTAATATCTCGGCTAATTACTAACAAATTTTCTCGAAAATCATTATCAAATACCTTTGGATGATTCAGAGTCGATAGATATACTTCGAGCGCCCGGCAATTCCCGCCTGAAAAGTAAAGTTTGCCTGACCGCCTGAAAAGTAAAGTTTGTGTGTAACAGAAAAATGCGTTTTTCTCAAAAACTATGTTACCTTGGAAAATCGCTGTAGTTTTCCTGTACGGTTAAAATCAACTCCTACTACCCCTAATTTTTTCATAATTTTAGTTTCAGTTAGAGTCGGAATTAGAGGGGGGAGGACATATTTTTGCAGTGCATTTTCTACGATATCTCTGAAAATATAATACCTAAAATTTAAGCAAATATATTTTTGAGTTCGATATTACGAGATCTGTCACACGATATCCAACACGATATACAAAAAGAAAACTTTTTTTTCAAGTAAGTTAATTAGCCCCCTAAATTATTCTTAAATTGACAATTGATTTCGGTTACAATGATATTTGTGAATGGCTAATAATCTAAATATATGTGGGTGAAAAGGCTTTAAAACTTTTCCCAGTTTGAACTTTCCATGTCCCATAGTTTACGAGAAAAAGGGCTATGACAGACGGACAGACAGATACAGGAGTGATCTTATAATGGTTCCGTTTTTACTTTTTATGTACGGAACCCTAAAAATGAACATATAACTTGCATTGTATATTGTAAAATATGAAGTTATTTTTTCCTATAACTTATGTTTTAATGTTTTTTTTTTTTTTCTAATCCATTGCAGTTAAACTATATTAAAATATGTGAATAAAAATATTTCAGTTTTTGTCAAATTCAGAGATAACATGACTTCTCCAGTCTTGCATGTTTCTAAAAATTTTGATCAAACAGGAGGTTTTTTCTTTCACTAATGTATCACCTTTTAAAAATCGATAAATGTTCGAGACATATTATTAGCAAAATATATAAACCCACTCGCTTGCTAATATTTAGTGATCACGCAAGGTAGCCTGATTGCTTTCCATTTTTTACATTTAAAATACTTATAATAAATTTTCTGTTGTCTAGCCGTCTACAAGCTTAACGTGAACCATTAACTAGAGTAATGGCACAGTTTAACATGTTTATATACAATTTATGTATTTCTAAGCTGTGAAATATCCAGACTGAATATATGTTTAGAGCTAACGAAATGGTTTACAAAAGCAAGGACTTGTACCCATTTAGACACATACAAATATACAGTAATGAGTCTATGCATCGTATATAATATTTGAAAAATGCATTTTTATGTATTAAACTCCCCCCCCCCCCCCACACACACACCAAAAAATAAAAAAAGAAAATAAAGGAAAAAAAGAAGAAGAGAAATCACTTAAGCTTTTCCGCATAAGCTATTCGTGAACAAAAAATTATTTTGCAGTATTTTTTCGGTTACAATGATAACACAGCAAAACTACATTGTGTTTAATAAATGAAACTAGATTCTTTCAATACATTTTTGACTGAAATTCACAATTCTGACTAGTTTTATCCCGTCACTATCAGAATTTGTTTTATAAAATGCAATTTTTAGACTTTTATTATGACATTTTCTATGTATGTAATTAAAAAAACAATAAATTTATCGACTTTTAACTGTATAGTTTATTATTACTTTTTATAGTTTATTTTTTATTTATCACTGCTACAGTTTATATAGACTATATTATAGTATATTTTATAGTATATTAATGTTTTGGAACCCGGTCTTAAGCGGCACATTGTTCCCGGTGGTAGATTTGCCAAAACGGAAACATGTCTAAAAAGTTTTTTTTTTTTTCGGCCTTATTTCGGTTTGCGATTCTGTTTAAGCATATTTTACTGCACAAGAAAAATCTAGAACATATTTTTAAGTATTTCTTATAGTAATTCATGTTTATTTTATCTTCTAATTTTAGCTTATAATTCTAAAAAAAATTTACATTTTAGCGATTGAATAATGCAATATCATTTGAAATTTAAGTATACTATTAGAAAATTATACATAATATATATACTAGTAGAAAAAAAAAGACGGATTTACATATTTGAATTCAGAACACCAGATTTAATTAAAATCATTTGGATTCATTCAAAGAACAAAATAATGTTTGAAATTTTTTTTTAAAGCAGTGATGCTTTAAAATTTTAGAGCAAAACAAATTTATACAAATTTAAATTTTAATATATACAACTGAAGATTATGTTGTCCGATTATAATCTCAGTATTTTATCCAGCCAGCGGAACAAAACATTTTAGCTGTTTCATATTTTAGAAAAATTGCACAAAGTTTTCTTTCTCATTATACGGTTTTTTTATTTACAATTCTTGGAGATTAACACTGATTGTGTCTGAAGGAATTTGTTTAAATATTTTTAGGAATCTTAGGCGAATCTTATAAATTAAACTTCAATTATACTTTGCCGTTTAATTTCTAAGATTCTTTAATTATAACTTATTTTATGCAAGCATAACATTGATTGGTAAATTTTAAGCACTCATTTAAATGGAATGGTGGAGATGCAAAAGTCACATTATCCACTTTTTTAAGGTGTTGAGTTATTCATATCCCCGTGTTCGTCTTTTTATAAGCTAATCCGACTGTAATAGTTATTTGGACCATAAGAAACATATTAAGGTTGAAATAAAAATTCTGAAAATGTCGTTTTGATGCATAACTCACAATACCCAACAACTGTTTTGCAGCAAAACTCTCACTCTCCAATTCAACCAATCAGAGAGGTAAAGAAGTAAGAAGTAGTGTAAAATGTTCACTAGTTTAATAACAGTGAAGAAGTTGTGCCATGTCTAATATTAAAATTTTTGCACAAATTATTTTTAATAAATGTTTTTTGCGTTTTGATTGTTTATTACCCTCCAAAATAACATAATGAAAACTAATGTTCAATTTTTTGGTTTTTTTTTTTTTTTTGGTTCTTGTTGTTTTAAATTCATAACTATTTTGGTTTATAACTAACATTACCCATAAAAGTTTGCTGCAAAACTCCCATTTTCCATATTTAAATTTAAATTCTAGCTTTACCACAATTATTACAGGTTTGGGACTATGTGCAACTAGTTGTTATGGTAACAAATATATCACAAAAAAGTGTGACAAAATATCATGTTTATTAATAATAATCACTTTTTTGCATTTTTCTAAAAACTAGGTTAAGGTGGAGAGTGTGAATTTTGCATCTACTTCAATTATAATATAAGTGCAGTATGATGTCCGAATTTGTATTATACCATATGAAAACGTTTATGTTTCTTACATTTATATTATTCGTATCAGAATTTCAGAGGCTGTGCTGATCAGTGTTGCCCAGTTTAGAAGATTTTATTGTCAAAACATCAAATAGTATTTTTTGTTTTATTTAAGCACGGAATGTCTGTCATTAAATAAATGAAATATTACTATTTGAAAATTCTGGTAAATATTTTGAATAAAAAAACATGTTAAATTGCACAGTCTCCGAACTTTATGATCTTGCTAAGCATGTCAGTCTTATTTACGTTTCTACAGGACCATCTTATAAGTCTGGCGTTGGCAAAATTTTATTTAATGGCAATTTTCTTGGTTAAGTGTGACTTATCGCTGCAAAAAAGAGTTATCACCAAAAAAATGTAATAGGGATACGTACTTAAAAAATAAAAATGGAAGCATTATAAGATAACTCCTGTGTCTGTCTGTCCGTATGTCAGAGACCTTTCCTCGTATACTATAGGAAATGAAAAGTTCAAACTTGAACCTTTTACCCACATATTTTCAGATTATTAGCAATTCACAAATATGTTTAGGAAAAATTTAGGGGTGTAATTAAATTACTTGAAAAAAAAAAAAAGTTTTCTTTTTGTATACATCATGTGGGATATCTTGTGAAAGATATCGAACTCAAAAATATAATTGTTTTAATTTTAGATATTTTATTTTCAGAGATATAATCGAAAATGCACTGCAAAAATATGCCCCCCACCCCTCTATTTACGAATCTACTGAAACTAAAATTATGGGTAGTAGGAGTTTATTTAAACCTTGCAGGAAAACGATAGCAATTTTCCTAGGTAACATAGTTTTTGAGAAAAGCGCATTTTTCTGTTAGACACAAACTTTACTTTTCGGGCAGTCGGCATGGAAGTTGAAAGGCACTTGAGGTATATATCGACGCAGAATCATCCAAAGATATTTGATATTGATTTTCGAAAAAAATTGTCGGTAATTAGCCGAGATATTAATTAAGATACTTGAAAAAACTATTCTTATTTATCGAGTAGGGTATCGTTCGAAAGCTCCCGTGACACTGAACTCAAAAATATAATTGTTTTAATTTTAGGTATTATATTTTCAGAGATAGCGTCGAAAGTATGCTGGAAAAATATGCCCCTCCCCTCCTATTTCCGAATATACTGAAACTAAAATTATGAAAAATTTAGGAGTAGTGGGAGTTTATTAATTAATAAATACTAATTAATAAATTTAATGTACGGTACCCCTTGAGCGCGAGTTATACTCGTACTTGACCGATTTATTTGTTTTAAGGGGTCAGGTACCTTTGAACTGGTAAATAACATGTAAAAGTGACCCTAATATGGATTGCAATAACTCCACATCTGATTAACTTTTGAATATGAAATATTAAACACACATTAAAATAGATGTAAGCTGACTGAATGTTCTGAAAAAGAGTTCTAGATACATAAAAAGTTTTTTAATTTAAATTGAAATTTAATGCTTTTTCAATAAATCTACTGACCTTATATGCCTTGCGCGCTGGATTTCTCATAATCGAATTGTTACAGCGAGCCATAATTTTTTTTTAAAGTAAAGATACAATATGTGTTTGAAATGACCTACACTGGAAAAAATATAATGATTCATTCTTGAAAATTTTTTTTATTTAAATATCAAAATTTTGATTTTTTTTTCTAAATTTCTTACTTGATAAATATAATAGTAGGTCATTTTGCGCATCGGTAAAGTTTATTCTTTCAGTCAAAATTTTATGAAATTCTATCGACCCATTCCTTAGAAATTATGCGCGCAATGACCAAAATCACCATTTTGAGAAAATTGACATTAAACATCAAATTACCCCATTTGATCACATAAAAAGAGCTCAAACTTTTTTGGATATAATTTTCCTGCTAAGTGAATTTTGCATGGGATTTCTTTTAAAATTTGAATATAAGTAATAAAAAAAAATAATTTTTGACTTTTTAAAAGGTGCATTCCCCATTAAAGCTTTTTCACAATTAACAGTGAATGATTACAGGCCATGACTTTACCTAAGTTTCTCTGACACTTGAGGTTGAGAGTTCCATGTAAAATGTACTTTTCAACTGAAGAGAACTCTGTCTCTATACTTATTTTCGAAATTCTATTTACAATCAACCCAGCCCCCCATTTAGAGAGGGGTCATGATTTTTTTTTTTTTTTTTTTTTTTTTTTTTTTTTTGGGGGGGGGGGGGAGGTCAGATGTCTTCATTAATAGTTTTATATCTTAGATCCAAAGTTACTATTTTCTGATTATACCCGAATTATTTATCTTTCATAAGTACATGAAATTTTCAAGTATATTAGTAAATATACAAAATATGCATGTTTTATCCAGATATAAAGAAATCACAGTTTTCCATATTCTTATAAATGCAAAGAATCTTGCAGAAAATTTCTCAAAGTCCCAAATCGAGTAAATTTGTATCCTCTAAAAAGTGAGGAAGTTAATTTCATCAAATTGCTTGTTCGAAAATATTAAAAAATGCAGGTGGCGCCATCTATTGACAATTTTAGAAGCATCTGGGGGGAAAATAACGAGGCAAGTCTTCAATGGGATTCGAACGCGCGATCTTTGGTGTGGGAGACCTTGCTTGAATTTGATTTTAAATTTATCTACCGGATGTGGATGTGTGTTAATATTTTCAGAAAGTAGATTGTATTTTTATCGATGGTGTTATAATTTCTGCATGTTTTAATTAGTAAGGCTAGATTATTATTATGGTTTTTCTGGTTAATAAATAATTAGAATATGGCTTGATTAATAAAATGTATTAGAGAAATTTCCTTTATTCAATGAATGAGTAGAATATGGTCTAGTTAATTTGTTGGCCATAAATTATAACGATGATGAGGGTTAACAGAGCCCGATTACGATTGTCCGGGGCCCAAGGCAGCTTTTCAAGCCCCCCCCCCCACACACACACGAAACTAAAATATGTTTTAGAGAAACCTAGAAATGTTTTTTGGAAAGTATTCGGAAATTTTCCCTCATTTTATAAAAATGCTCATGAAACTCAGGTTAGGTTAACATAAATTTTCTTTTGCTGTTTGATACTATAATACTTTAATGTTAAATATTTATTTAAAAACATTTATCAGAAAAAATATTTTGTGTACAGCGTTCCTAATTTAAGCTGATTTTAGAGAACAGAAAAATACAGGCAAGACATTTATAGAAGTATGTTTCTTAGATATCGATGATTGGAATAAATTTTTTTGTAGAAGAATTTTTCCTGCATAATTTTATTCATTTTGCGGCCTCCGTCTCCAATGAGCCCAAGGCCGCGGCCTAGTTGGCCAGTGCGGTAATCAGGCCCTGGGGGTTAAGATTTTAACACGTTACTGTTTATAGAGGAGAAAGGAATCAGTTATGCATATTTTAAATTTGATTGTTATATGAGAATATTTCTTAAATAAAAAAGAGCTGAAATTTTAATTTAATAAAAAAAAAAATAACGATTTTGTAACAACAAAAATAATCTGGCCGTGAATGGGGAAAGAGTTTCGTCAAATATTTGAGATTTTCCATTTCATTAAAAATCACTTAAATTTGAGACGAAATGATTATCAAAAATGATGAAATATAACTCAAGAATTGCTGAATCGTCAAAAGTGAGAGTTTTATTTTTGACAGTGAGGAAACAGTTTCGTCAGGCATTTGAGGTTTCGCGTTTCGTCAAAAACCACGTGACTCTGTGACGAACTGATTGTCAAAAATTACGAAATTAAGCTTAAGGATTGCCGAATCGTCAAAATTGAGTGTTTTATTTCTGAGAGTGCAAGGGGTTAAATACTGAGAGAAGTGATCCAAAATACTAATAAATTCTTTAAAAGTCTTATGCCTAAATTTCAATTGTTTCAAATAAGTTATGGTAATTCACCACTAACCATTTTTTTTTAATGATTATAAATTAATAAAATGATTTAAAAAATATATATGTAACACTGCTTTATAATATTGCCCGATAACTCCTACAGATTATATCCAAAAATACACTTAAATTAATCTGAGAGATTTCATGCGCAGAATACGATAGCCAAATGACACTAATATAAGATACTATCACTGAAATAAATATAGACATTTGTGTATACACTTATCTCTCTACACTGGTTCTGACCCTAAGTGACATTTGCCACAACTAGCTCCAACATTTCTGTACTACGCCATCCTCTCTTAGACAGACAATAGCGGGCGAAATCATTAGTTAAAGATGTCGAACCCATTGCACATTTTTTGTGGCATATACCACTAAAGCAAGTACAGGTATAAAGAGGTAACACCACTTTACCTTATTCATAATTTCTACGTTTGTTTTTGTCGCTTAAAGTACTTTTTATACACACGAAAATAAAATTTCACTAATGAAATCAATATCAAAAGTGAAAGGACTCTAAAGATTTATAGAAAAAGAGCGCGCCACAATTTCTAAAATCAGTGGCCACTCTACCAACACAAATTTTTAATGAATCAACTTGATCTTTTTGAAAATAAAGTAACATGTAGTAAATAAAGTGTATGATTAAAATATGTAGTGTTTTTTTTTTTCAAAATACTGTTATCTTGATATTATGTGTCACTTTATGTAATGAAATGTTTTGTTGAAAATTAAATTTTACTTTGAATTGGCGCCATTTCACTAAAAATGTATATTTTTTAAAACGGTTACGTATTTCACAAGCTTTTGGACTACAAAAACTGTTTTTTTTATCATTGTTCTAGGTTAAATCTACGCTGAGTTATCGTGTCCACCACTCGACCGTCGTTTCCGAAGCGCTTGCGCCCAACAGCTGTCAAATCGCCATTTTTCAATATATCAATTGAACCAAAAATACATTTCCTACTTTAATATATGCATGATAATTTAGTGTAAACAGATTTTCATAATCACTTCGCATTAAAAAAAAAACAATCTCGAAAAGGTTTTAAATTTCAGTTGATCAAAGTGGTATTAACCCTTAAAATAAACTTGCATCTTCAGCTTGCGAAGATTGTTGTGGCTTACAATTTCATTGCGATTAGCGAGGAATCGGGTTTTGTTAATTGTACATACCTCGCCACATTCATTAATCCTTCTTCTAAAAGATTCATCCAACTTTACTGCCCTGCAACCATACGTCCAGTATTGCTTGCATCACATTCTGAGAGATCATTTGGATATGGTATTTGATCACCTGTTGTGACTTTTCAGAACAATATAAATCTGTGACTCCTTAAACTTTCACATAGTCTTTCCTCGTGGTAATGTCAATGGTGTGGATCTGAAAGCGCACGTAATTCATAACTATGTTCCTGTCATTAAAATTGCTAGACGGCGAACTTAATTGTTGATGGCATTCCATTCTTGTCGTCGTTGTTTTCTCTCTGCCGGCGCCATCTGTGTGCAGGATAAATCTTGCTTCCAATTCGCAAACGTGCCCAAGGATTTTCTAAATTTCTCCCGTACCTTAGGACTTTTCCTGCCTGTGGACTAGGCATCCGGGTAAGTGCTTCCAGGATACCATATAAAATCTTCATTGTTTTCTAATTTTTAAGCGCGTATTTAAAACATATAAGTGCACTGTGATGTCCAAATTTTTATTATATAATTTTTTATGTTTCTTTTTATACCAGAAAGTTCCAAAAGTTTGGCATCTGTACTGATTAGTACCAGTATTAATTTTCGTTTTACTTAATTTAGGACATTTACTTAATTTAAGAAGTCTGTCATCAAAGAAAAAAAGATTACTGCATGAAAAGTCTAGTAGGTATTTTCAATAAAAAATGCTCTAAATTGTCAATACTGATCAGCACAGTCTCCGAACATTTTGATCCTACTAGCATATCGTAAGATTCGTATTACACGTAGAGTCATTATAGAGTCATTATAGAGTCATTCTTCAAGGCCTACCATTATTTTTTTAAATTCTAGTTATTTTAAGAGACAATATGGCTAATATTTTTAACTATCATTGTTAAATTGTAAATTAACTACTATTCATTAAATTTTCTACTATTGTAATTAACTGCTATTCTTAAATTTTACAAAACCGTCTTCATAACCTCGAATTGTGCGCGAATCTTCCTATCCTTAGTACAAAACAAACTGATGCGAATTCTACAGTGGTTATGTTAAATTTTTTAAGTCTATTTGAAATTGTGAATTCACAAGCAGAAATTACAGCACTTATTTAGGAATGTTAAATTTAAATTGTATTATTCCATGGTCGTAATTTTTTTTTATATCTGATATTTTAAAATGCACATATCGCATTTTTTTGCTTATTTTTGCCATGTATTTACATAACACATAAACAACTCAAGACATAAAAGCTAGGTTGTGTTATAAACAAATTTAGTTTAGGTAACAATATAAAATTATCTTCAAATAAGTTTAATTAGCGTAAAATAAATATATATCTTTATTTAACAATTGCAGAGTTTAATCTATTATTTGCTAAGCAAAATGAAACATACTTATACTTAAAATATGCAACAGTAAAATGCAATGGCCATCTCTATATAGCTTCTTATTGACTTCTTTCATTTGAAGAAATTATTATTTTAAACCAATGGAAACAGCTGTCAATGTACCTTTAAAAACTTGCTTTACCTACTGAGGGTTTTGACAGGTGTACGCTTGTAGTGACAGCTGAAGTCATAAAAAGCTTTGTTGTGATATAAACAAACGAATTTAGCTTAGGTAACAACATAAAATTATCTTCAAATAAGTTTAATTAGTGTAAAAAATATGTATATCTTTATTTAACAATTGCAGAATTTAAGCAATCACTTGATAAGCATAATGAAACAGATTCCTTATACTTAAAATATGTAACATTGAAATGTAATGACCAACTCTATATGGTTTCTTATTGACTTCTTTCATTTGAAGAAATTATTATTTTAAACCAATGTAAACAGCTTTTAATGTAACTTTAAAAACTCGCTTTATCTACTGAGGGTTTGGACAGGTGTACGCTTGTAGTGACAGCTGAAGTCATAAAAAGATTTGTTGTGACATAAATAAACAAATTTAGTAATAACAATATAAAATTATCTACAATGAATTTTAAATATCGTAAAGTAATTGTATATCTTTCTTTAACAATTGCATTATTTAATGTAATTATTTTCTGTACAGAATAAAACAGGTTTCTTATATCCAAAATAAGCAAAATTAAAGTAATATAGCTATATCTATAGTTTCTTATTGACTTCTTCCAATTTCATTAATTATAATCTTAAACCAATGGAAACAGCTCTTAATGCAACTTTAAAAACAATAAAGTATCTACAAAAGAGTATTTTTTAAATCATTATTTTAACATAATCAATAATGAGAAGGCTTTTTTTCCATTTAATTATATTTTGAATTACTTTCCAATCGAAATGTTCAAATACCTCATTTAAACTAAGTCCGTGTGAAAAGAAATTACGAAAAAAGGCTTAATTTAATTTTCTGTTGCATACGCGTTTTTAATTAAGAGATTAGGGGAAAAAATTCAAATTTTACATGGGCGGGAAAAGTAGTTAGGTTCCAACTGTTGGGGTAAAAAGTAATCGAAAAATTAAATGGTTAATATTTGTATTAAAAAGGATAAAAAATTCTTTCTATAAGCTTGGATATAAAATTTTTAAAAGTTTCTTATTTTTTACATAAAATGCATTCAACATTTGTCTCCTTTTATTTGGATAAAGAAATGCTTTTTATTTATTTAGTGAGAATAAAAAATAAATGCATTTTAATTAAAAATAATACGAAAATTTGAGACGGATTATTTAAAAATAAAATATTGAAATCTTTAAAAAGATTTTAAATTTAATTATTTGCGCGTCAGTATATTAACGAAATAATTTAAACAATTAATTACCTCATTCAATAATCTTACGCTTTATATTATGATTTTTTTAAACTGGAAAGTAAATACGATATTCTTTATTAAAGCTTTTATTGACTTATATTATTGAATTAAGTGAGGGTTCTTCGAAACGAATATTCATCTCTTTGTCCATTTTCTTTACTGAAAAAAAAAAATTAAACAATAAACAGCAGATAATCGTTTACAAAATTAATAAACATTGGCAGACATATTGGTGCTTGTATGCGAATGGGAAGTTCTATCCATCAAAAATGGAAGTGGCAATTATACAAGGTTTCTCAAAAATTGCAAAATAATTAAAATTTTAATAATTCGGTAAGCATAGACAGTAGCATAATGCGGTTTTGACATAAATGCACATAGAGACACGAGATTTTTTTTTTTTATATGGAAAAATTATCGCCAGCATATATGTCTCTATGTGCATTTATGTCAAAACCGCATTGTGCTACTGTCTATACTTACCGAATTGTTGAGTTTTTAATTATTTTGCGATTTTTGGAAAACCCTGTATAATTCCCACTTCCATTTTTGATGGATAGAACTTTCCTTTCGTATTACAAAGCACCAATATGTCTGCCAATGTTTTTTTTAATTTTGTAAGCGATTATCTGCTTTCTATTGTTTAATTTTTTAAATAAAGAAAATGGATAAAGAGATGAATATTTCTTCAGAAGAACCCCTACATTTCTCCGACATTTAGCACCATAGCGGTCCTAAAGCTGTCGTTTATTTAACCCTTTCAGGATGTGTCTCATATACAGGATTGCCAGTTTGGCCTCATTTTTTGTTCATAAATTCCGAATTGCAATTTTTGCTTTATTTAATGACAGACATTTCATGATTATACAAGTTAAAAAAATTTCTTTCGGAATTTTTGGGTATGAATTCGAAATTTCTGAATAAAAAAGGAGGGCAAACTGGCAACATCATGTATACGTTCCATATAGTGTATGAATTTTTGTTTTTTAGTACCAGAATATTTTAGGCGTAATCTTTGCCTAGTCTAATCATAGAATTCTTGGATTAAATAAGGAGTAATCCATTGTGCGTCATAAGTTCGTTAAAACTTTAAAAAATCATAAAAAGGAACAAATGATGCTAAAAATGGGTGATTTCCTGGAATGGAATTAGAGGGAGAACGATTTTTTAAATAACAAAACAAGTTGTAGTTCAAAGAATTACACATAGATGGCGCTGGCATGCACACTATGAAGCAGATGCCAAAGAGGGTCTTCCACTTCGGGACGATTCCCCCAAACGATTCGTTTCTTCGAAGCGTCTGACATTTTTTAGTATCCCATCACCCTTTTCTCGTCTTGAGTCCTTTTGCCGTGCGGAATTTTCTCAATGCGCGGATTGCTGATTCTCCGTTGTAAAAGTGCTTAAGCAGCAACACTTGATCTGTTAATGATAGCATGCTGGCATCGAAAGAGAAATTTATGTGCATTGAGGAGTTTTATTGACAGCCTGATTTGCATAAATCTCTTTATGTTATGGATACCAGCGCCATCTATCGGTAATTTTTTGAACCAATTTTTTTTCAGTATTAAAAAAATCCCATCATCCTTCTAATTCCATTGATGCAAACCGCAATTGTTTGGTATCATTTGTTTATTTTTCATGATTTTTAAAATTTTTAACGAACTTATAGTGCACTCGGTATACTATACAAAATTATTGCTATTAAAAATGAAAATGTCGTTGAATGACTCCCTGGTTTAAGCCCTTCACGAGACAGAATTACAACAGAACAGAAATCATTTTCGTTGCTTGAAAAGTAAAATTTCGGTAAGATCGTTAAAAATAAAAAATAAAAGCACTTTAAATGTTTATTGTTAAATATTTTGATTTGAAATTATTTATTTACCGGGGAAAATTATTTATTTATTTAAAATGAAAATTAAGTTTAAAGGATCGGTGGAATTAATAAATTTAGATTTAAATATATAATTGAGATCGTTAAAATAAATTAAAATGATTGTTAAAATCAACTAAGATTTAAATTAGGAGGTTTATAATAAAATTTGGACCTGTAAAAATAAAAATAAAAATAAATGTTGTATTATTTTATAACATGCATCTATTTATATGTCTGTTTATCGAAATTATCGCACTTGTGACCCTTTCATTACATGTATACACAGTTTTTTAAAAAAATCTGTTGATTTTACAGATACAAATTGTCAGACAGGACGCCAGTAAAAAACTGTTTTTTTTTTACGGAAATAATCTGTATATTTTATGAACGTACAGGCTCGCAGGTTCACGTCCGGAACTAAAGAAAAGATTAAACTCTGTATAATCAATCTGCTGCGACAATCTCTCCAACAAAAATATGTATATACTCATGTCACATACAAAAGTATGTTTGTACCGTGTGTGCCAAAAGTATTTTAAATTAAAAATTCATTAAAAAGAAACAAGCGATTTAAAAAAATTGCGGTTTGCAGGAATGAGATTAGAGGGAGATCGGATTTTTTTAATAACAAAAAAAGTTGTGGTTAAAAAATTACCAATAGATGGCGCTGGCATGAATAATATGAAGCAGATGTTGCAAATTAGGCTTATAGTAAAAGACCCATTTCTGCAAAACGTCTGAGAAGCCTCAGTATAACAGCACATGAAACATGCCCTTTTCTCGTCTTATGTCATTTTGCTGTGCATCATTTTCGTATTGCGCCAGTTGCCGATTCCCCATTCTTGTAAAAGAGTTCCGACAGCACTTGATCTGGTAACGATAGCATACTGCTGACATCGAATGAAGAATCTGTGTGCATTGAGGTGTTTAATTGACAGCCTTATTTGCATAAATTTACTTCATATTATGCATGCACTGCCATCTATCGGTAATTTTTGAACCACATTTTTTTGCTATTAAAAAATAATCCGATCTCCTTCTAATCCTATTCCTGCAAACTGCAATTTTTTAGCATCATTTTTTACTTTTTAATGAATTTTAAAATTTTAATGAACTTTTGGTGCACCCGGTATATGTGAATATAATACTAAAATCTATGTATATAAATAACACATATATTGTATATGTGCTTTAAATCATAACTATTCCACTAATATAATATAACAACTAAAATTAATTTATTGGAAAGGGAATTTACGAATCTTTCGGTAACTGGAAATAGCCGAAGCAAACTTAACCATTTGAAGGGCGGCGGTATATTATATGTACCATTCAAGTTTAATTTCCTACTGTGAAATGGCACCCAGAATTTTTGAATAAAATTTTGCTTTTATAATAAACGAGAAGTAAATTATTTATTTATTTTCAAATTAACTCTTTCGTAAATTCTGGTGACATTCAATCATGTCAACATTTTTGCAAATGAATTATTTTGCCCTGAAAGGGTTAATACATTCACTTTTCTACTATTACGACTGAGAATTTAACATATTAATTTCTTTGCTTTTATATTTGGAGCTAAATACACATGATATAAATGGCGGTAATAAAGATTTAATTAAATATTTATAAGCAACATGTATCAAAATTAACCAAATGCCAGATATTGTAGATAAATTTAAATTGATTAATAAATAATAAATCATGCTTGCATCGTAAAAGCTTAATCATGACAATAACGCATTTTTATTTTAGAAAAATAAATAGCGACTTAACAGTTATTTCAAAAGAATCCATTTTTTAAAATGTGACAAACAATTTTTAATACATAATTGTGATTATTAATTGATAGTTAAATAATTAAGACGTATCACATTGGGATAAAAATTAATAAAAATCGAAATTTAATCAATATTTTGCAAAATTGATATATTATTTCTTACACGTGTTTATTTCATGTCGTTTTAATTGTTTACCTTCAAATAACTTCCATGTTTTCATGTTACTTAATTTTATCAAAATTTGTGTTAATTAATTGCCATCAACTAAAAATGCACCTTGGAAAGAAGAATTAAAAATAGTTTCCATAATAAGCGGATTAACTTTTAGTTTTTATTAGTTATTAAGGAATTACGATTGTTTTGTTTCTTAACGCAACAGATGCAATAAAATAATAAGCCTCATGAGCATTTTATAAACCTTCCAAAAAATACAATGTTCATAGGATAGAATTGTATAAGTAAATAAATAACATTTTGCATCAATATTTTATTTTTTGATTCAAAACAATTTTTCTTTCAAAACAAATGCGTATCTTGTTGAGGGGGTGACAACAGTTGCAAAATGACATGTAAAACAGCTGACATTTATGTACCTTTTTTGAGAACTAATGATGCGATTTCAATTATAAATAAAGGATTATACTTTAAAAACTACCCGCATTGCAATCTGTTTTGCAAAGATTAAAAGTGAATTTAAATCTTTAAATTTGCATAATTTATAAACTACTTGACCATATGACTTGCCGTTTGGTATCCTAATGTAAAATTTACCGAAGAATCCAAATGTGATGTAAAAATTAAGTGTTAGTATTGAAAAATTTTCAAGTTTGGTACAATTTCTAGAAAACCCTCTAAGAAAATTTAAGTATAGCATTAATTAGTAGACGTTATTACTAATCGATTGGTAAAAGTCATATTTATATATGATGATAAGCGCACAGTTAGTTGGGGATGTTCACTTTTTTCCAAGACTGAATCTTTTACTTCAGAACTATTGAAGAAATTTCAATGCTATTTTAAAATCGTTTTGGCAATACTTAAACTATAAATTGGTCTTTTGGTAAAAATGAAACGGAATCTCGCAAACAAAATAAGCATAGTTTTTAAAAATTATCGTAACTATATCCAATGGTTGGAGTATAATAGTTGAGATTTTTCCAATCGAGCGAAAATATGCCTGGACCAAGACTCGAACCTGGGTAATTTGGTTTCTGGGTTTGGTTCCTTCCTTTGGTAAACCAAAGTACCCAGGTTCGAGTACCGTTCGGAAGAAAGCAATTCCATAAAAAAATTAGCATATTTACACTGATCATGTCCTCCGACCCCAAAACCACCCTCCGTTCAAATGTTGATATATATATATATATACACACTATATTGCCAAAGGTGACCGGTCACTTGCGATTTTAGACGTTTTGTTAACTAGCTAGAAAAATACATGATGAATTAACCTGAAACTGCGGGTGTGTAAACAGTATAGTATAGGTTATATATTTCCACGAAGATTTTTACCCGAAACCCGATAGGGGACTATCAACAAATTGAAAAAGAACGAATATCTTTTGGATAACCTTGTAAAAACTAATGTAGCAAAAGCGTTCAAACTCGAGATTATTAATAAGTGGCTTATTGTAATATACTGTGTTCATTGTTATGAGAATAGCATGTATACTCGTAGAGAAATTAAGGTTTTTATAAAAACAGTCCCAAATTTCGCCAAGTTTTTTGCTTATAATTTGCAGAGTTCTTAATATTAAAAAAAGTTCTTTTCAGAAATTATAACAAACAACATTGTACATAATACTCTGCTATCAGAATGAAAAAGTAATAAAAATTGGATGAAAAATGAGCAGGTTTACTAAAAAATGTTTCACTGCGCATGCGCGAATGCAATCAAAATATAATATGCATAATCTATTAGCTAAGTATATAGAACAACTTTTGTGAAAGTCTCAAAATCATAGCTTGAAAATTCTGCAAATCATCGTTGATAGAATAAGCTCGAAATCCGTTGTTTCCAAAAGGAAGCAAAAATATGAGGGGTTGTATCCAAATATAGTAGTACGTGCAATATTGTGTAAGCTATCTTGGCACTAATCAACAGATATTTGATACAACCCCTCATCTTTTTGCTTCTTCTTTCAAAATGCAGATTAAACTGTTGTGTTTTTTATCTACCCCAACCATTTTTGTTTATAAAATACTTTAAAATATATTTGATATGAATAAAAAAATGAAGGTATTCTGTATTCTATGCAAGAGATTTTTTTTAATTATTTGAACTTCAAAAGGTAGCCAAATGACATTTAGAATATAATATTCTTTCTTTAATCTTTTATGAGACATTTGATAGATTTCAAAATGTAGATTAAAATGCTGCATTTTTTAACTATTCATTTTTTTAAAATAAATTATTTTTCAAAATATATTTGATATGAACAAAAAATTCGAAAATATGCAATATAATTTAGTTTCCTCCAGTTTGAATTTCAAAAGTTAGTCAAATCGAATTTAAAACATCTAATTTCTTTTTTTAATATTTTATGAGATATTTGATAGGTTTCAAAATGCAGTTTAAATGATGCATATTTGAACTTTTCATTTTTTTAAAATACACCTTTTTTTTCCAAAATATGTTTGACGTAAACAAAAAAGTGGAAAATATGCTATGGATTTTTTTTTCTTTTTTGTGTAATTTAAAAATAAAAAAAGTAGTCATTTTTATTAAAAAAATTATTTATTATTAATTTTTATTAAATTTTGTAAATTTTTATTAATTTATATAAAAGATGACTATTTGAACTATTCATTTTTTTTTAAATACACTTAAAAAATATATATATATTTGATGAGAACAAAAAAGTTGAAAATACGCTATGGAATAGAATTTTCTATGTATATTTTAAACGTCAAAATTTAGTAAAATAAAATTTAGAACTTCCAAAATAAGTCTTCAGTATTTTATGAGACATTTAATAGATTACAAAATAGAGATAATTAATAAATGTTTGATCTATTCACGTTTATTAAAACAATAATTTTTCAATATATATTTGATATGAGCAAAAACGTTGAAAATATCCAATAGGTTTTATTTTCCTCTAGTTTGAATTTCAAAAGTTAGCGAAATGGCATTTAGAAAATCTAATTTATTTCTTTTATATTTTATGAGACATTTGATAAATTTCAAAATGGAGATTAATACGATGTAGTTTAGAACTACTCATTTTTTATTAAAATACATTTTATTTTCAAAATATATTGATGTGAACAAAATTTAGAAATACGCTATGGAATGCATTTTTTAAAAATAATTTGAACATCAAAAGGCAGTCAAATGGCATTTAGAACTTCTAAAATATTTCTTCAAAATTTAATGAGACACTTGATAGACTAAAAAATGCAGATTTAAATAATGCATGTTTAGATTACACCGTTTTATTAAAATAAATTATTTTTCAAAATATGTTTTTATATGAACAAAAAAGTTGTAAACATGCAATAGAATTTATTTTCGTGTAGTTTGAATTTCAAAAAGTAGTCAAATGGCATTTCGAACATTCAATTTATTTCTCTAATATTTTACGAGACCTTTGGATATAGTTCAAAATGCAGATTAAAATTCTGCATTTTTGAATATTTTTTTTAATTAATATATATATATATATATATATATATATTAAAAAAAATATATTTGATGTGAACAAAAATGTTGAAAATACTCTATATGGAATAGAATTTACATTAATAATGTGAACGTCAAATGGTAGTCAAATGACATTTAGAACACTCGAGATATTTCTTTAATATGTTATGATATATTTGATAGAAAACAAAATGCGGATTAAAATAATATATGTTTGAACTATTCACTTTCATTAAAATAAGTTATTTTTCAAAATATATTTGATATGAGTAAAAAAGTGGAAAATATGCAATACAGGTTGAATTTCAAAAGCAAGTCAAATGGCTTTTAGAACATCTTATTTCTCCCTTTACGAGTAATAGTTTATAAGGTTTTTGATAGATATCAAATGCAGATGAAAATAATGCATTTTTAAGTTATTCATTTTTATTAAATGCATTATTTTTCCAAATATATTTGATATGAACAAAATTTGAAAATATTCCATGCAATATATTTTATTTATTAATTTGAATTTCAATAGGTATTCAAATGACGAAAATATACGAATATTTTTACTGTTTAGATTATTATATATATTTTTGTGATATATTTTCCATATCTAAAGCAACCCTTCATATTTTCAAAATATATTTGATATATGAACAAAGGTTTAAAATACTCTCTGTAATACAATTTTTTTTTCTGTAATTTGAATTTCAAAAGATAGTCAAATATGACATTTTGAACATCCAAATTATTTAATATTATATGAGACATTTGATAAATTTCAAAATGCGGGTTAAAATGGTCTGTATTCGAACGTGCTTACCATGTAATTTTGATAATAAAAATATATTATTTCTCAAAATATATTTGACATGGAAAATAAAGTTGAAAGTGCTTTATGCGATATCCCAATAATCCGAATTAAAAAAGATAGCAAAATGACATTTACATCTAAATTCTTTTATATTATGTGAGACATTTGATAGATTTCAAAATGCAGGTCAAAATAATCCGTTTTCGAACTATCCCACCTACTTTTGTTAATAAAATACATTATTTTTGAAAATATATTTGAAGCGAACAAAGATTTTGAAAATGCGCTTTAATTGTTACAAATTTCATACACATGAAAATGCATTTACATTACTCATTAATGAAAAAGAATGTACTCAAATTGTCATTTTAATTTTTGAGCCAAATTTTGTGCACGACAGGAAAATTTCATTTGGTTTTTGAAGAATAAAATCGTGTATATTTTAAAATCATTATTAATTCACATGTGCCCCCTCCCCCTCCCCCCTACCAAACAACAAATTTACATTGGCACAAAAATTCGACCATGAGCTGTGCACGAAAATCTCTTAGTGAGGCTCTGAAACACTGTAATTGAAAGAATAAATTCTGAATAAGCCATATTAACTTTTAATGTCTTTGGTAAATATTTTTACTCTATAATTGTTACAAATTTCACGTACATCAAAATGCATTATGATTCAATTTTTGTTTGCTGCAGGAAGATTTCATTCTGTTTTTGAAGAATAAAATCATTTATTCGTTTTAAATCAGTTTTGTGGAACATGTAATCTCCAAATCAAACAGCAAATTTATATTGGCACAAAAAATTGGATCTTGCACTGGGCACGAAAATCTTTTAATATGGCAGCTTCTGAGGCAGTGTAATTGAAAAAATAATTTTTGATGGTCACACTGATATTTCATCAGGCTTTGATAAATATTTTTTAATTATAATTCTTATATTTTTTACTTCGATTGTTAAATCAAACTGCATCTACATTGCTTAATAGTGAAAAAATATATCCAATATATCATTTGGACTTTTACCCCAATTTTTGTTCACTGCAGGAATAAAATTTTTTAAAGAATAAAATCGTGCATTTTCCATGCTTATTTAGAAACAGGAATGGAATTATAATTTACAAAGTAACTAATTAACATTTCTACACAGAAAAATAACTCAGCAAACCTTGAGTATAATTAAACATGTAGCCCAATTTATTACTTAAGGCATATTAAGTGAAGTCTAATAAATATAATTAAAATAAATTAAAACCAATCTGTAAGTCATGTACTTCTCTATATCACAACTCTTACATCTATTACTTGTAGATTGTTACAACAATTAGGTCAAACCATTAAGTACTTGAGTGTTTATTACAACGTTACACGATGTTTAGTTAAATGGACTTCCTAACCGAGAAACGTGTATATTAAGTATTGCTGAGTCTTTCCTAATAGATTAAATTACGCAGCTAACTACATGATTATAAGCTCTACATATGCGTTAAATTCAACAGGTATTTCCTAAACTGCACCAGCCGTCTTTATGATCGAGGAAAAGGTATGTTATTTTGAATTAAAGCGAATTTTATTGAGTTATATTGTACCAAAAAAGATTTTATCATGTTTCTACTGGTACAGAAATTTAGTAAAACAATAGCCATGAAAATGTTTTATAAACTGAACTTTTATATTACAAATATTTTATTATTTAACTGAAAAGGTTATAAACAATTTTTCATGAATAAGTTGTCTTACTTATGAAAAATTACCCAAAACTATTATTTTCAATGAATTCTACAATATAACATGTGATTTATGTGTCACGATCTTCATGTTAAATTGTCAGTTATTATTGAAATACCAAAACTTATGAGAGTCTTAAAGATTGTTATTTTAAAAAATATTACACCCCTTTTAACCGCACTTGAAGGGTGGTGGGATATCATACTACTTAATTTTAATATCCAAATGCCACAATGGCATCAGAATTTCGGCATAAAATTGTTCGTTTATAATGTACGTGAAGAAAAGCTTTATTTTCAAATAAATTTGTTCGAAAATCCTGGTGTGACTCAATCATTTCAATTTTTAGCAGCAAAAGTCCTTTGCCCCTGAAAGGGTTGAAGAAAGCAAACGGTAATTTTATAGGACATTCAAACAATGTTACTCTTGTTAATTTTGCTTTTTACGAAATCAAATTTGTTTGCAGTTTTGTTGTATCGCCAATTTATTTTGAATAGATAGAGTGAAACCTGTACCACTTTTGTCACGAGCGGCAAAACTTCAATTTCCATCTCACAAATAGAAATTATATTTTTAAAATAATTTTTCCGTTTTCTCTTTAGCACCACTAATAGAATTAGCACCGCACCTTGAATTCAAGTTCTAAGCGCTGACACAAAAATAGCGGCTGTTGTAGGCGGACTTTTTTCAGCGTTTGTACAGTCCCTTGAATTTAAATACCAATAATTTGTAAAAGTTTTCTCCGTCTTTTTTTGTGGGGATTTAATAAGTCAAAGAAAACTTTTGAAAAATACTAGTGTCTAAATTCAGGGGACCGTACAAACGCTTAAAAAATCAGCCTACGACAGCCGCCATTTTTGTGTCAGCACGCAGGTCTAGTACTTAGGGGATGGTGGAGTAAGCGTTAAGTAATTTTTGTCGTAACAACAGAAAACAAAATCATGCATTAATGTGGCTAATCTTCTATTAGTTAAAATATATATAAAGAAAAAGCTCTAAAACTTTATCTTATACAGTATATGCACGCGATAAATTAGAAATAACTTTGTAACTCCTTATTTTCATGTTTCTAATCAATTTTGAAAACAAATTTTCTAAAGTTACGATCTAGTGTTATTGTTTAAGAGATAAGGGTTAAATAATGAAAGTAATCTTAATGTTGAAGAAATACGAAATTAAAGTACCAATACTGTCTGGACTGCGCGAAAGGCGATCTGCTAAGGAAATTTCAGTCTTCAATAACATCAGTTAATGTACAGTTTGTAATGGGCTGATTCTGATGTCGCCACATCAGTAAGAATAAAATATCAGGTATGCCAAGAATCGCACAAAATTGTCCGATGTCTCGAATTTTGCTATCATTAGGAATTTCATGCTTTTCTCTTTCTGATGTGACGTCACTATCCTAATTTGGACATCCAAATTGGGACTTCGTTTAGATTATAAAAATATAAGCTAAAGAAAACAATTATAAACTTTATAAAATTATAATCTTTAGTTGAATTCATAAATTTATAAGCTAAATTAGTTTAGTTTAAACAGATAATAAAAAATATTCTGTAATAGTAATTTTCAACTGCCTCAGACTTAAAAATATGTAGTCGATTAAAATTTTTTTTAAATGTCGTAAAAATATTTTAGGTCTTTATTGAAAAAAAGAGACAATATTTGACAATATTGTGTTTTATTGACAGAAATTTCTAATATAAAACCAATATTTGTGGGCGTTTCAATGAAAATATATACATAGTAAAGTACATACATTAAACGATTTCTAAGGCGGAATTGATCGAGACAGAGACAAATTTCCGTCGTAGACAGTATTTATGCATTCAAGAGAAGAGCCAGTACTCAAAATAATATATAGTTTAAAACCAATGAGTGTTTGGCCTGCATAAGATAACTGAATAAAATAAACTGCATACGATAAATGAATATGCAAACTATAAAAATACCAATTTATAAATCCCAATTATATCCAATAAAATTTCCCAATAAAAATCCAATTTGAAACCCTAAATTTATGAAGCCTTAAAAATAATCAAAAATAGTGACTAACGTTAAACAGTTAAAATATTTTTTTAAAAGGCAGTAAAAAAAAAAAAAAAAAATTAAAACACTATAAAGGATTTTTTTTTTTTTAATTCTGTGATATGTTAAACCAAAATAAATTTCTAAAGATTCCATTTTCTAAAGATTTCTAAAGAAAATATATCATATCACTATTTGTTTCACAAAACTATTACCAGCCCAACACAGCTCCGGTTAGAATGAGCTCCAAGCCTAGATCAAGTCTAATGGCAAAAAACAGAAGGGGCGGGCCAGGCCGAGAACGATCTTCGAGTCAAGTCCAGGCCACCCGTGCAGAAGTCTAATCTATATAACAATAAATTAATTCACATTTCAAACACAGCAATTTCGGTACGCAAACCTCTAAAGGTCATTTACGGAAGTTGTACTGTTTTGAAAGCAATACGGAAATATTCCATTAAATTTACTCAAAACTTCCTGAATTTTTACTGATTTGTATTATCTAAATGTCATTTAAAGAAATTGTACTTTTTATAGAAAAATGAAACTATTCCATAAAATTTTATATTTGACCGAATAGTGTTTTATTCATGGTAAAATAAAAATATCAAACAACTAGATGTGGACTAGTAACATTTTCTACCCTCAAAAGGTATTTAGCTCCGAGGTAAAAAATAACACCATCTTCCAATAGAAGATGAAAGTTTTCTGAATTGTATTATTTTAATTACATGTTATTTGATTTGATCCCCAGATCTTGAGTGGATATAGGCATATATTTTAGACATCTATTTATATAATACGCAAGTGAGGTGACGATACCGGTTCTTACTCATTCTCGAGAAAAGCAAACTTATCATGACCATGTTAGGCGTAAGTATTCTGATGCTGTAAGTATGCCGAATGTTAACTTATGGAAATATACACATAATCTGTTTTATATCACTTCGATTCTTCTCAATTTTCTCTAAAACCTTCAAAAAACTATCCAATTATGTTTTAAGTTCTAAATTAAAAATAACGAATAACCAACTATTATAAACCACGGATTACCAGATATAAACAAACAAACACTGTTGCCATTCAGAATCACAAATGCCAAATCTAGAAACAAATGAACGACTCTTGGAGGGTTTCATTAAAAAATACTGATTAATAACCGGTTCTGCTTATAAAATATTTGTAAAAGCATAAGTTGCGCCTTTAAATATTTTGAAATGCGTTTTTCACATTTTCATACCGACTTACATTTTTGTGAAAAATGGAGTTAATTTATACCTTTTTAATGAAATGTTCCAAAAGTCGTTCATTTGTTTCTGATTTGTACACATCTTAATTTTGTTTAAAACCTTCAAAAACTATTTTAGCAAGCTTCACTGTTTGTTTACATTTATAATGTATTAAGCTTAAGACATACATACGAAAATATTACGTAATTTATTGAATAAATATTTTAAGAAGTATTTTCTATGTTTCCAACTAATGTTAGTAATTTTAATAATTATCTTCATTCAATTTAATGATTATTCATCATTATTCATATGAAAAAATTATCATTATTTCTATGAATCATTCATATGAAAAATTTATCATTATTCATATGAACTATTCATATGAATAATGATTTTTATCAATGATTCATATATTTCACTGTCCTGTAGTGGCAACAAGGAAACATTGTTGCTTTAGAAAAACGCGGTAATATTTAGCGTTAATCCATTTGCAGTCGGTTTTGAGTGTTTTAAAATCATTTTTTTTTACCCTTTTACTATAGATTTTGAAAATGAAACTCTTGCGAAAAGAAAGCGCCAATGGACCAGGGCAAGAACTGCATGTTGGAAATCGCGGCAATCTCCAGGCACGTTGAATCGCATAATCCAAGAAAGTCGAATACGGCATTCTCAGATTACCCAAATCAACAGATTGCGCTTGCTGTTACACAAACAGAGTTAAACATAGAAAAACACTGCTGTGCTCGTTTAGAAGTAATGTGGCAGCATTGTCAGGCTGTTCATTTTATTGAGAAAATTCCAAGTGATGGAAAGTTCAGAGCTGCTGCCATAAAGGAAAAGTTAAATTTCTTCCACGTGACACTTTCCACCTTTTTGAGAAATACTTTGAGCAACACAAATGCTGCTGAGTACAAACATTTTCATGAAAATATATGCTCCTACAATATCGCTATTTCTTTTGCACCAATGGGAGCAAAATTAACATGAAATGTTCCAGGGAATGATCCTTACTGCTTTCGAATTCAGGGGCAAATCTACCATGTCACGTCTCATCAACATCCACGAGAAGGTGAACAAAGAAAATATGCCCAATTGCATGCCCTCAATACTACTTAAGCTATAGAACAGCGATTGAACATACCGAAAAATGAAAATTGTTCGCAACATATTTTGAGGGAATTACATTTAATTATGCATCATATAAACCCATTTGCTCAAGCTGTCAGAATAATGTCTGAGATTTAGAGACAAACTCTGGAAGAATCCCCCATAAATTGTCTACCAATGTCAAATGTTCACACATATCATAGACGGTACAGTCTAGCAACAGCTAATGGTTTTTCGAAATGATGATGGAGAGCCACCATTCGTGCGTGATATAAGAATTTATTCTCGCAAACTTGGAAATAGTATAAATAAATTTGTGTCACTCAATAGCTTGAGTTTCAATATAGATCCAATGACTTATGCAATATTTAATTCTCGAGGTGAACCTGGCTGGAGGCCGAATTTGCTGCTTTATCCATATCCAGGATCTGGAATTCGTGCTCTGCACAAACAGGTATTCGACAGGGTGCTTTCAACGGTATGTTGTATGGAGGGCCATTGACAGAACAGTGGATTATTGATTCCTACCTTCAAATAGAGGCAAATAATCTGAATTTCATCAGATATCAGCAATAAAATTTGCGAACTGAAGAATACTGCGGCCATAGGGATTATGTTTCTCAGGGAGCAGCAAATGCAGCTTTTCCTGCTGTAAGAGCTGTTATATTACCACCTTAATTTCAAGGATCGCTTCTGAACATGCGAGAACGTTATGACGATGCTATGGAAATCGTTACGGAGTGCGAAAAATCTGACATAGTCTGTACTTTTACTTGCAATCCTAAGTAGGCTGAAATTTTAGAAAAATTGCTTCATGGACAATCCTCCTCTGACAGACCGAATTTAGTATCTCGAGTATTCCATATTAAACATTGCAGGCACAGGTGAACGATATAAATGACGAACTGTTTGGAAAGTGTATTGCTTGGGTATAAACAATTGAATTTCAGAAACGTGGACTACCTCATGCTCACAATCTCTTGATTCTTGATCATCAGTAAATTTTATGATACTTATCGAGTTTATGAAATTATAGTGACAAAGCTATCGGTTTACCATCCCTGACTGTATGGAATTGTTTCAAGGGCAATGATACATGGACCATGTGGAACTTTAAACCTAAATTACCCTTGTATGGATAATGGCAGTTGCACCAAAGGCTACCCTAAAAATTCCAGTCAGTAAATCAAGTGAATATTGATGGCTATTCATTATACCAACTCAGTGAGCGTAATAATGATATTATAGATAGTAGATCTGTTGATAATCGCTGGGTGGTTCTTTACAACCCAACACTGTTTCTTAAATATGACACACACATACATGTAGAGGCTTGCACAGCAATTAAATTATTAAAATATGTATATATATATATATATATATATATATATATATATAAAGGTTATGACTCTGCCAATGTTATCCCTGAAAGCAACAACCATCAAAAACTTTTGTATGACGAAATTTCCAATCACGTCAATGCAAGATATGTCAGTGTACCTGAAGCTATGTAGCACCCTTTGAAATTTAAAATGCGTGACAAATCTCACTCAGTAATTAGACTTGCTAATCATTTGCCACAACAACAGACACTTTATTTTAAAGCAGGTGTAGAAAATTCAGCAATTAATCGAGCTCAAAATCAAAACACAAATCTTACTGCTTGGTTAAATTTGAATGCAGAAAATGCTATATCTGATCACTATGTGTTTGAAAAGCTGTTTGGAAAGAACGCCAACGTAGATCATAAATAAATTATTGCAAGAATTTATTGCGTAAGTCCAAGGGACATTGAATATTATTGTCTTCGTTTACTCTTGCTTAAAGTTCCTGGTGCAACTAGCTTCGAGAATTTGCAAACCTTTGATGGTGTTATTTTACGAACATTCCTTGAAACTGTCCGTCAAAGACAACTTTTAGCTGATGACCAAGAGCGGGATAGACGTTTAGCAGAAGCCAGTTCTTTTCAGATGTCTTCACAGCTGAGACAAGTATTTGCGTTTATTTGTCTATTTGAAAACCCATCAGATGCAGTAGAATTGTGGACTAAATTTAAATATTTTCTATTTGAGGATTTCAGAAGAAATGATTTGTGATGATTTGATAGCACAAAATCATGCTTTATGTAACATTGAAGCTATGTTGAAAATTCATGGCTCAAGCTTAACAAAATTTGTTTTTTTACATCCTGTCGTATTAAATTATCATCATTATCAAGATTACGATCAAATCACTGAAGCTTCTGGTGCTATTGCAAAGCTTGCAACTTTGAACTTAAACAACAAGAAGCTTTCAACAAAATTAGGGAAGCAATTGAAAATGATCAAGTAACTACCCAATGTTTTTATTTGGATGGTCCAGGTGGTTCAGGAAAAACTTATCTCTATAATGCACTTATGGCTTTTGTTCGTAGGTGTGCAGAAAAAGTTCTTGCTTATGCAACAACTGCCATTGCTGCAGTTTTGTTGAAAGGAGAAAGGACTGTTTATAGTGGCTTCAAACTACCTGTGCCAATCTTGGAAACCTCAACATTGTCAATACGAGTTGCATCACCTGAAGCTACAATTCTCCGTGAAGCAAAGCTCATCATTATTGATGAATCTATAATGATGATTGCTCGTGCTTTGACCTGTACAGATGTTCTGCTGAGAGAAGTTATGGCAAGTGATATACCATTTGAAAATAAAGTTGTATTGTTGGATGGAGACTTTCGGCAAACATTGCCAGTTGTTACCCGAGGAACTAGGACTCAAGTCATTGAAGCATGCATAAAACCCAGTCCACTTTGGAGACATTTATTCAATTGAAACTGACCCAAAACATGCGCTCGGAGGAACAAATTGAATTTAACCATTGGATTCTAAAAATTGGTGAAGGAAAAATTCCAGACATTGAAAATTTACCCTGCAACATGATTAAAATTTCACCTCAAATTTCTTACACTTCTTCGATTGTTTCAGTTGTTTATAGAAATCACATTAATGTGAATTTTATTCAGGAATTTTCCAAAAAAAACTATTCTAACTAGCACTAAAAAATGTGCCTCACAAATAAATAACGAAGTTTTGAATCTTCTTCTTGGTATTTCAACACAATATTTCAGATCAGACTCAGTTTAAAAAGACAGTTTAGAGTTTAGATGATACCTGCTACTATGAGGAATTTGTACATGAACAAACTCTCTCTGAAATACCTCCCACATCAATTACTATTAAAAGTTGGGGCTACTGTGATGTTGATTAGGAATTTGATTCCAAAAAAGTTTTTACGCAATGGAACACGATGAATAATTCGCAATCTTCATCAACATTTTATTGATGCCAATGTATTAACTGGCACTAACAAAACAGATGGAGTGTTTTTACCTAGGATTGACCTTGCTCCAAGTGAGACGAATCTTCCTTTAAACTTAAAAGGAGACAGTTTCTCATAATTACGACCTTTGCTATCAACATAAATAAAGCACAAGGCCAAACATTTGATGGTGTTGGTCCACATTTGGAAAAAACAGTGTTTTCTGATGGACAGCTTTATGTTGCACTTTCACGATGCGAAAATATAAACCATATTAAAGTATCCATTCTTGATACAAATATGCAAGGAAACCTTCTATCGGACAGCAGAATTTCTACAAAAAATATAGTCTACCCTGAAATTCTATGATACATATTTATATATAATTTAAACAGGATGGTAAGGGGAGGGGGGTAATAAGTTGAATTCAATATGTTTCTATGAATTATTTTGTGCTGTTTTAGAAATGCAACAGATTTTTGTTTTATATTTAAATTTCTGATTTAACCTATGCATATTTTTTATGGCTACCATACCAACACATAGCTGCCAACTTCCGCAAAAGAATTCAGTAGATTAAAAAAAAATCAGTTGATTAAGCTGCTTTAAAAAAAGCCTTGATTCAAAGTAACACTTTTTTTCACATTTTAGAACTGAAAAATAACATCAATAGAGAAAAAATATGGATTTTTTTATTCCAAAAATTAACCATTCTAAAATTTTTACGCAGTCTAGATTTTAAGCAAAAATTCTTGTTCAAATTACAGTTAACAGCATAGAAAGTACTACATTCACTTCCTCTGGAGGTTGATTTGAAAATACAGTTTTTGGGAGTGATTTTGATGATTTGCCACTGTTGGAATTATCGGGCATAACACAAGATGACAGTAAGACAACATTACAGAAATCCCCTTATTGGATCTTCAATTAAAACACACACAATATTTCATTTTATATCATCTGTTTAAATGAAATATATGTCAATAATCTGACTTAACGTTTTAAACTTAAAATAACACTTTTCCGTCATTCTTGACGGTGGCATAAGCTAGAGTAAATATAATATCGTTAGAGTTTTAGCTTTTTAATATTTGGAAAATTTAAATTATAGTGAATTTTACTTTTTTGTATAATTTTTACGTTAAGTCCGTCGATAGACAGGAGTACTTGCCTTCTACTTCTGTCTAACTTTATTCCTTATAAAAGTGAGAAAAAAAACCGTGAAATAACCCCACCAAAAATTTTGAAGCCTTCTCCGATTTTGTTGTCTATACTGTAAAAAAATAATAATAATTTTTAATCTACGATAAATAGTATAACTACGAACGAAAATATACAACAACCTTCCCAATTTTTACCATGGTTCCAAAAATTGTTCTTTTGTTAGTAGACTGTTCTAGAATTGTTAGTAGAAACCTCAAAAACCAATATAATTCTGAGTGTAAAAGAATCATTTATGAAAACAAAGTTTCGTTTGCTGCCTTTAATTTTCGGAAACGTGTCCGAGTAGTTTTTATGGGGTAGTTATTATTTTTTGCAACTCGGAAAATAGGTTTTTAGGTATTAATTCTGAATTAAACATTTTCAGCTGCGTAATTGAGTGTATACCAGCAAGAGTAACAAATTAATGTTAATATTAATGTTAGTGTTACTGTTGTTAATTTATCATGTCTGATTATAAAACGTGTTTGTTGAACATGAAAATGTTTACTTCAGAATGAATAGCAGCCAAAAAATCTATATTCCGGGACGTAAAACTGATTAACACAGTATAAAATCTACTCGAAATCATTACCGAAAATCAGTGCCAGCAAAACCAACTTTGTTTTTATAAATGCTTATTTTAATCTCGAAAATATATTGGTTTCTGAGGTTTCTAAAGATAAATAACGCTTGTCGGAATCGCCAGCAATTCGGAAAAGGTTTTCGTTCTTGGTTATATCATATTTTCCTATATTAAGAGAGATATAAGTCTAATAACGCTAAAAATTAATGAATACAAAAAAAAGTGTGAATTATCACTTGGTACGAAGAGTACAACCAACAGAGTGAGTATAATATATATATATATATATATATATATATATATATATATATATTCACTCTGGTGATATATATATTCTCCTATGCTGGGAGTTAGTTCGTCACATGTATGCTACTAAAGATGTGTGCTCATGGAAGACATTCTATCTTGTGCTGTAAAGTAGCAGCTTTGTTCACATATAAGATTGGGGAATGCCAGACTGGTTTTCGTCCTGGTAGCTCAAAAGTTAGAGCATTGGTTCGTTATGCGAAGGATCCGGCTTCCATTCCCGGACTGGACATTTTTCACTCTGTTAGTTGTACGTTTATAGCAAGTGATAATTCACACCTTTATTTTGAAATATAAGTATTTTTTAGAGTGTAGTTACGGCCCTGGATGGGATATTTATAAGGAGATTCTAAATTTTTGCCAATTAATCACCAAAACCCTATGCAAATGAAATAATTTGCATGTTGATGGTATTATCCAATCATTCAGAATTCATACATTTCATTCAGAATAATTTTGCAATATTTTAAAAAGTCATATATTTTATGAGATATCAATTGGTATGTATGAATGCCACTCGAGCATCGTTTTGAATCAATAGCATAAATTCAAGTTGTTCATGAAATTTGCTGATTTTATTAAAAGTATAAATCACAAAAATAATTTCATTAATTCAATTTTTAATTAAAATTTTTACAACGCGATAAAACATCTTTAACATTTTAAAGTACTTTTAACACTTTTAATGCGATAGGTTATTCTTTCGTTAAATATCACAAAACAAACCTTTATAAATATTAATAAAAGAATTACATACGCCGAAAAATATTTTAGAATTTTAATTTACTGTATACACGTACAATAAAATTGAAAGAGGATGATTTCTAGGGCAATATAATTGTTTATTCGCATTTTCTAAAGCATTTATTATCTTTATGTTATGCACAAATATAATTAGAAAATATCAGTTTATTATTATTATTAATATTATTATTAACCTAAAGAATACTTGTTTGGTTTTAGTTTGTTAAACAAATTTTACTCCCTATCAGACAATTGTTCGTCTTTAAATACAGTCGCTGTGAATAGGAAAGAATAACAACGTTTGCTTTATTATTAAAGGCTGGTACTTGAAATTTACCTTTTTAAGTCTTCCTTACGTATACCTTTTTCCCCAAGGTTTGAATACCTCACTTGTTGCATCTCTCTTCATTTCCAGATGAAGAACTTAAGCTGAGAAGAGTTTGGATGAGGATGCTTTTGCATCCTTTTTGATTCGGTCGGAGGAAAAGCATGTTTTTCTGTGATTCACGCTGATAAATAAGAATGTCAGAGATTAAGAGATAAAGTGATGAATTAGAGAGTAGTGTGGAAATGGAGTCTAGTGCTTCATGATTGAATTAAAGCTACAATCACACAAAGCGCTCACAATAATATAAAAATAAGAAGATCGCATTAAATATTTTAAGCTTTGTGCCATTGTTCATTTGTTAGTTTATTTATTGAAGTCTCATAATTTGAGCATTTGTTAGTGTGATACAACAGAAACCTTGACAAAGCTTTATTTAATCAGAGTCGTGATTTTCTTTTTCAACGATGAAATTAATATTAAATTATTTAGTTTGATTATTTGTTAACACGCCGACTCGTTCAGGATTTAAAAGATTTAAAAGATCTTTGCGATAAATATTTCGAATCCTTTGAAAATATTTTATTTTGAACATATTTTGATTAAAATATACACTTTAAAACATAAGTATACATAATTATGAATGATTCAAGTCATATGTATGAAACATTCTATGCACAAAGAGAGCTTTTATGTTTCACTACGAAATGTTTTAATTAACTATATGAAAATTTATGACAAGTACCAGTCTTAAATATTTAAAAATAGTTATATTACACTACTTATAAGCTTAAAACATGAATATAATTACATTTACTTTTAAAATATGAATAAAACTAACCAGTTCACTTGACTAAACACACTAAGTATTTTTTTTTTCTTTTTTGGAATTTTGTGTTTACGAATTATGGCAAAGGTATCTGAATTTCTACCACTTTCCATATATGTAAGAAAACTTTTTAAATATTTCCTTGTGACACCGAAGTTACGAAAACTAATTTCATAAAAAAATATTTTGTATAAAAAATGCGTTGCATTTTCTCTATGCAGCAAGAGTATACATATATATTTTTGCATCTACCTTGCAAATGTAATTATGTATAAATAATATTCTTTTTATATAAATATATATTGAATTATATCTTTATAATTATATTAAAATATAATAAAATTGGGAACAGATGTGTTACACTCACGCTAAAATGTAAACAAAAGATTGGCGACTGTTTGGTTGGCGCGATTTCCAAGACTGCGCCAAACGAATAACTTAATACAATGGCTAGGTTGCCATTAAAGGAAAAAAATCCCCTAAATTTGGCGACTTTTTTCTTTTTTTTAACCGATTAATTTTTATTTTTTTTTAGCGTGAGTGTAAAGCATCTAAGCCTAAAATTGGATAAAGAGAAAATGTTTTACATGATTTTATATTCAAAACATTTCTATGTCTAGTATTGTTGACGAGATATTATCGTGAACAGAAATTATGTCTATAACCGATTCATATTTACTGCATTGATCACTTACATATTTAAATTCTATGCATTAACAAAATATTAAGCGCTAAACATAAAACGCTGTATTCTTGTAGAATACAGAGTTTTATGTTTAGGAGCATAAACTTAAGGAACATAAAATTAAGGAGCATAAACTTAATTTTACATTTAAATGTTGTTTTAATACTTTCACTTACAAAACGCACACTGTAAAAAAAATGACAAATGTTTCTTAACACTAGAACTACTATGAGCCGTCAGTTTGACGGTTACCAAATGAATATATTCCGATTCGAACCAGAAATTTCTTTTTAAAATAAATTAAATTTAAAACTCACGAAATACGTTAAATGAATAAGTTAAATAGTTTCAAATAAAATTTCTGGTGTGAAATATTTTTTTAAAAACTTGAGTAAAATTTCTGGTAGTTCTAGTGTTAATCTACGAAATTTATATAACCACGGACAAAAATATTTAATAACCTCTTCCGAGTTACCCATGTTTCCAAAAAGTTATCATTATAAACCTCTGAAACCAATATATTTTTTATATTTAGTGAATGATTTATAAAACAAAGTTTATTTTGCTGCCACAGATTTTCGGAAACATTTCCCATTAGTTTTTAGAGAATATTAATCAGTTTCTCCAACCGGAATATTGGTTCTTAGGATGCTATTAATAGCTCAATTAAACATTTTCAGCTTTGTAATGGAATTTATACATGCAAGGTGACAAAATGTTAAAGTTAATGCTGTTAATTTATCATGTTTGTCGGTAAAACATGTTTGTTGAACATGAAAATGTTTATCTGAATATTGTTAACATCCGAGAAGCCTATATTCCGGAATGAGAAAACTGATTAATAAACTATAAAAACTACTCGGAAACGTTTCCTAAAATCGGTGGCAGCAAAAGAATATGTTCTTTACTATGCATGTGATAAAACGGTGTATGGAATTAGTATTATGGTTTTTAGGGTTTTTTAAATAAATAAAATTATATGAAGAAGAGTTAGATTTCAAAGTCTTTCAGGATATATGACAGTAAAAACATTATATTAAATATAATATTAGTTGTATCTAAAAATTCATGCTCAGTATTGTGTAATATACTTTAGTAAATAAAAGGAATTATCGAGAAAAAAATGCCAATATTAAAAAAAAAAAGAAACAAAAACAAGCAGTAGGTAGTTAAAAAAATTCAAGCATTTTTAATTAAAATATAATTAAATTTGCTGTTTTAAAACAATTATTTTTCAAAATGTGCCTTCAGTTTGTTATTAACATAGTGCCAACCGGCAATTTTGTATGAAATCTGGAATTTATACAGTCTCTCTCTTCTGAAAGTCTTTCGTAAAAGCAACATTTTCGTAAAAATATTTCTTACTCTTTCGTAAAACCAACGTTACGTTTCTCAAGTTTATGCATCAATAAATATTTTTTAATCCATTCGCTGCCAACCACGAGTATACTCGTGGTTTCTCAATCTAAAATTACGAATTCGTACCGGAAATTTCGAAAGAAGAATTTTTATTTTATGTAATCACATAATGTCTGTAATTAAATAAAGTAAATATTGCTACTAGTAATTTCTGGTATGAATTCGAACTTTCTAAATAAAATAAAATTCCGGTAATTTTAAACCGGCAGTGAACGTGTTAATGTACATATTTAATATAAAAGACAATCTAAAAAAATATGGACAACATGATATAAATGCATTTTCTGTAAGGTAGAAGCTTTGGTTAAACACAAACGAGAATTCTCGTTCCTGGTCGGCAACGTGTTAAAATAAAAACAAATTTTATCAAAAATATTGAAAAGGTATCGTCTTTCCTTTATATAATCTTATAATCTTAAATAATGCTGTTTTACTTTTATAATTTACCACAAAATTCTTCTCAATCTTTTTATTGGTACAAATTTTGATACATGTGCTTAATTTAAACTAAAACATAACACTTTACATTTGGTTAATTTCAGGATGAAAGATTTTTATTGAGAAATTGTAAATCTCACAAGGAATTTTTCAATGGAGCATTCGTCACTGGAAATATTAACTTTACGTTGAAACATATTTAAATCTCTTTTACTTCCTGTTTTCATTTCAAAACTCTGCATGCAACAGCAAATCAAGTTATCAGGCAACTTTCTGAAAGCAAATTTATGACGCAAATTTTCAGTTCAGAAAAGTGATGTTTGTAGAGAATCAAATCTGCGTTTCCATACTTTCGTTGGCATTATTTGAAGATAAATTCTCTTCATAAGCGGAGACTTCCACAATAAAATCTGTTTGTTCGATTGTGTTACCAGCATTTGGAAGCAGCTGCAGTTTGAGACTAGTTGAAAGTACGCATCTAAACAGAGTTAGAAATTTAATTTGTCAATCTCTTCTAATAATTTTTGGGAAAGAGAAATTCGAAATATATTTTTGAAAGGTACGCACTGATTCAGAAATTCAGAATACTGATATTTGCGGAGAATGTCAATTTATAAGATTCACTTTTAAAAGATGTGTTTAGGTATTTATAGTTTGAAATGTCAAAGTTACCAAAAATTATTCACTTGCACTCAAAGTAAACTATATTATAATGGATGATAAAAATAGACATTTCATTATTCTATGTTTTGTAGATAAATTTCTTCTATAGTTAAGAGTTGTACATAAAATTGTGATGGTTATCATATAAAATTAAAAATTTTAAAAATACGTGCCTCAAAAGGGTTAAGAATTTAAATTGTCACTATTTTCTAATAATTTTTGGGAATGAGAAATTCGAATTATATTTTTGAAAGGTACACACTGATTCAGAAAACATTTGCGGAAAATGTCAATTTATAAGATTCAGTTTTCAAACATGTGTTTACGTATTTATAGTATGAAATGTCAAAGTTACTAAGAAATATTCACTTATCACATCAAACTGTATTTTAATGAATGATAAAAATAGGTATTTGATTATCCTAAGAATTGAATAATATTCTTCCGTAGTGTTGATGAACTGAGGAATTCTATATGAAAATGACGCATGAATATCATATAAAATTAAAAATTCTTAAAATAAGTAGAAATACGCATGTAAAAAGAGTTAGAAATTTAATTCGTCAATCTCTTCTAATATATCTTTGAGAAAAAGGAATTTTGAGTACATTTGTGAAAAGTACGCATTGATTCAAGAAATATTTGCGGCGGTTTAAATTTTTAAGAATCAATTCTAAAAATGTGTTTAAATATTTGTAGTTCCAAATGTCAAAATAGCCGAAAATTACTCACTTGCACTGAAAGAAAACAATATTTTAATGGATGGTAAAAAGTGGTAATTGATTATCCTAAGAATTGTATAATATTTTTCCATAGTTATGAGTATATAAAAATGTGTATGCCCACTATATCAATTTAAATTGTTTCATGCAATTAGTTAAATCTTAATGTCAGTTTTTTTATGTTGAACTGAGGCGATATTCAATTTAACTCTGTAAGAAAATACGAGTGTTTTACACAGTTTACAGCCAAATCACAGTTCAAACACAAATTGTGGTTTGACTTAAAACCAAATTGATGTTCAATATAGTACCACTTCATGTTTTACGCATGAAGCACTAAATCATGGTGAAAGGTTTCGAAATCTTTTCGTTTGCAAACTATCATCAAAACTTTGTTCAGTGTATCAGGGAACTTTTAACAGTGTACGTTAAAAATTTTTTCGACAATTTAAAAAATATAATGTGATGAAAAAAGATGTTACCTTTTGGTTACCGTTGTGACATTGATGATGTTTCACCAATGTGACATCACAATCGATGTTATATCGATAGCGTATGCTATTAGTTTGGATATTCAGATACTTAGTATATTCATTATGAGTCAAATGTGACCGTGAAATCCTGGTGACCAATATTTCAGTCATTTGTAATGCGTCACAAAATGGGACATATCAACCACACAGACGCATACGACTCATTTTCAACGTCCCATGAGGACAATACGACAATAAGAGTTGCATTTGTGTCACAGCGCTTTCACATTTTGGTCAATTTAAGGTCACGATGCAATTTAAGATATTTCTATGCATACATTAAGAAAATACCCACTTGACCAATACCTTTTATTAATTGAGCTGAACATTTTTTAATGATTAAACATTTTTAATAATTAAATTAATATTTGTTTTTTGTTCTTTTACAATAGTTAATTCTCCATACTTTATTCAGTGATCATCTATGCTAGTCAAATTTTTAATGCAACACAATATTACGACTTTAAATGTCTTCAAATATAACATTTAAGTGATGTAAGCTTTATGTTAATTTATCCTCTGAAAGTAAATAAATCCAAAATAACATCAATTACATATAGCTTTTTCAAAACACCAGTAGATAGTGCAGTAATATATGAAGGAAAAGTATTACATTAGAATAGTAACATTGTCACCGTTATTGAAAAATAATGTTCTTTTTTCAACTATTCAGTAATCAGAAAAAAAGAGATACATTTTATTTGAAATATAACACAGTTTTTTTAGTCTTAACGTAATCAGTAGATAAAAATGTTCAGTATCTAACAGTACAATATTGCCTCCTATTTATTTGTTAAGATATTTTTGTTATACTAGGTTTACCCATTATGAAGGAAAGTAGTATTTTAGTTCCCGATGAGATAACCTTGTATCCTTAATAAAACATAATACTTCAAAAGTAGAAGTGATGGAAAAAATATATTAATTTTTGTTACAAACGTAAAATAAATTTTGAAACGTGTTTTTGTTTTAGCGTAATGAATAATATTTACAAGTTGCGAATCTGAAAAAGAAATCGTTCTTTCGTATCCTACATTGCTTTTATCTGCAATAGTATTGAAAACGGCAAAAACATTAAATAAAATAAAATTATATATCTGCCTCAATACAAGAACTTAACATGCACAACAAATGTTAATAAATGTTATTCTTAAGTGCATTAACGTAGGTTAGTCACTTGGAAAAAGTGCTTAATATTATTTTGAGTTTTTGCTACACAAATTGAGAGATTTTGTTTGTATATATCTTCCTATTGTTATGGAAACATAAACTGTGTGTTTTGCCAATAAAAAAGTATAATCCACTTTTGTAACCTATACAAACGTGATCAGCAAAAAGTAGATGATTTTAGAAGTCACAAAGGCTTTCTCATTTTTCATAAAACCGCTTTAAAATAACTTCGTCGTAGAATCATGAAATTATTGAAATCATTTTTTACGAAGAAGCATAAATTCTTCCATTGTGGAAACCAAAAAATTAGTCGCTATGCTAATTTTTATCACTTTTTGAGATTATTTGAACTATTTGGAATAGATATTTGTAACACAAATATTGTTACAAAGGATAATTTTATTGCTAACATAACAAGAAATCTCATGAAATTTACTTGGATATTTCTAATAATTTTGACAATTTCAAGGACATATTTAATCATATTTTGTGGTGGAGGAGATTATAAGGAACTTTTATTTGAATTAGTAACGTACCTCTCTTCATATATGACGTGGCATCATATTCTAAAACTTGAAAATAAATTAAAAAAAGCTTTCGCAAAATTAAATAATTTTGGAAAAACTCTAGCTATATCTTCGCCTCGAAAACATATTATTGCTTGTATTTTTATATTCGTTTTTGTATTCATTTCAGGAATTATATCAGAGATTTACGCATGTGATGAAGTGAGATCTTATAAAATATTTCGAGCCATTACTTTTGATATGGTGGATGCACACAGAACCGATTGGCCCATAAGAGCTTTAAAAAATTCTGCAGTATATTTATACGAATTGGAAACCTGTTATTTCTATTACTTCACCTTCTATTTTACTGAATTCTACATTATTGTTTGTCGCTACATGGTTCTGATATTATCAAGACATATTCAAATGAATAAAAAAGTTCACAAATTTCAATTCATTATCTCACAACAGTGTGGCGAAAGTTTTAACCGATATGAGTATGTAATGAAGGTGTTTTTCAAGATTAATTCATATTTATCCTTTCCAATATTTCTTATTAGCGCTTACAATGCATCTGGAATATTCTATGGATTAATGTCGATTACAAAAAATGATTTTTCACAAGATTCTATTGTATTTTTGATAGTCAATTTTATTACTTTTACCATCATCACATTCTCTGCGTCTGCCGTTAATGAAGCAGACAAAAAAGCCAAGCGATCCAATATTGCTATCATGAGATTGCTTCAAAACCTTGGCGAAAGTCATACAAAAATACATCCGAACCTCTTCACACAAATGTTCCACGACCCTCCTTTTGCACTTTCTGGTTGGATTTTCTTTGATTTTACAGGACAATTGTATCTTTCTGCAGTAGGATCTATAATGACTTATTCTTTGCTTTTGATAAATATGTAAATTTTATAAATGTGTGTTTAAATGTAATTTAACATTTTAAATTATATTGAAAAGAAATGTGGAATGTTCCATGTGTTAATATCAATTATAAAATATGATTTTTCACCTGATCTCATTGCATTTTTTACAGCCAATTTTATCACTTTTACTACAGTCAGATTCTCCGCTTCTGCCATTAATGAAGCAGAAATAAAGGCCAAACGAGTCAATAATGCTTCAAACCCTTGGCGGAGGTCATACAAAAAGACATGCAAGCCTACTGACACAAATGTTCCATGACCGTCCTGTTGCACTTACTGGGTGGATTTTCTTTGGTTTTTCAGGACAGTTTTATCTTTCTGCAATAAGATTCATAATGACTTTTTCTTTGCTTGTGATAACTATTTGACTTTTATAAATGCGTGTTTAAAGGTAATTCAACAATTTCTATTACATTAAAAAGAAATCTGGAATATTCCATGAATTAAAACTATGATTTTTCACCTGGTCTCATTGCATTTTTGAATTATCACTTTTACCACGTTCACGTTCTCTGCTTCTGTCATAAAAGAAGCAGACAAAAAGACCAAACGATTTACAATAGCTATCATGAGATTGTTTCAAAACTTTGACGGAAGTCATTAAAAAAAAACGACATGCAAATCTTTTGACACAAATGTTCCACGACCCTCCTTTTTCACTTCCTGGATGGATTTTGTTTTATTTTACAGGACAGTTTTATTTTTCTGCAATAGGATCCATGATAACCAATTCTCTGAATGCGATACATATGTGAATTGTATATTGCGTGTTTAAATGCAATTCAACATTTTGCATGATATTTAAAAAATATATATATCTGGAATGATCAATGTGTTAACGTCTATTGCAAAATATGATTTTTAACGTGATCTTCTTCAGTTTTTGATAGTCAATTTAATCATTATACCACAATTACGTTTTTCTGCTACTCCCATTAATGAATCAAACAAAAAGGCCAAACGATATATTTTTTCTATCATGAGATTGCTTCGAAATGTTGCAAGAATTTATACAAATAGACACCAAACCTCTTGACTCAATTGTCCCATGATCCTCCTTATGTACTTTCTGGATGGATATGGATATTCTTTGATTTTACAGGAAAGATTTATCTTTCTGCAGCAGGCTTCATTGTGCCTTATTCGTTATTTGTGATAAACATGTGTTTTGTATAAATGTGTGTTTTATCGTAAACTATAATTTAGTGGCCGTATTAATTTAAAGCACCAGTTTTAACATTCGGCAGTAATTTCTATTATATTAAAAATCAATCTGTAATGTTTTATGGATTAATATGATTATAAAATATATTTTTTCACCTGATTCCACTGATTTGTTACAGTCAATTTGTCATTATAGCACAATTACGTTCTCTACCACTCCAGTTTACGAAGAAAACAAAAAGGCCAAACGATACAATTTTCCTGTCATGAGATTGATTCGAAACATTGAAGTAATTCACAGAAAAAGACACCAAATCTCTCGGCACAATTGCCCCACGATTCTACTTTTGCACTTTATGGATGGATATTCTTAGAAAAATGGAATGTTACAAAATTCTTTGAAAAATGGATTCTTACAAAAAGGGATAATTACAAAATTCTTATAAAAATAGATTCTTACAAAAATGAATATTTAATTTTCTTACAAAATCTGAATTATTGAGCAGCCAATCAGAACATGTTATATTATGCACTCTGAATATCCTGATTTACGGCACAAAAGTGCATGTCTGTTTGTTTAGTCGTTCGGATGTTGGCTATAATTCAGAAGATGCCTACAGATTTTATTTTTTAAGAAGCGGAAAAAATAGTTTTAAAGTACACTGTTACATTGAACAAACTTTTGATGCTGCATTAGTTGCAACCATAAGATTTTACCATGATTTAGTGTTTCATGTGAAACATGCTTTATTGAACATCAATACGAGTTCGGCTTCAAGCTTAGATGTTGGAAATGTGACGAGTTTTCCTGAAAACGGGAGTCTGATTAGTGTTGATTAGTTAGCTTGCTAAAGATGACCATAGCGGATTCTTACAATTACCCTGCGATAAACAATATGTCAAATTATAAAGGCGATGTTAATTTTAATGTTTCATTCTAGTTTAAAATGTTTCATGATGCAACTGTTTAAATCTTAATGTTCGTTTTTCAATTTCAAGATATTCAAATGTATTTGTTTGTAACTGTATATTTTCAGCATAGATTTTCTCGGGTATTGTACCCCTATACCCGTCTTTCCCCTTTCCAAAAAAAAAAAAAAGAACGAAACGTAAAAAATACTGAAAGGAATTTTTACTTTTATGCAAGAATCTATGTCTAAAATCTTGTAGAATATTTGAATATGGTGTCACAAAAATATATAAAGTAAAATTCGTCATTAAAAAACTCAAAGTTTTCTTCTTTAATATGAAAGCATACTATTTTCTAAATAAAATACGGTGATTCTACAAATTTAAGGTGCACGAAAGGGAAGAGAATGCAATGCAAATAAATCTCGAACTTGAATAATTCTAATAAGCATTTCTAGTGTGATTTACCGTGAAAAAGAAAAGCAAGAAATACCTCTGATATTTCCAGGATAAATCACACATGTGCCACAAAAATAACTATCATCTGATATTGTACCAAAAACTTTTACAATTATTAAATATATATATATATATATATATATATATATATATATTTACGTAAAATATTCGTTTCTGAATGGTATAATTTTCCAAACTTTTTTAGGAGTGTCAGTGATACTCATTCAAAATAAAACAAGTAAAATATCGGAAATTAATATAGCTTAGTGAAATGAAAATGTATTCTACGAAAGGAATCATCTGGGATAAAAACATCATCTGGGATGAAATTCTTCATCATTATAAGTTAGATTTTTGAATTACGAGAAAATACATTTATAGTAAATTTTGAGTACAAAAAATGTGATTATGGTGAAAACATACATTGTTTCTTTCTAAAATTTTGAACTTTGTTATAATATATTAATTTTAAATTGCTCATTTTTGATTATCCCTGACATTCTTTTCTAAAATATTTGCTTGGAAATTATTAAAAATTTTGACAATCAACTACTTAAATTGTGTCATTTTCATTCTTTAATCCAGTTTTCGTATCAGAATATCAAAACTAAAAGCACAACCTATCAATATAAATTGACTGTGATATCACATTGGTCAAACATCATCAAAGTCACAACGGTAACCAAGAGTTAACATCTTTTTTCATCACATTATGACTCAGATGTGACCTGGAAAATTTGGTGTTTTAGTCATTCAGTCATTCAGTCATAAAATGGAACGTATCAACCCCACAGACGCGTGCATACGACTCATTTTCAAAGTCACATGATGACAATGTGACAATAATAGTTGCATTTGTGTCACTGTGCTTTTACATTTTGGTCAATTTAAGGTCACGATGCTATTAAGATATGTGCGCACATTAAGAGAATACCTTGACCAATACATTTTTATTAATTGAGTTGAACATTTTCGAATGATTAAACATTTTTTATCAATAATTTAAAAAAAATACTTGTTTTTCTATGTTTTTTTACAATAGTTAATTCTCCATACTTTATTCAGTGATCATCTATGCTAGTCAGATTTTTAATACAATACAATATTACCACTGTAAATGTCTTCAAGTCTAAGATTTAGGTAATGTAAGCATTATGTTAATTTATCATCTAAAAGTAGATAAATACAAAGTAACTTCATTTCCATATAGCTTTTGCTAAAACACGAGTAGATAGTGCAGCAATATATGAAGGAAAAAATTACATTAGAATACTAAAGTTGTCAATCTTATTGGTAAATAATGTTCGTTTTTCAAATATTCAGTAATCAGAGAAAAAGAGATACATTTTATTTGAAATATAACAGAATTTGTTTAGTCTTAACGTAATCAGTAGACATAAATGTTCAGTATCTAACAGTACAATATTGCCTACTGTATTTGTTCATTTTTTTTGTTACACTAGGTTTGCCCATTAGGAAGGAAATTAATACTTTAGTTCACGATGCGATTTCCTTGTATCCTGAATAATATATAATACTGCAATAGTGGCAGTAATGGTAAAAATATTTATTTTCGTTGCATACGGACAAAAAAAAATTCGAAACGTGTTTTTCTTTTAGCGTAATGAATAATACTTGCAAATTGCGAAACTGAAAAAGAAACAGTTTTTTCATATATCCTACATTATTCTCTCTATCTGCAATAGTATTCAAAATTGCAAAAATAATTAAAAAAATAAAATTATATATATGCTTCAATACAAGAGCTTAACATGCATAATAAATGTTATTCTGAAGTGCATTTACGTAGGTAAGTCCTTGCAAAATTTACGTAATAGTATTTTGAGTTTTTGATTACGCAATTTGTGAGCTTTTGTTTATATATCTCCTCCTATTGTTATAGAAACATAAACTGTATGTTTTGCCAACAAAAATGTATTTAATGTAATCCTTTTTCATAATACACTTTCGTAACATATAAAAACGTGATCAGCAAACAGTACCTGATTTCAAAAGTTATAAAGGCTTTTTCATTTTTCGTACAACCGCTTCAAAATAACTTGGTCGACCAATCATGAAATTATTGAAATCCGTTTTTACGAATAAGCATAATTTCTTCTATTGCGGTAGCGAAAAATTTAGTCGCTATGTTAATTTTCATACCTTTTTGAGATTATTTGAAATATTTGGGCTAGATATTTGTAACACAAATATTGTTACAAAGGATAATTTTATTGCTAACATAACAAGGAATCTCATGAAATTTTCTTGGATATGTCTAATTATTATGAGCCTTTCAAGGACATATATAATCATATTTTGTGATGGAGGAGATCATAAACAACTTTTATTTGAAATTGTAGTGTACCTGTCTTCATATATCACGTGGCACCACATGATAAAACTTGAAATTAAATTAAAAAAAGCTTTTTCAAACTTAGATAATTTTGGAAAAACTCTAGCTATATCTTCGCCTCGAAAACATATTATTGCTTGTATTTTTATATTCGTTTTAGTATGCATTTTAGGAATTATATCAGAGATTTACGCATGTGATGAAGCTAGATCTTATGAAGCATTTCGAGCCATTACTTTTAATATGGTGGACGCAAACAGTACCGTTTGGTATATGAGAGCTTTAAAAAATTCTGCGGTATATTTATTCGAATTTGAAACCTGTTATTTCTATTACTTCACCCTCTGTTTTACTGAATTCTACATTATTGTTTGTCGCTACATGGTTTTGATATTATCAAGACATATTCAAATTAATAAAAAAATGCACAAATTTCAATTCATTATCTCACAGCAGTGTGATGAATGTTTTAACCGATATGAGTATATAATGAAGGTGTTTTTCAAGATTGATTCATACTTATCCTTTCCAATATTTTTTATTAGTCTTTACAATGCATCTGGAAGGTTCTATGGATTAATGTCAATTGCAAAAAGGGAATTTTCACAAGATTCTATTGTTTTTTTATACTCAATTTTATTACTTTTACCGTCATCATATTCTCTGCTTCTGCCGTTAATGAAAAAGACAAAGAGGCTAAGCGATCCAATATTGCTATCATGAGATTGCTTCAAAATCTTGGCGGAAGTCATACAAAAATACATCCGATCCTCGTCACACAAATGTTACATGACCCTCCTTTTGCACTTTCTGGTTGGATTTTCTTTGATTTTACAGCAGAGTTTTATCTTTCTGCAGTAGGAACCATATTGACTTATTCTTTGCTTGTGATAAGTATCTGAATTGTATAAATGTGAGTTTAAATGCAATTAAACATTTTGAATTGTATGAAAAGAAATCTGGAATGTTCCATTTGTTAATATCAAATACAAAATGTGATTTTTCACCTGATCGGATTGCATTTTTGATAGCCAATTTCATTACTTTTACCACAATCACATTCTCTGCTTCTGCCATTAATGACGCAGACATGAAGGCCAAAATATCCAATCCTTCACAACCGTGGTGGAAGTCATGCAAACCTTTTGACACAAATGTTCCATTACCCTTCTTTTTTACTTTCTGTGATTTTACAGGACAGTTTTATCTTTTTGCAATAAGATTCATAATGACTTACTCTTTGCTTGTGATAAATATTTGAATTGTATAAATGCGTGTTTAAAGGTAATTCAACAATTTGCACTATATTAAAAAGAAATCTGGAATATTCCATGTATTGACGTCGATTACACAGTATGATTTTTTTCTGATCTCATTGCATTTTTTAACTATCACTTTTACCACGTTCTGGTTCTCTGCTTCTGTCATTAAAGAAGCAGACAAAAATGCCAAACGATCTAATATAGCTATCATGAAATTGCTTCAAATCCTTGACGGATGTCCTACTTAAAGAAAAAAAAAAGACATCCAAACCTTTTAACACAAAGGCTTCACGACCCTCTTTTTCCACTTTCCGGATGGACTTTGTTTTATTTTACAGGGCAGTTTTAATCTTTCTGCAATAGGATCCATAATGACTTATTCTTTGATCGTGATAAATATGTGAATTGTATAATGAGTGTTTAAATGCAATTCAACATTTTGCATGATATTTAAAAAAAATCTGGAATGTTCCACGTGTTAACGTCGATTGCAAAATATGATTTTTAACCTGTTCTCATTGAGTTTTTGACAGCCAATTTTATCATTATGCCATAATTACGTTTCACTGCTACCCCCATTAATGAAGAAAACAAAAAGGACAAACGATATAATTTTGATATCATGAGATTGCTTCGAAACCACAGTTGCCAAAATTTCACACGCATCCAATAAAATTACGTACTATTAATTATTGACTGTACTCACTAAATTGTATGACATTACTGTACAAAACGATAATTCTAAATTGAATTAAAAATAGTTTGCAACTAGTAAACAATATAGACATTTTAAATAACATACATTATAGTTCAACTTTTAGTTTTAATGATTTGTTGTTTAGAATTATCAATCTGTTATTCAAAGGGAATAAGAATTTTCTAAAATTAAATAACACCATATCAATCAGTTTTATAAACTATTAAATATAAAATCTCATAACAATAATTTTCCTTATATTGTTGTTGGACTAAAATTTCACACGCATCCAATAAAATTTCGTACTATTACCATTGGTTGTAACACTTATAATAACAAAGCAAGTAATTTATTATTGACTGTACTCACTAAATTGTATGATATTACTGTACAAAATAATAACATGAATGGCTTTAATAACATTTTTCAACTAGTAAATAATATAAAAAAAATAAATAACATACATTACAGTAAAATTTTTAATTTTAATTATTTGTTTAAAAATATTGATGTAAAAGAATTGTTTAGGATAATCAATCTGCTACTCAAAGAAAAAAATATCTTCTAAAATTAAATTATACTCTATCTTTTTTTTTTTTTTTTTTACAAAACATTAACTAGATTCGTACTACACTATAATTACATCATATTTAATTATAAAATTTATAAACAAAGTAAAGGATAACCACAAGTTGGAAAAGCGTCTAGTATTTTGGCAGATTTATACTTATGTTATTACGAAAGAAATAATTCAGTAAATGATTGTTTTTTCTACAGGTATATCAACGGCATTATTGTCTTTTATATGCAACGTCAATCGTCTTATATATTACCTGTACGTTATCACAAAAGTAAAAAAAATAGTGAAAATGAAATTGTATGTAATAAAATCAACTTCCTTGATTGAAATATAATTATCAATAAACAAAATAATCTTATATTCGATAATTATGACAAATGTAAAGAAAATTTATTCACACATTAATAGTTACGCTTCCATAAATTTGTCTATGTTAATATTTTGCCTAACTTTGCGCATAGAAATAAACATCTTTGTTCAGATAAACATAAAGCTCAAAATTTAAAATATGTTTCTAAACAATGTTACGGGAACCCTACACATCTTATTAAATCAATGTTATACTTACAGTTTTATTATTAAAAAACGAAAAAAAATGGTTGGTAGGGCAGGTAATATGCTTGAGTATGAAGGTTTGGTGTTGTTGTTTAGCTTTATTATATGGCTGGTAGGGTAAGAAAATGATCGATAATGGAGGTTGGGTAGTGTTGTATGGTTTCATAAAATGATTGGTTTAGTGGATAGATGATATGTTAAGGGGTTGGGTGGTAGTGTTTGGCATCATATATATATATATATATATATATATATATATATATATATATATATTTATATATATACTTATATAACATAATTTGGATCTCAAAATACAAAACACAATAGTAGTGATAATACTTAGGATCTTGTATAACTATTGGTCACTGGTTTAATGAGTGTTGCATTTAGTGTATTTTATTACATATTATTGGAATTATATTGTTTTTCTAACGTCTCTGCAACACATGGTAATTATGAGTATATAATAGTGTAAACATGTTGCGTATAAGTTAGTTCTTTCAATCACTCTCTATTTTTTAATGAATATTTTTATGTTAATTAACATTTGAATTTAATTTTAATGTTAATAATTTAACTTTCATTTTTTAAATTTCAATTATTTATACTGCTTTTTTTATTATAATTTGTTTTAATAAATTAAATTATATTATTTTAATTTTGATTACCTCTGTTTTTTTAACTTTCTCAATAATTATTGATTGTTTCAACACCTAAAATAAAGAAAACAATATCTATTTTTTAATTTTCCTTTTATTTTATTTTGCTTCAGTTAATGGTAACTGTTTTAATTAATTTGTAATTTAAAAAATAATTTAATTTCTATTACTTTATTTTAAATCATTAATTTTTCAATATCATTTATTGTTCATTTATTTTATTTTTTCATATCCTAATTATAAATCTATCAGTTACAGTTATTTTTTAATTGTATCATTTTATTCTACAGCATGAAGCGCTTATGCCTTTTTCTTTTAACTTAAATTGCAATTCATTAAGAATATTTTTATTCTCTCACGGTATCGGATTTTTTAAACTAGACAAATATTACTAATTATATATATATATATTTAACTATTTATTAATTATCCTTTTTGTCTTATTCATTACAGATTTCTTATTATTTTATCTTGAGCTAAATTATGTGAATTTATTTTTGTTTACCAAATAAGTATATTATTTCAGTCAACAAGTGACAATTCTGCCTTATTATTGCTTAAAAAATTAAAATTATGAACAGTATGTCTGATTCATATGATGCTAATGGCTTCCTTTTTTTTTTTTTTTTTTTGTTATCGTGGGTTGTTAGAATATGAATAAATTTATTATTTTATTATTACTTAATTTTTTTCTTTTTTTATCTTACTTATTACAATTTTCTTATTATTTTATCTTTATGTAAATTATGCAATTTTATTTTGTTTATTTGTTTAAGTATTGTTTCCTTCAACAGATGGCAGCACCCATGTTGTATTATAACTTAAAATATTAATCATAGAGTAAATTATTCTTCCTCTGATAATTATATATACATATAATATTAAATAAATGTTACAACCACCAACAAAAACTGTGAAATTATGAATAAAATTAAAATAACTAATTGAAAAAAAAAACAGATCCCCCCAACAAACTGATCATACATACCAGAAACATAGTATAAAAATAAATAAATAAAAATAAAAAATAAAAGCGGAAGTTGAATAACAGAAACTGAATAATGGAAATTTGTGGAATTTAGACAGAATCTTCAGGCCCCAAATGTCGAAATTTCTATAAATAAAATGGGTGGTTTCATCTCCATATTAGCCATAAAATACCTAAAGATTATGAATTTGGGACAACCACACCCAGAATGTAGAGATGTACACAATGAAACAACAATTAAGTTTGATATAAAACATAATTAAAAAGGATTGAGAGAAAAAAATAAAACATGGAATTACCCCATTTGAAAGCAAAATCCAAACTTGAGTCAGCATATATTACAAGAGTTGGAGTTTTAAGCATATGTTGCCAAAAAGGGAAAAAAAAAGTTATTTAAAAATTGATGGACCATGGATAAAGGAACAACATGTAATGCTTAGACAAACACATACCCCAATATATAAAACAAGCACCCTCTATAGAAAAATTAAAATTGAACTCCACTATAAATTCAAAAGAATAAATCAATGAAGTGCTGCCATCTATTGGTAAATATATACAATTATATAATATTTTATTACATTATTGGATGATGTTTTAAAACAAATACTGTCTTAAGACAGATAATTGAACAAAATTATGTTAATAAATTTATTGTATAAGAATAATGAATAAAAGACGTATTAAAATAAATAAATAAATATATAAAATAAAAAATAATTGAAACTTATGATTATTGATTAATGTATCACATACATATTTGTACCTAGCGATGACATATCACCATTTATATTACTGTGACACATTGCATCATATCTCAAGTTAATTTATAATTAATAAAAAAATGTATATAATAAAGATGCTAAAAAATTAATATTAATAATTAAATTTTGAAATTAATTAGTTACATTTAATGTGTCTACAAACTTTCTTAAAACTTAAATGCACATGATATAAGGAATGAGGGTTAAAAAAAAAATTAATACATGCAATGTATTCTCATTTAAGAAAACAAGCTATGTATTAGAAGCTAATATGATATTGTCCGCAGTGGGCTAGAATTTAAATACAAGTAATCGTAAAATTATTAATGAATATGAATACATTTAATATGAATAAATAAAAATGTATAAATATAACTAAACCAATATGCATATAAAAAATCGAAACAAAGTCCATTACAAAATGTGTAATTGCACCATAGTTATAAATCAAATGCCCCTTTCCATTTTTTTGTTAAATTAACCAATGCGTATTATCCAGACAACTCCACCACACCTCCTTAATCTATCATCTACCCACCCATCCGTCCTATTATAATTTATTATTATTAATTTACATTTTTAATTTTTTATATAATTATTTTCTTATTTTATATTTTTTTATCAATTTTTTACGCATGTGTTAATTTGGTTTTTTAAGATCATTAATGTACTAATTAGTATTAAAGAATATATGAATTTTTTTTGGAAAACCGTGTTTTAATGCATCATGAATTAGTTTTTTAAGATTGTTGTTAATTAGACGAGAAGAACGTAAACACTTTATTCTATATATATGATTAAGGAGTATATTACCATATATATACAGGGGGTGGACAAAATAATACGAACACTCATGAAAAATGGTGAAAAGAGCAATATCTAGAAAAATACATGAGGAATTAACCTGAAACTGCAGGTGTGTAAACAGTATAGTATAAGTTATATATTTCCGTGAAGATGTTTTCCCGAAAGCCCATAGGGAACTGTCAACAAATTGAAAAAGGACGAATATCTTTTGGAGAACCCTGTAAAAACTAATGTAGCAAAAGCGTTCAAACTCGAGATTATTAATAAGTTGCTTATTTTAATACACTGTGTTCATTTTTATGAGGATAGCATGTATACTCGTAGAGAAATTAAGGTTTTTATAAAAACAGTCCCAAATTTCGATTAGTTTTTTGCTTATAATTTGCAAAGTTTTTAATATAAAAAAAAGTTCTTTTCAAAAAATATGACAAGCAACATTGTACTTAATACTCTGCAATCAGAATTAAAAAACAAATAAAAATTGGATGAAATATGAGTAGGTTTACTAAAAGATATTTCACTGCGCATGCGCGAATGCAATCAAAATATAATATGCATAATGTATTAGCTAAGTATATAGAGCAACTTTTGTGAAAGTCTCAAAATCATAGCTTGAAAATTCTGTAAATTATCGTCGGTAGAATAAGCTCGAAATCCGTTGTTCCCAAAAGGAAGCAAAAATATGAGGGGTTGTATCTAAATATACTAGTACGTGCAATATTGTGTACGCTATCTTGGCACTAATCAACAGATATTTGATACAACCCCTCATCTTTTTGCTTCTTTTTGGGAACAACGGATTTCAAGCTTATTCTATCGACGATAATTTACAGAATTTTCAAGCTATGATTTTGAGACTTTCACAAAAGTTGCTCTATATACTTAGATAATACATTATGCATATTATATTTCGATTGCATTCGTGCATGCGCAGTGAAACATCTTTTAGTAAACCTGCTCATATTTCATCCAATTATTATTTTTTTTAATTCTGATTGCAGAGTATTAAGTACAATGTTGTTTGTCATATTTTTTGAAAATAACTTTTTTTTATATTAAAAACTTTGCAAATTATAAGCAAAAAACTAATCGAAATTTGGGACTGTTTTTATAAAAATCTTAATTTCTCCACGAGTATACATGCTATCCTCATAAAAATGAACACAGTATACTAAAATAAGCAACTTATTAATAATCTCGAGTTTGAACGCTTTTGCTACATTAGTTTTTACAGGGTTATTCAAAAGATATTCGTCCTTTTTCAATTTGTTGACAGTCCCCTATGGGCTTTCGGGAAAACATCTTCACAGAAATATATAACTTATACTATACTGTTTACACACCTGCTGTTTCAGGTTAATTCCTCATGTATTTTTCTAGATATTGCTCTTTTCAGCATTTTTCATGAGTGTTCGTATTATTTTGTCCACCCCCTGTATTTGTGAGTTACTAAAATAGGCAATAGTTCTATTGATTTTACAATTACTTAATTATTTAATAATTATTAATTTTTTATCATCACTTAAGTTATTTATCTTTATGGTTATTTCACTGTTAAGGTGAAAAAACTGTAACGTATTAACTGTTAACATGTCATTTTTCATGTGATTGTAACACTGCTTTTTCCATTTCCTTTGCAGAATACGTGTGGGTATGTGAAAGTTTTCCGTTTTTTTTGTTTTTATTTTTTCGAATTATTTCCAATGAAATTTTATTTTTTCCATTTATAAAGTGAATAGATCTGTTATGATGAATGTTTTCATCTTAGCATTGCATTAGTATTCTTTCTTATATGACATTGATGATTTATTCATTTTTAATTTCTGTATTTGTTGTCGCATTAGATGGGACTATTTGGAACAGAAATTTCTGCTTATACACAGTCAATTTCAAACAGAAATTTCTGCTTATACACAGTCAATTTCAAACAGAAATTTCTGCTTATACACAGTCAATTTCAAACAGAAATCATAGCAATTATCTTATATCGTGGATTGTTGCACTTGATAACGTGTTTCTCCGTATAAGGTTCCATTTTCCATTTTCTTGTTGCAATGACCTTTCCTTCCTAGACCCATATGTGATCCTACTTAAGGTCGTGGAAGACTTAAGGTCCTACTTAGGGTCCTATATGTGTGTTTAGTTTCCTACTATTTTGGAATTTTATGATACAGTGCATTTAGATCCGATAAAACAGGTTACTGCATTGCTTTTTAATTTTAAAGTAAGAACACAATTTGGAAAATAAAATCTTTTTTAAAATGGATTTTTTGAAAGCTTTACTTCTGTTTTAAAATATTGACATTTTTGCTCCATTTCTTTATATTTACTCAACTATATTACACAGAACTGTGTATGGATATTTATGTGTATCTAATATTAGATTTAATTTAAAAATCACTGTTATATATAGTGAAAACTATGAAATATAACATTTCTGCATAAAATTTTATATATACAAAAATACTAGGGGGCTCTGCCCCCTACGAGCTACGCTCGCCAACCCCCGCTCTGTCACCGCATGATTTAAAAACACTCTGATTTGATCAACTCTAAAACGATTACGGAAGATTGTATTATAATTAAACGACCAGTGGCGATTTGCTGTAACAGAGTTTGCATGCATTTCCCTTTGACTGAGGAATTTTAAGGTAGAATCAACTGCTTTCGAAACAGCTAATAACTGTTTTCCTGATTGATTAAATAAAATGAATTAAACATTTAAAAATCAACATGTGTGAAATGGTTAAGTAAACAATGTCGCTGCATTGGAGAATTTTATAACGATGCTATAGAAAATTGGTTACTTCTCCATCATTCCGTCGACTACTTTCTATAAAAAGAAAAGAACTGTCCCCAGAATATATCATTTAACTCCAAACGTGCATGATCGTGGTGTCGCGTTACATTCAGTTGGCATCAGATGCGTTACAGTTATTAGTTATTTCAATGAGGGATTTTTAATGTAAGGTTTATTTGTCTTTTTGATACTTCTCCACTATCCCGTCGATCAATTTTCATAAAAAAATCGCCAAACTGTAACGCCAAATAAACAAATAGAAGAATTTTGGGCACAAGTGTCATATACGCACCACGTTGGCGCGATATTTTTCAATCGCCAATTTGACGATAGCTTTGTTTTTACCATAAATACCACATTGTTCATGATATTTTAACAATTTATTAGTTAATTCGATATTTTAAAGGTAATTATTAAACGTAAAAATATAGTTTTTAATTGAGAGGAAATTTTATTTACGCTGTTTAAAAATTTGCAATAACAGGTAAAAGATTTTTTGAAACAAATTAATCTCTCGTGTAAATATAATTTTTAATTGAAATTGTTTGGAAATATTGCTATTTGAGCATTTTAAGTATGACGTATGTTTCCCTACTTAATGCTTTGAAATCTCCTAATAATTTAATTATTTCTCGTTTTAATATTCACGCGCAAGTATCTTTTTATTACGTAATTTTCTACATTTACAGCTTTTATCACGTGATCATTTGATTATTATTTTAAAGTTTTATTTCTGTTTTTAATAGTCACGTGCAAATACATTTCTTAATTGAAAGGGAATATTATTATGTGCGTTATTTTACAAATTGGCAACAGTTGAAATAATGGATTTTATGAAATATGAAATAAAACTCCATCAAAATAATGAAAATTTTGAATAAAAAATTGAAATATAACGTCAAAACATTACTCAAATTAAAAACATAATTGCAGTCTGCACACCGCAAACTTGTCAGCTATATCCTTGCAAATTATGGTTAAATTCCTGTGCATAGTTTTCATTCCTATAAAACTTTTTTCAGAAAACTGTTTTGACCAACTTTGATTTTAAATCTCTCTTAAAATAATTCTTCGATTTAAAAACGGTTTGCTTCAGTGTGTTTATCGAACATTTCTTTATAAAACTACCAATTTTTAAATTTTTATATGCAATAGTTCTCTGGATATTAGTCAAGAAAGATTTCAAGGCACAAAATCTTAATTGACAGCGGCGGCCGCAGCGGTGGTTACTTTTTTTTAATATAGAGAGAAAAACAAAAGTGCCCAGTTAAACTGATGGCATTGAGCTCACAGGCTATTCACACTATTTGTAAATTATATACTTATTTCAAAGAATAATGTCCCTCGAAAAATAAAGAAACCGACAATAAATTAAGAGGGGGATTAGCCCCCCCCCCGTTTTCCCACTTTATAATTAACCAGTGAATCCCCAAAACTATTCAGGGATTTGCCTTATCACAATGAACACAAAATTTGAAGCAAATCGTATAATTCTGCATGAAAAAACCCATTTATCTAAATTAGGGGAGGATTAGCCCCCGTTCCACCCCCCTTTAAACTTAACCAATGAACCCCCACAACTAATCAAGGAAACGCCTTATCACAATGAACCCCCACAACTAATCAAGGAAACGCCTTATCACAATGAACCCCCACAACTAATCAAGGAAACGCCTTATCACAATGAACCTATATACAAAACTTGAAGTAAATCGGATAATTCTGCATGAAAACCCATTTATCAAATTAAGGGAGAGATTAACCTCCCGTTTCCTCCCTTTATACTTAACCAATGAATCTCCAAAACTAATAAGGGAAGCACCTTATCACAATGAACCTATAAACAAAATTTGAAGTAAAACGGATATTTCTATCAAGAGTTATCGCGTTACGTACATACATGCATACGTACATACAGAACCGGCGAGCACATTAGCCCTTAGGCTTTGATAGCTGAAAATCATAATGCTATTTCCATGCACAGTTTTGTCACATTCATAATAAAGAAAATGTACAAAAAAATTATACATCTCTATCTTTAATACAAAAAAATCCTTAGAATATTTTAAAAAATGAAAACGTAAGAAAAAATAACTTGGTCGAAAAGCCAATTAAAGTTTTAATTCGTGAAAAAGAACTCCCTTTAAGGGAAATCCTGTACACTAACATTGAACATCCCTTTTAAGATGTACAAAATGTTTATATCTATAACTTGAACTCATTTTAAAAATCGATATTTTGATGATTTTTGAGGTACTTAAGTTAAACTATTATATTTTTTACAACTTCGTAAAGATATAGAAATTGAAAAATAATTTGTTTAAATATTTATTAACTCATTTTCATCATTAGTGCATATATGCGTCCATTACAATTTTTATTCAGAAATCCGGAATCCATACCAGAAATTTTGACAACAAGAATTTTTTTTACTTTGCGTAATATCACGAAATGCCTGTCATTGAATAAAGTAAAAATTTCTATTAAGAATTTCTGGTATGAATTCAGAATTTCTGAATAAAAAATAAATTTCTGAAATTTACGCAAATGATGCAAATGGGTTAAGAAATATAGTGCAATTTTCAAAAATTTGGTGGTGGATACTATATTTTAAATTTTAGCAAAATATTTTCTTGCATTTTTTTTTTCATTTCAGATTTAGCACTTTACAGTAATTATTTTTTTCATTTTTTTTCAAATCTTTTTATGAGTGGAGAAAAAAAGAAAAGCAATAAATAAATAAATAAATAAGTCCAGTTTTCTATTTATTTTCTCATTGAAATCGATCAAAATCTATAGAAGATTTTTAAGAAAGGAGAATCAAAAGAAGAGAGAGAGAGAGAGAGAGAAAGAAAGAAAGGAAAAAGCAGAAATAAATTTTTCCAGAAAGGATTAAATTGTATTGATTTAGAAGCTATTCCACATAATATAAATTCATTTTATTCTGCCGTACAGTAACGCATTTTTATGCAATTTTTAAATGTTTGCAAATTTATGTTTGCTTCATAAGCTGAAGCAAGTGAATATCTTTTACTCTTTGAAATTTCTTATTTCTTAAAACTTCCTAACATATCTTTCAAAAGCGAAAAAAAATTGCCAGTAATCATTCTTTTTTTCCAAAATTCTTGTGTACCGTTTCCTCATGAGCAATAGAAATCTATTTTGTAAATTTTCCAGTTTCTCTTATTTCATGCTACCTAAAATTTAATTTCTTTCATTCTTCGGCGGCTATGTATTTTTATTCAGTATCAAACATGTACTTTTTAATTCTTAAGAAAATGTGATTTTTAGTTTTCTCCCCTGAAATATGTGTAAAGCTGGAAAAAAAAATAAATTGCTTAAAGATTTCCTTAACACTGCATGGCCTGTAGAATCTTTTCGAAAAATTTACTGATGTGAAAGTAATGGCTAAATGATGCCATGATACTTTCGAAGGTGTAATATGTCAGCGAAGTTTCTCTTTTAAAGTTTTTTGGCAGTCGATTCGACATCTGTTATATTATTAGAATGGAAGCGAATTCAATAAATTTAAAATTGAACGTCAAAAAATACTACGATCATTAGAAAAATTCAAAAGCTATCTGTTAAACATTCAGCGGATTTTACATGCTTGCGTGTACATTAAAAGATACTTACCAACTCACATCTCGTGCTGTATCGTCAAAAATGTGAGTCTCTGATCAATGTCCATGTAGTAATTTCTTTTTTAAATAATATATTTTTAGATAAAGTAAAACAAATCATATTTTTTAAATTTTTATACTTTAATATTTTTTGGAAATTTTATTACCGTAAGAATGCAATGACGCTTTAGTCATTTATTTATCAAATAATGTATTTTTAGAGAAAAAAAAAAACGAGTCATAATTTTTAATTGACAAATTTTTATGCTTTAATGTTTTTGGATATTTTATTACTGTAAGAATGCAATGACGTTTTAGTCATTTATTTATCAAATAATATATTTTTTGAGAAAGAAAAAATAATCATAATTTTTAATTCATCAAATTTTATTTTTTAATGTTCTTTGGAAGGTAATATTACCAAATTTTATTACTGTAAGAATGCAATAACGCTTTAGTCATTTCTTTATCAAATAATATATTTTTAGAGAAACAAAAACAAGTTATAAATTTTAATTTTTAAAATCTTATTTCTTTAATGTTCTTTGGAATGTAATAATACGAAACTTTTATTACTGTAAGAATGCAATACAGCTTTGGTCATTTCTTTATCAAATACTATATTTTTAGAGTGAGAAACACGAGTAATAAATTTGAATGGATGCATTTATCTGCTTTAATGTTCTTTGGAAGGTAATATTACAAATTTTATTACTGTAAGAATGCAATGATTCTTTAGTCATTTCTTTATCAAATAAAATATTTTCAGAGAAAGAAAAACGAATAATAATTTTTAATTGATAAAATTTTATGCTTTAATGTTCTCTGGCATATAAAATTACGAAAAATTATTACTGTAAGAACGCAATGACGCTTTAGCGAATTCTTTATCCAATATTATATTTATAGACAAAGAAAAACGAGTCATAATTTTTAATTGATAAATTTTTATGCTTTAATGTTTTTTGGAAAGTAATATTACGAAGTTTTATTACTGTAAGAATGCAATGAAGTTAGTAGTTTCTTTATCAAATAATATATTTTTACAGAAAGAAAAGCGGATCATAACTTTTAATTCATCAACTTTTATGTTTAATGTTTTTTGAAAGGTAATATTACGAAATTTTATTTCTGTGAGAATGAAACATTATCAAATAATATATTTTTAGTAAAAGAAAAACAAATCATAATTTTTAATTGATCAATTTTTATGCTTTGCTGTTTTTTTGGAAGGTAATGTTGCAAAATTTTATTACTATAAGAATGCAATGACGCTTTAGTCATTTCTTTATCAAATAGTATATTTTTAAAGAAAGAAAAACGAGTCATAGTTTTTAATGGATGAATTTATATTCTTTAATGTTCTCTGGAAGGTAATATTACCAATTTTATTATTCTAAGAATGCAACGACAGTTTAGTCGCTTCTTTACCAAATAATATAAAAAAAAATGTATTTTTACGTAGAGAAAAACGTGTCTTAATTTTTAATTGATGAATTTGTTAGTTTTTATGTGCTTTGACAGTAAATGTTACGAAATTGTATTCTTATATGAGTGGTATGACGATTCTTATCCACAAAAAATTATGCTATTATTGTTGCGACATTTTAAACTGTATAAAAATTATTAGTATTTAACAAAGTTCAATTTACTTCATTTTACACACACACACACACAAAAAAAAAATAAAAAAAGATAGAAAAAAAAATAAAAAAACGTAAAAATTCATTTATATCACTGTTATTTATAGAAACACTTCGTAACACTACCAATATGATATATACTATTTAAGTAATATCCCACTTGCACACCAGAATTTCATTTTACAAAACTTCGGATTACAATATAGATTGAAAATATCATTAAAGTTTGAGTGATGTTTTCAGTATTTTGATTTTAAAAAAGCCACTGATTCGAGTAACTAGTGATTGTAATAAACATAAACTATTGCGTATTACTTAAAAACTGTTCGCAATTCATAAAAAAATTTCAACACTTTAAATTAAAAATAATAATAAATCAGTTAAAATTAATGCAGATATTTTATTTCCAGAGTTAAATTTTAACTAATTTCATAATGACATAAAAAAAAAAATCAAAATTTAAAATAGCAATTTTTAGTAATTTTATACAAAAAAGCATATATAAAATTTATTTTTTATTGTGTCTAAAAAATACAATTTAATTATTAAAATAGCGTAATTAGATCGCAATGATAATAAAAGGCTGACGTAAATATTTGACAATGCAACCTTAAATCCATCGATTCCATCGACGCAACAATATAATAGAACTATTAGATATGATACACTGTCAAATATTGCAGAAATATGACCTAATATGTAGGAAATCGAGAGAAAAATAAAATAAAAACTTGTCGTTACATAGCATTCTGGAAACATTTCCATTGTCTTCTGGAAACATCTCCATTGTCTTCGGAAACCATTTGATTAACCCCTTAATCGTCGCGCCCTTTAAGTGTAGGCTACTGTTTTAAAATTCAGATTGCATGATTACCACCAGTTTTTTTAAGCAGAAATGTTCGTCTTGTTTAATAGACAGATAAAAATAATGCGAGAATAAAGCCAGCAACACTATTTTATAAAACTGGTGGGAATCAAACAATCTGAATAAAACAGGCGTAACCTATGCTGCCCGTGAATGTCTCGGGCGCGACGATTAAGGGGTTAAGGATAAGTGGACAATAATCTTCAAATGTACTTTCATATATATATATATTTTTTTTTTATTGCTGGGCACAATGCGTAGAATTAATATGTGCACACCTAAATGCATTTGACAATTTTATAGTCATTGAAAATCTGAATAATTTGTTCGAAAGGCTGTTAACCAATCATATGACATTCTTAGAAACAACCCGAATAATTAAACATACAACAACTGTATCGTATTCTATAAATATACTCTATCTATAGTAATAAAAAATGTTGTTTGATGAAATATATGTGAATCTGGCTGAGCCACTCCCAGAAGTACTATTTGTAGATTTTATGAGTTTCCATGCATGTAAGATTTAGAAAAAAAAAATCCTGAATGAAAAGGGCCCCCAAAATGATATTATGGGCTTCCCATAGTTTCAGACAGAGAGATGTGACATTATTGTATGAAAGGTCTGGAGTCTCGACGATAACCAGTTTACTGAGAATTTAAATTTATCTAATTGTTTTTATTTACAAAGAAGTCCTACGTAACTCATACATTATACAGAGCAATAAAGATTTTAAGACGTACACTTGGCGGCATATAACGAAAAAAAAAACCCTTGGTTAATTCAGTTTTTTTATAATCATATTCATGTTCAGTACATTGAATTCATTGAGAATAAGGGATTTTTATATCAGAAGCTTTTAAATTCATCGATTTTTTGTTGCACCGTGTTATCAAAAGCAAACAAATACATGCACTATAAATTTCAAACTTCCGTTTATTTTTGCGAATGTTTTTCTGCTATTATATTTTTTGTTTTCTTAAAGTGTCTGGTCAGTTCTTGCCGCATATAATTATTCTTAAAAAAGAAAATGCTTGTGAGTTAGCATAAGTAGAGTATGATTAGTCTATAATAAAAGGAACCTTGATAATAACCATCTTAATAACATATACCAAGAAAATTAAATTTTTTGGAAACTTTTTTTTTTTTTTTAAATCCTGAATCATCCCTTCATTTCACTTTTCCCGTTTTCAGCATTATTTAGTCTTACATTTCAACACGCAATCTAGTTTAATCTTAATATTCCTTTTTTTTTTCCTAATTATGCAAACTTCGGAAAAAACGACTGCTTACTTTACCAGAGTTTATCTTAATTTATTTTCCTGTTTCTCCACTAGTATATTAGTACTGTCAAATATGCATCATTAATAAACTTTTTCACCGGAGCTGCATAATGGGGGAAAAGAAAACTTTCTCATTACTTTAAGGGGAGAAAAAAAAAGTCAACACCTGTGTCTGTCTTGTCCCAGATAGCATTATTTCCTGCAGTAATTGTCAAGGTCTATACCTACAAAAGAAAAAATATCAAGACGAACTGATATAAGAGGAAGCTTAATACTTTTACTAAGCGAAAAATACCTTGAAATAGGATTAAATGATCAATTTGTTGCGCAAAAGCTTAGAATGCAACGAAGTTGTAAAAAATAAGCTGACTTGACTGCAATTTTTTAAGAATATTTTGGGATTTTTTTGAAAAAAAAAATTTCAAAAGAAAAATATTCTAAATTTAAGTGATTTAATTTAAGATGAGAAATATTTTTCTAATGGTTGTGTATTTTGTTAGAGCAGATATATTTTGCATAAACTATTTTTTTAAATTTCTTTGAAGAGTTAATACATTTTTTATAAATCAAAAATTAAAAACTTAAAAAAATAAATATAAAAATTAGTTATTAGTTGGTAAATTTTCGAAGACATACACACATAAATATAAAGTAAGGTCTCAAATATTAAAATCAGGCGTGTTTATTTTTATTTTTTAAATCAAAATAATGAAAAACTTTGGAGTTAATCAATTGTGTTCTCTTAAGTGTAGAAAAAAATATTTTTTTTTCAATATATTACATCTTACTCAATAATTTTTCAATCGTGACGTCCGAATCCATTTTGAGCCCATTTAAACATTATTCTCTATTATTTTTTTTCTCCTAATTATAATTGGAAGAGAAGCGTAAACCTAACTACACTAACGCTGGTATTCTCCATCTACCAAGTTAAGAGACTATAGCGCGAAAACACCAGCTCAGGCGAAAACACCAGCTCACGCGAAAACATCAGCTCACGCGAAAACACCAGCTCACGCGGAAATACCAGCTCGCTAATATTAATCCTACGGGAGAATTTTTTTTTAAATATATCGTTTGCATTTCAATATTTTAAATGTTTTTTTTTTCTTTTGCCACTGGATAGCCGAGGTCGATCTCTACAAAGGCCGTTTTTTAATTTACCGATTTTGCTTATTTTTTTTTTTTTTTTATTACGATACTTTCACTTTTGGAACCGGTTTCTAAAGTGAAAGTATCTTCATTAAAAAAAAAAAAAAAAAAAAAAAAAAAAAAAAAAAAAAAACCCTTGCAAACAAAATCGAAAGAATAAAAAATGGCCTTTGTAGTTGTCGACCTCAAGTATCCAATGCAAAAAAGAAAAAAAATCATTACAAAATATTGAAATACAAACGAGATATTTAAATAAAAGTCTCCCATAGGATTTACATTAGGGAGCGGGTGTTTTCGTGTGATTAAAATAGCCCATTAAGCGCGAATAGCTCGGTCGAACACTCAAATATTTAACCGGATTTGACTTCAGTTGCATTCAAGCCCTGTCGTGAATACTAGTTTTAGACTAATAAGTTTACACCCCTTTACCAGTGAAACCCGAACCCTTTTCGAGCACATTTAATTATTATTCTCTATTTTCTTCTTATTTTTCCCAATTGCACTTTAAAAACGACATTTTCAAAACTGAGCAAAAAATACTTAAATCTGAGTATTTCGCATAGTCAAAATGGCTCCGAATCAAAATTACTCAAGTTTGAAACATGTAGATACTCATTTCTGAAAACATATTTGAGTATGTCCATATGAGCATGTCATATTTGAGTATGTCCATGTTTCAAAAATGAGTATAACTGGCGTCTATGTGCTCATTTTGGAGTATTTCCATATTTCAAAAATGAGTTTGAACTGATTCTAATCATTTTTGAGTATGTCCATGTTTCAAAAATGAGTATGAATTGGCCTCTATGTGCTCAGTTTTGAGTATTTCCATGTTTCAAAAATGAATTTGAACTGATTGTAATTATTTTTGAGTATGTCCATGTTTCAAAAATGAGTATGAACTGACCTCTATGTGCTCAGTTTTGAGTATGTCCATGTTTCAACAGTCTGAGTATTTCTGGTATTTCAGAATTGAAAGCATTGGGTCTTCCTATTTGAAACTAAAAGTTTCATAACAAAACGAAAACATCGATTTACTCAGATTTGAAAGTGTCATTTTTCTGAGTGTGTATTTGGAAGCGGAGCGTAAATATAACAACACTGGTAATTACTATAAAAGAACTAATTCTCAACTTGAAAAACACAGGAAAATACACATTTTTATATAATTATTAAAATGTTGTAATTTTGAAAATTGTATAAAAACGAATTCTTATACAGGGCGAATCAAAATTCATTGGCAAAATTTTACGAGGTCGATAAAGCTACATATAAGTAAACAATATTTCTATAGGAAACCAGGTTTTAAATCCATTTATTCAGTCAAAGATAGAGGGTGTTTAAATCCAATCTAAAACCAAGTTTTTGTTCATAACTTTAATAACAATAAATATATTTTAATGATAGTTTTTATGAAATGCAACGACATCAGGAAGTGCTGGAAACTTACAGTATTTCGGCTAGTGAAACCGCATGTAATGTCAAATGCATTCGTAAATATGGAGCGTCTATTTCATGGAGCGTCTATTATATGGAGTGCTATTTGGATGTGGATACCAATAAACCAATATACCAATATACCTACTTTCGTGATGTCGTTACGTGGAAAAGGTAGCTTTCATAATCAATGTTTTTAAAAATTCAACTCATTTTACTCAAACACCCGAAGCTAAATTGCTTGGAGCTCGATTATAGAAAATTCAATCCCAGTTTTCGTTAGTACTGAATTTCAATGCGAATTTCAGCATAACAAAAATCAGATTGTTCTTCGGACAAAAATCAGATATAACACTTAACGAAAACAACTTTTTCAATTGATAATTTTTTATACATCTTTTTGAATTAAAAAAAAATATATATTAACTTGCCGCCATTTTGAAACAAGATGGCGCATGAAGCTGGCCAACGAACTCAGTCGAGACCTTTGTATGTTCTGTACACAAGATCAGTCACATTCATATCGGTTCATAAATACGAGAGTTACAGCATAACAAATACCAGGTTGTTTCAAAATCTCTGCCACCCTAGAATTTCAAACTGCCATATCTCAGACATTTTTTAAAATATAGCAAAAACAAAAAATGTTCCAGAATCCTTGTATCACTTTCTAACACTTAACAGAAACAATTTTTTCAATTTATAATTTTTTTGTACATTTTTTTGAATTTTTAAAGATTTAAAAGGTTTTAACTGGCCGCCATTTTGAAACAAGATGGCGGATGAAGCTGGCCAACGAACTCGGTCGAGATCTTGGTATGTGCTATACACGTACTCAGTCACATCCAAATTGCTCATAAATAAGATAGTTACAGCATGACATATATCAGATATATATATATAAATCAACATTTGAACGGAGGGTGGTTTGTGGTTCTGGAGGTCATGATCGATGAAAATATACCAAATTTTTTTGGAATTGCTTTGCTCCGAACGGCTGCAGTAAGTAGCTTTTTGTAATGAAAGTTACCTAAAAATCCACGCCTGAATTGGACTGAGAAATCCCCTATTTTTGACTGAATAAATGGATCTCGACCATTGTTTCTTATACAAATATTGCTGATTTAGGCGTGTTCTATCACCCCTTAAAGTTTCGCACAAGAGTTCTGATCCACCTTGTATGTTTATGGTTATACAAAAATAAAACGAATTTGTGTTATGTAAAGAAGTTGAATAAATCCATTATTGTAAAATTTTATTCTTTCCCAATCTCTCTCATTTAGTAAACTTTTATGTTGGAAATATTTTCCACCAGTTTTGAAAAGTCCATTAGTTTTACAGAAAAAAAAAAATAGATTTTTGCATTTTTTTTTTTAAATTTACTTTTATATAAAAAAAATAAAACCTTTGTTGTATAAGTTATAAATCTCAATTTGAAAATTGGAAGAAATAAGCCAACGAGATTTTTTTTTTCTCTCTCTCTCTCTTTATTTTCAGAATTAAAATTTTGACAGTACATGTCAAATATTGCAACAAACCGTTTAATTATTTCTACATATTTATAATAATATTGTGTTAATAACAACTCAAAAGGAAAACTTTTAATCCTACAAATAAAATCTTCAGATTTATTTTTTTTATTTCGAATAGAATACATATTTTTTAGCTGTTTTCAAATAATGTCGTTTGCATGCCGAAATTTCCAAAAAATATTGCTCATATAGAACTAAGTGTGTATATCATAACATGCCTCATAAATGATCATATCTGATATACCAATTGTAGGTGGCAGCACATGTTCTTTTATCTTTATTCCTTTTCATTCTCTCTTCAACTTGGTTAATGTTAGTTTGCTAGCCCATGGCACATGGTGTTGGTATGAATCCTTTTTTATACATATGACCAATTTTCTGCTTGGTGAGCTGTTTTTGGTATTTTCTTTAAGTTTATTGTCTTTTTAGTTGTATTTTCATTTATTTCTTAATATACTTCAAAAATCCTATAATTTTCGAACTATTTCCTTATATACATTGAGTATTGTGTTATTAGGTGCCATGCATAATTAAATCACACTTCGAGAGGAGTGATGGGTCCACAAAGTGTGATCTAGTGTGACAGGAAGAGGAGGCAGGTTAATGCGTTGTGACGTCCCATCAACAAATGAAAACTATTATTTAGACGTTATTTACAAGCAGCTTAATAAAGTTCATTAAAAATAATTCATTTTCATTCCTGTGGTATTCGGTATATTTTCCCATTTTCTTTTATTTGCAAAAGCTTGAAATAAACTCATACACGATTATCAACGGTTTTGTAGTATTTATATCAGTAAATTATAGATTGTAAATAATTTTTTGCTTAAAATAAGCTCTAAATTAATAGTGACAAAAATGTGACGTCACATAAATGGGAGGGGGGGGGGGGGGCACTTGAGTGTGACTAGAGCTCCTATACTACAGGCTGAATCATACCGCCATTTAATTATCCAATGAACCAAAAACCAAGCTAAAACCGGCTAGCTTACCGTAAAAGTGGACAGCGAGTGACAGTGACAGGGCAAACACCTACTCGGGCGGTTTCTTAATGCTGAGCTGGGTTACAATATGGCGGTTAATTTGGGCAACAAGATGGATATGCGTCAGCTACCCCTTATAGGAGTCTTAGGGTGACAGCCTGTGACTTGGGGAAAGGGAAAGGGGTAAAATAAACTTCCAATTTCCGTGACGTAATTACTGGATGATCCCGTTTGTCATGAAAGATAAAATTCAAAATTTTGGCTTAAAAACTGAAGTAATATTTAACAAATTCTTTTATTTATTACCTCTCAAATATTATCAAGTATTATTTTATAACAATATAAAAACAACATTCAGTATGGACTTAAAGTGAAAAACAACTTCAGTAAAATATACTCTTATTATGTAGAAAGATTTCTATGTTTGGTATTTCCATCTACACTATTCCCAACATACGCAGTATAATTAAACTATGTATATCAAATCTTTAATACCCAAGAGGGAATGTTGGAAGGGATTTAACCTTTAAGTTAAAAGTAATTTGAAAACTATCATGGAAATTTCTACGACTTCCTAGCAGAGAAATCTACAAGAAAGGGGCGGCTGTCTTATTGATTATACAAGTGTAGTTTTCTGATTGATTATGTGTACTAGAGTTTTCGGTGCAATAAAATCTTTAATGGTACAATAGACACTTTAGAAACATTTCAGAAAGTGCTTTAATTACTTCACGCTGAAGTCTTTAAATGTTATGTTTACTAGTGTAGTCTAAATGATTATTCTGAATAACATTTTCAACTGATAAATGATAATGTTCTTAATTTGACCATCCTTTCTTGAAGCAAAATAAACAAGCAATATTGAAAGGAAATTTGAGAACATCGGAATGTTATTAATTTTTAAAGCTTTCTAAAGAAGATTCAGCATTGCTAGGTTATTTTGCTTTTAAATGACTACTGTAAAAGAAAAATTTGTTATTTGCCAGTGCAATTTCCGTATTTTTACGGACTTTATTTTTGCAATGAAAGATATTTTATGAATATGTCAAAAGAAATGAATATCGATTTGAGAATATCTTTGACAGATTACAGTTTCGAAAATCTAGTTAAATTTTGGTTTCCAAGAAAACTATAAGATTTATTTTTATTTTTACATTGTGAAAATAAAAATCCACATTTGGCTCCAAAAATGTGTGGAAGGAAATTTTTACAGTGTAAATATAAAAATAAATCCTATAGATTTACTGAAAATGGAATTTAAATAGATTTTTGACAATGTTATCTATCAAGGATAAAAATAAATCGACATTTTCTGATTTCTGATAAATTCACACAATCACGTTTATCAAAAAACAGGTTTCTGTAAAAATGCGGAAGTTGTGCTGACAAATAATGGATTTTCGTTAAAACATTGCAATGAATTAGCAGTGTACTTAAATTCCTACACTGCAAAAAAAAAATGTTGATTTTACAGCATAATACTGGCACCCCAGCTGCCAGTATTATACCGTAAAATTAACAGTAATAAACAGTAAAATAAGCAGTAATACGCTGCCGCGCATGGGCGGTAGCGTGGGATGCCAGTATTATACTGTAAAATCAACAATTTTTTTTGCAGTGTATAAAAAGGTTAAAAAATATTAATTACGAAAGAGTTTATCAAGAGCTGGAAAAAATAAAAATAATAAGTTGGAAAGACAACATCTATGCCCCCAATATATATATATATATATATATATATATATATATATATAACACACACATGTATAACACACACACTGGACTTCAAAAAAATTGTCTTAACTGTGTTAATCGAAATTTTTTAATACATAAAGCAATCGAATAATCAGATTTTTAATCGGTTTTTGTTTTGTTTTACTGAATTAAAATCTTGATATAATTAGTTAAAAAAAATTTCATAAAAAATAAAGGAAACTATATATTTACTTATTTATTTTGCTAGCAAATGCAAATATATTTTTAAGACGTAGATAATACAACAGTCCGATAGGCAACTGCAAAAAAACCTTACGTTCTGAGCATCCGTAAACCAACGATTTTATTATATTTTATTAAATAAATTTCCTGTTAAATTTATTTTTAATTATGAGTCTGTTTGATTACATTTGTATTTCGTGCAGTTTACTCTTGATTCATATATATTCATTCAAAAAATATAATTTAAAGCTGTATGAATATTAGCTTAAAAATAAAACTTTTGTACATATATATAATGAAAAATCAGAACTAAACTCACCTATAGGATTATTTTACATAGTTTTGATCAGGCCACCAAAATGATTTATGATATTATTTTAACAAGTCTCGAAAGCAAACTTATGTAAGTATGTTTACAAATTTTCGTGATTTAAACTTGACATAAATTTAGTTATAATAAAGGCAGCACATACTAAATAATTTGATGCAAGCTTTTAGAAAATTTTTGTTGAAAAAATTGTGAAAAATTTTTAGTAGACATAATTGCATTTTTAACTGTATTTATAGTTAATTTTAAAAATTTAAACGATTTTTAGAAAATTTTAATCGAATTAATCAAACTGATTAAATTGATTAAAAAATGATCGTGACTAAGCGTTGATCGATTAATCGACACAGCCCATATATATATATATACCGTGTGAACCAAAATTTTCGTTAAAACTTTACAAATTCATAAAAATTCATAAGAAAGGTACGTAGTCGGACTTTTTTTAGCAGCAAAAAAAAAAAAAAAAAAAAGTTAAAAATGTCACTGGTAGAGGGTGCTGACGACCCGAAACACAATGAACAGGACAACAGTATGCTCCATCCATTTATTCTTGCAATAACAATTGTTCAACATGACCTCCAGAACATTGTACGACGACACAATTAAGGCGACTCACAAAGCCCGTTACAGCTGAATGCAACATGTCGGAATGAATTACCGAAACTCTCTGTTCAAATATAACAATTTCACCAACAACGCTCGATCGGGTAATGATAACATTCTGAAAGCGAATGAGAAATCCTCGTGTATTTTATTGCAGGATTAATTTGCATAATTCTGCTGAATCTCTCGCATCTTAGCGCCATCTACAGGTGACTTTTTTAACTATATATATATATTTTTTGCTGCTAAAAAAAATCCGACTACATTGTGAGCCCTTTCTAGCAAACCGCACTTCTTTATCATAATTTCTTCCTTTTTTATAATTTTTTAAAGTTTTAACGAACTTTTGGTTCACCCGGTATATATAGTTGCACATTAATACACAGGGTGATTCGAAACTCCTGAACAAGACTTTAAGGGGTGATAGACCACGCCTAGAGAAGCTTTAAACACCCCACAGTGCATGGTCGTAACTTAAGCAGCAAAGCGCTACAGGGTGCTTTCTGATTGTGGAGATAACCATGTTTTCTACGCAATATCTAAGAAATGATTGCAGGGATAGTGTTATTAACTAGGATGCTAATATGGATGAAAATTAGAAGAATAAATAAAGAAATTGCTTTTATTTTTCAAAAGTTCAAATGCTTTGTCTTTCCTTTATATCAAATGTTCTCACACTATGGGTCGCAACTAATTGGTGGGTCATAGGCGATGCTTTGATGGGTTGAGGAACGACTACTCAGAGCTTTAAAATATATTATCTGCTGTAAAAATATAACGAAGAAACTATCTTAATATTTTTCAGGAAAAAAAGCAATGCAATAAGTAAAAGAACAACGTTTTATTAAATTTAGCGGCTTAAAACTAAAAGAGACAGAAATTAACACGATGCAATCATGATATAGACTCTCTTGTTGGTAAAAAATAATGTAATAATAGCATTAAATTTTAAACTGTAATTTTGTATTATATCAGTTAAAAACGCACTTTTCATTTCGTATTAAAATAAGTTTTTATTTTATGTTTATTCCACTTTAACATAAGGATTACTATTTTCCTGGGTATGTTTTGTACGAAAGTTTGATTTTATCACAGGATGTGTTATACAAAAGTCAGTGTATGGTACATACTAGGTGGGTCGCGAAAATTTTCAAACTTTACGGTGGGTCGCGTAATTATAAATTTTGAAAACCGCTGCTTTAGATCATCGTGATATCGCCGAAATCTGTTTGACTGTAGCCAAGTAGCAAAAAAGTATTTGGCCAGTTTGTATTGGCTATACCTTGCATATATCTTGGCCAATATATGCAATATTGATATGAAATATTGCCCCAACTTTGGGGTGTCAATAATTTTTCAATATTAGGCCATTACTGACACGAAATATTTTACCATTTCATTACCAATATTTCCAGTAAAAACCCAATCTTCTTGAAATACACTGCTCAAAACAATTAGGGGAGCACATGGTTTTAACGAAATTACGCAAATGATTACACCGGTAAGTAAAGTAAAGTAAAACATCCACAATTTAAAGCGTAGCAAAAAAACAGAAGAAAATTTGATATGCAAATCAAAGTTCATGACGTCAAAAACCAGACAAAAGAGATAAGTGCAGAAATCGGGATTTTTCAGAAACATCTGTTTCACTGTCTCAGTTGTGAAATTCAATTCATCAGTTTTTGATTTTAGTAAAGATGATTTGAAAATGTCACAACAACGTGATTTACCAGGATGCATGGCTCGGGGGGATTATCGGGAGACTTGAATCCAGGCAAACACAACGAAGTGTAGCGGACGTTGTTTTCGTCGCAAGAAGTGTCATTGCAAAGCTGTGAAATCGATTCCAAAAAACAGGGAATGATAGACGTTTACCAGGGCAAGGTAGACCACGTGCTTCCATGGCAACTGATGACCGATATATCCTGGTAATAACTCGTCGGGACAGAACAGCAGTGCTACTCAGCTGCCAAGACAGTTGCTCTTGGCAGCAAGACGAAAGGTGTCCATCCAAACAGTTCGAAATAGGCTTCATCAGGTGGTCTCTATGCACGTATGCCACCGGTCTGTATTCCGCTGACCAAAAGCCACCATGAACCCCGAAGAAGGTGGGCTACTGAGTAACGAGATTGGAGGCAACGTGATCGGAGTCAAGTGTTGTTTACAAACGAGTACAGATTCAGTCTGGAGTTTGACACTTGACGTGTTTTGGTATGGAGGGTAAGAAGCACTCGAAATATCCCCACATTCGCTCGTGAAAAATCCCATTTCAGATGAGGGGGGTTGATGGTATGGGCTGGAATCAGTATAGGCGGACGTACTGACAAGTATATCATTCGGAATGGCACTTTGAAGGCCATAAGGTGTGGAGATGGGATACTGAGACCACATGTCCTACCTTACGCTGCAGCCATTGATGATTTCTTTGTTTTCATGCCTGATAAGGATAGACCACACACAACGCATCTTGTGAAGAACATGCTTGAAGCTGAAAAAATAAAGTGTATGCAATGTCTAGCATGTTCTCCTGACCTGAATCCGATCGAACATGTTTGGGACACATGCGGACGATGCATTGCAGCGAAACCAAGACCTCATTTTTACTATCCGGGACATGGAGATTGCAATTCTTAAGGAGTGGAACAATATTCCCCAAATTCTTATAGATAACCTTATCGCATCCATAGAAAAGAAGTGTACAGCAGTCTTAGTTGTTCGAGGGGACCACACGCCATATTAAACATCTTGTATCATTTCTAAACAATACTTTTTTTTTGTCATTTACAAGTTGCCAAATTGTTGCTCTAAAGCGTCTTTTCTTGTTCTTTTCACCGTTTCAACGAATTAAAACTCCCTTACATCTTTTTTCTGTATTGCGAATCGTACACGTGCACTCTCCATTTTATGCCCATGCATGGCTGTCTCGCACTGTTGTCTTCATGTCTTTGCTTAATTCCCTAATTTTTTTGAGCAGTGTATTTGCGCTTCATTGTAAATATATCCAATGTAAATTCAATATTTCTGTAATAGTGGGTATTTCATTGTAAACATTTTCAATGTAAGCCAATACTTCAACAATATTGGTATTTAATTGTAATATTGGCACAATAATGGGTTCCATCATAACTAATATAAATAATATTGATTTATTACTAGGATAAATTCAAATAATTCTAATGGAATTTCTAGAGTAAGCATTAAGTTGAAACATAGCAGTTTATTTTATTTGCATAGTAACCGTGTTCCTTTTAAAAATATTTACCGTGATTTGATTTACATTCTGTATTGAAGAGTAGGATAGGTCCGGGTAGTTTCCCTACTTAAGCCCCCTTCATTTTCCTTTTTTGTAGCAATAATTTTTGTAGTGCACATGTAAGCTACCTACTCCAAATTTTACGTAAAACATCATGAAAAATATTACTTTGCTGTAACTACCATATAAATTAGTGTTTTTATCAAATAACTTCTTGGGTGCAAGATCTTCAGCCTTAGTACTGATTTCATTCTTGGCTAGATTTTTGACTGATAATAAATTCTACATTATGTACTTGAATAATAGCAATTTTACTATCAAGAACTTTAAATCACTTTCTTTTATTGTAAGAGATCAATTTTTAGTCATATTGCGAGACATAGAAATCCTCTAGCCATTTCTATTTGGTTATTCCTAATACTCAGAAAAGTTTTCAGTCTTGGCTTGGATGGACTTCTTGCACCCATGAATAACTTAATTAATGATTTCGGCCATTTATCCCGGACCTCAGGGTTAGACACCACACTTAGTCGGGATAGATGCCCCATTCGTAAAATAATAGCAAGCATAGGTAATTAAAATTTATAATTCAAAATCTGGATTTGCATTTGAATTAATACCCTATTTACATCAAATCTACGAAAAACAAAACAAAAAAACAATTGAGCTTACAGGCTCTCTATACTAATACTGCATTACACTCCCTCATCAAAGGATGTTTGCTATTCCCAATTCTTCGAATAAATGGGTATACAAAACTTGAAGCCAATCGGATAACACTAACGAAAGCTAAATCTGTTTAATCTAAACTAAAAGGGATTAACCCCCGCGCCCCCCCCCCTCTTCTTATATTCGATATACTAACTCTAAAAACTTATTCGTGAAAAAAAATTTATATTCTCAAATTAAATGCGTTATATTTTTATGTTCTTAATGAATAAGTTCAACATATTTTATATATTCTACGGAAGGTTCAACTTGTGTAATTTAAATTAGGGGTGGCAGAAAACTTGCTAACAAGAAAAACATATATTATGTAAATAACATAGTTGCCAACCTCCGGATTTTTTCCACACCAGTATTTTTATGAAAAAATATTTGTTTAATTTAATCATGCAATTTCTGCTATTTAATAAACCGAAAATTTTTGCATGATTTTACTGGTATTCAAAAAATCGGGAGGTTGGCAACTATGAAATAAATAATTAAGCATAAAAGGGTGGTTATACCTCTAATATGGTGTCCTGGTATATTCTTTCCAAATTTCCTGTAAGAATGATATACTTAAGGGATTTTAGATTTATATTTACTGCTTCTGAATATATTCTGATATAAGGGAAAGTTCGGAATGTGTGAATTTAACTGTTCTGAGCACAGCTTATAAATACCAAACACTTAAATATTTTTCACTTAAAAATGTGAGGAAATTGCAATTTTTTTAATCAACTTTCTCAAAGGAAACAAATGAAATTTTTTAAATCATTGCTTAAATTGAGAGTGTATCACTAGTAACACTGCCCCCTGACTTGTTAGGTAATGAACCCCCGGAAGTGCCAACCGAAAGAAGAAACAGATTGTTTTCTCACAATCCTGCAGATTTTAAAATAATTCGCACACAACAAGATTATTTGATAATTATATCTTATCCCAAATCGCAAGTGAGGCATATATCCCCGATGCAGGTGGGGCATGTAACCTTTTAATGCGGATAAATGCCCCAGCCAGTATCTCTGGAAGTAGGAACAAATAGGGCTGCAACCTATAACTAATAAATTATTCGATACCTGTTTCAACAGCATTCACTAAATGTTTCATGAAACATTTCTAGTAAGTACATTGTATTTCATCTTTTACTTGTATCTATCTTACAAGAATAAATAACAGCTAAACTTACCTTTCTTTGATGGATAAAATATCTATTGGAAGAAATAAACTTCCTCTACTACGATTTTTTATAACGATTGATAGTAGAAGAACGTCACTATAGTTCCGACACACGTCCAATAGCTGAAATACAGTGACTAGGGCAACTAACCCGATGGGGCATCTAACCTGTAATTACCCTATATGAATTTAAATAAAGTATACTTGTTAAAGTATTTCATGATTTCAAATCTTCAGTTTATTGAATTTTGAATTATGTTATCACCTTTCATGATAATATAATGAAATAGCAATTTTGATATCGAAAGTAATTTGTTTTATCTTTTTTTTTTCAGGTAAAATTCTTCAGATTTGTTTTGAATTGTTCAGTGGAAATGTTTAGTGAAATTCTTTTAAACGATTTTGTGGTGCATACACCTGAATAAATAAATTAGTAAGTACATTTATAAGTTATGCATATTCACCAATTCTGCTCTATTCCATGGAAAGGGCACAGCACTCTCTTGAACACGAAAATACTGTTTCACTCTAAGATCTAAGTAAATAAATAACCCATTATTTGCCAATGCAAATTTTTTATATTAACGGAAAATGTTGGCCAAATGAGAATGATTTCCTGAATGCGTGAGGAAGTGGCAAATATGGATTTGAGGATATGATATGGATTTGCTATAGATTTGATTCTTGACACATGTAGCTGTAGGGTTTATTTTTCTTTTTACACTGAAAAGACAAAATTCCGTATTTTACCCGCACATTTTGGGAGTTCTTTTATAGTGTAAAAATTAAAATAAATTATACAGGTGTCCACTTTCAATGGTGTCCAATGGCTAATTCCTACTGTTAGTCATAGACATGTAGTTCCAATGGCAAAAATATTTTAAATGAGGTAAAGAAGTATTTTAAAAACGAATTGGGTCAATAAAAACATTTCATAAAAATTACAAAATTTATTTTTTATACTGTCCCCCGGTCCTATAAGTGATATTTAGTAAAAATTTCCTATTACACTAACAAGTTAGACAAAAAAAGTTCCATTTTTCGACGATTGAAACTGACAGAGTGATAGCTTTTTAAAGCTAAAGCATATTTTTTGCTGCGAAATAGGAGTCATTCACAAATTTACTAGAAATATAAATAATCGTCAGATATAAAAAAAATAACAGTTTAGAGTAAAATTAACATTACAATATAAATTTGAAACCTATTTTCATTCTGACATATTAAAGCAAACTTTACAACTTGTACTAACAATAAAAGTGAAAAAAGAAAAACAGAATTTTTGTCAAATGAAATGATGAAAAACATCAGTCTCAATTCTTTACAACATATGGTAAAATACAGTTACTTTAACCAATCTGAAACTTAATTAATAAATATTAACACTATCATAATACTTGTACCATGTGACTACTTTCAGTTAAAGTGCAGATACACGCAAAATAAATTCTACTACTAACTTAAGCACTTTGTGTACGATCCCTCGAAGTCAACTCATCTGTGTTCAGATGTAAAACATTGGTGTAAGTCATATAATTCAACGTTTCATAACTCGATCAATTTTAGTGTTAGATGAATGGGATTTTTTTATTCTTACTTGTTAGTGCAATAGGCATTTTTTACTAAATATCACTTATAGAACCGGGGAACGGTATACAAAATTAAATTTCGTAACTTTTAAAGAAATTTTTTATTGACCCAAATCACTTTTAAAATACTTTTTTACGTCATTTAAAACATTTTTGCAATAGGAACTATATGTCTATGACGAAAGGTTTTGGAATTAGCCATTGGACGCCGTTGAGAGTGGACACCCTGTATAGCTTTAGTGAAAATGTTTTTGTCATTATTATCCATCAGGTGTATTCTCAAATCCATATTTGCATTTTTCTGACAAATTGACAAAAGTAATCTTCAACGAAAAAAAAAAAAAAACGTTTACCTAAAAACATAAATTGTATTGGCATTTATAACTGATTTTTTAGAGTGTTTTTTTTGTAATTAATAAATGAGACAATGTAATTAATAAAAAAAAATGCGTTAAAGTGAAACTTTTTGTTGTTTTGTTTATTTAAATAAATAACTGAATTTATATACATGCATTTTACATGTTTAAATAAGTATGCAATGAAATCAAATACTTTATGAAACATTTATAAGTATTTTTTAGATTCCTATAATACCAGGTACGCCATAAATTCGTTAAAATTTTAAAAATTAATTAAAATAAAACAAATGATATTAAAAAATTGCGGTTTGCAGAAATGGCATTACAGGGAGATCGGATTTTGTTTAATAACAAAAAAACTTTTGGTTAAAAAATTATCGATAGATGGCGCTGAGTCCATAATATGAAGCCGATTTATGCAAATCAGGCTGTCAATAAAACCCCTCAATGCACACAGATGCTTCATTCGATGTTAGCAGTATGCCATTTTTACCAGATCAAGCGCTGTTGTTTAAACTCTTTTACAAGAACGGAGAATCGGCAACTGGCGCATTGCGAACCTTCTGCACGGCAAAAATGACTGAAGATGAGAAAAGGGACTGTTCCATGTGCTGGAATACTGAAGCTTGTCAGTCGCTTAGCTGAAATGGGTCTTTTACTATAAACCTAATATGTATTCACCTGCTTCATATTATGAATGCCAGCGCCATCTATCGGTAATTTTTTAGCCACTTTTTTTGTTATTAAAAAAATCCGATCTTCCTCTAATCCCATTCCTGCAAAGTGCAATTTTTTAGCATCATTTGTTTCTTTTTAATGTTTTTTTAAATTTTTAACGAACTTATTGCGCACCCGGAATTTTCCTTTTTCTTAAACTTCGTATTTGTTGGTGCTATTCACCTAGATATTTATTTTAAATTACACTGGTCGACGTGAAAATCTTCCATGTAAAAATTATCGTTGATCCTTATAGATTGTAGCCCACTAAATTAGAATATGACAATAAAATTACCGTATAAAATTTTAGGTGGGGATGACTTATTTTTAAAATTAAGATAATATTATGTCTTACTAAAACATAAGTGGAAATTGGTAAACAAAAATGTGTTTAATGTAACACCTATAAGTAAATACACTGTTGTTCAAAATTAAGGGGCAGTGACCGGACGCTTTCGCGTTTTACACGGTTTGTCGAAAATCTACTGAAATTCGTGACGAATTGTACTTGAACTTCGAGGATGTACAGTACATGTTTGACTTCAAGTATAGTAGAAACAGTATGCTGCAATTAGAAAAATGAATATATTGCATATTTGATGAGATATGGGCATTTGTATGATGTAATTTGTAACTGCGCATGCGCGAACTATACGAAAGATTTTTTTTTTTCTCATGATTTCGTAGTCAGTTCTACAGAGCAACTCAGGTAAAAAGACCAGTCTAATATCGAAAAAACTCAGAAAGATATCGGCAAAAAAAATGAACATATTGCATATTTGATGAGATATGGGCATCTGTATGAAGTAATTTGTAACTGCGCATGCGCGAACTATGCGAAAGATTTTTTTTTCATGATTTCGTAGTCAGTTCTATAGAGCAAATCAGGTAAAAAGACCAGTCAAATATCGTGAAAACTCAGAAAGATATCGGCAATACAGTGAGCTAATTGATGAATTGGGGGGGGGGGGATCCCTTATCATTCAATTGTATTTTCCCGTCAATTTGCAATTAGCTCACTGTATTGCCGATATCGTTCTGAGTTTATACGATAGTTAGCTGATCTTTTTATAGGAGTTGCTCTATAGAATTGACTATGAAATCATGAAAGAAAATATTTCTTATAGTTCGCGCATTCGCAGTTAAAAATGCCCATATCTCATCATATATTCAATATATTAATTTTTTTAATTGCAATATACTGTTTCTACTGTTCTTGAAGTCAAACATCTGCTTTACATCCTCGAAGTTCAAGGACAATTCGTCACGAATTTCAGTAGATATTCGACAAACCGTGTAAAAAGCGAAAGCGTCCGGTACCTGCCCCTTAATTTTTGGACAGCAGTGCATATATATATATACATACCGTATATACTCGTGTATAAGTCGAAGAATTTTAGACAGAATTTGGGAATTGAAAATGGGAGGTCGACTTATATACGGGTTATTAAAAAATAAATAAATAAATGCTTACCCAATCCCCGATATTCAGGATCTTTAAAGACAGAAAATAATACCTAATCTAGGAATCATGAATCTAAAAACCTTTATTGTTTTATTTAAAGATCAATTTTTACAATGAAACTTATGAAACTTATCATTGAAGAAGAATTCCTTTCAATACAGGGGCATTCCTTTCAACATTTTAATCCCCTTTTTAAAAAGAGTTCAACTTGAGAATATTTCTAGATTTCTCTCCTAAAATTCCTACAATACAAATAAGTACTATATTTTAACAGTCTAAAAAGTTGTTTACCCTTTTAAATAAGGCTTGAATAGATTTTTCAAAGATTTTTTTTCTGTTTAAGTATCATTAAAATGATGTGAATATGTTTCAAAATAGTTTAAGCTTCTTCAGTTTTACATAATTAAACAGTTTTAAAACGTTGATTTTTTTTAAAAGTCTAATTAGAAACAATTTTTTTTTTTTTACTAATTTAATGAAAATTTATATATATATTTTTAAATCCCCGATTACAAATCTTTTAGGTAGATTTCGTACGAAATACTACCTATTACATTCTCACCTAAGTTGGAAATTTTGAAAATTTTTTGCAGATTTACGCCGATCATGACTCCCAGAACCCAAAAACACCCCCAGTAAAAAAGTTTATCTATCTATCTATCTATCTATCTATCTATGTCACTTTTTTCTGACCACGATAACTGGAAAAATTCTGCATAAATCTCTTCCAAACTGATACCAAAAATCAAGGGTCATAAAATCTCGGTTAAGTTCGTTAATGGGCAAAATCGAACTAAGGGGGGGGGGGAAATGGGGGGCTTTTTGTGAAAACAGAAAAATCCTCATAATTTCTTTATTATTATACGTATCGAATCCATTTAAAGTTATTATTACTTCTAGGAAAAGGGCCGAAAATTTATGTAGGACAGATTTTTGATATAATTAAAAATGGCCCCAAGGGGGGGGGGAAAGGGGGGTTTTAGAAGAAAAAAAATCGTAGCTTCGTCAATTCACAAGATATCAAATCCGCGTAAATTTATTATTAATCCTCTTAGTATTATCTAAAACTTTTATATTGACAAGTTTTTTATAGGTCCAACCGTTATAGCAAAAAAAAACTAAAAACAAAAAAAAATCCCTGCCGGCTCCGCCAGCAAACAAGTTATTTTTCGAAGTAGGCGGTTCCAACTCCCGCATCTTTTCGAAACTGATACATAAAATCAAGGGGCATAAAATCTTGGTCAAGTTCGTTAATGGGCAAAATCGAACCAAGGGGGGGGGGGTCTTTTTGTGAAAACAGAAAAAACCCCATAATTTCTTAATTATGATACGTATCGAATCCGTTTAAAGTTGTTATTACTTCTAGGAACAGGGCCAAAAACTTATGTATGACAGATTTTTGATATAATTAAAAATTGCCTTAAGGGGGGGAGGGAAGGGGGGTTTTAGAAGAAAAAAATTCATAACTTCGTCAATTCCCAAGATTTCAAATCCGCTTAAATTTATTGTAAATCTTCTTAATATTATCTAAAACTTTTATATTGACAAGTTTTTTATAGGACTAACCGTTATAGCAAAAAATATTAAAAACAAAAAAATCCCTGCCGGCTCCGCCTGCAAACAAGTTATTTTTCGAAGTAGGCGATTCCAACTCCCGCATCTTTTCGAAACTGATACATAAAATCAAGGGGCATAAAATCTCGGTCAAGTTCGTTAATGGGCAAAATCGAACCAAGGGGGGGGGGGGGGGATGGGGGGACTTTTTGTGAAAACAGAAAAAAAACCATAATTTCTTAATTATGATACGTATCGAATCCGTTTGAAGTTATTATTACTTCTAGGAGAAGGGCCGAAAATTTATGTATGACAGATTTTTGATATAATTAAAAATTGCCTTAAGGGGGGGAGGGAAGGGGGGTTTTAGAAGAAAAAAATTCATAACTTCGTCAATTCCCAAGATTTCAAATCCGCTTAAATTTATTATAAATCCCCTTAATATTACCTAAAATTTTTATATTGACATGTTTTTTATAGGACCAACTCTTATAGCAAAAAAAAAAAAAAAAAAAAAAAAAAGAAAAAAAATCCTTGCTGGCTCCGCTTGCAAACAAGTTTGGTTTCGAAGTAGGCGGTACCAACTGCAGCATCATCGCAAAAAGGTCATTTCTTCCGCAATTCCTGACAAACAGGCGCCCCACGTTCTGCGTCTTCGAAATCTACCTGTGCCTGTAGGCCGAGCCGTCAGGGATTTTTTTTCAACATACTACCAAAAATCTGGTTCGACTTATACACAAAAATTCAATTTTTTTTCAAAATTTTGCGTAAGAACTGGGAGGTCGACTTATACACGAGTCGACTTATTAGCAAAGATATAGTGGAAAAAGGGATTAAAATATGTTAGTGGATACTACTGGATGCAAAAGAGGGAGAGACACCAAAAGAACAATATAATAAAATATATTTTCATGATATATTTTATTGATTTGTTATCTAATGCAGTGAAAATATCTTTTTTATGTTTGCAATTTTATCTAGCATTCTATATTCATACAACAATCCTCCATTACTTGTTATTTACTAGAAAACAGTTTCTCGGAAAAATGACACAACCTGGAACAATTTGGATGCCATACTTAGATTTAAAAATGTCAAATTTATATTTCAGATATTTGTTTCGCAGAAAGGATTTTTTTTTATTATTTGTTTGCCGACCATTGTTGCCTTAATATAATCTAAGCACCGAGAATTCCATTTATTGGCATTTGTCATTATGGTTAATTAATCATAAAAAATTTAAATGTTCAATTATCTTAACGATAATACTTAATCCTGTATATAATGAAACCATACACACTGTAAAAAAATTATGTTTATTCGTTGAATATATATTTTGAAATTTTACGAATTGCCATGAAAAGCTAAGTTCTCAGAAAATAATGCTGGAATTGAAGAGCTTCGTCGAAGATATTGTGCAACAAAAATGTAATTTCGAGAAATTTGAAGTGAAAGCTTTATGTTGTCCATTTTCTAGATTAAAATCGTCTTAAAATCTTCTTAAAATCTTCTTGGAAGACTGTTGATTTCTGTTAAGATTTATTTTTAGAACAAAACATCGTTCAAAGAAATGAGAATATACTGCGTCACGAGAAATTTGAAGAACAGTATGCGGTACTTGCTTCAACAATTAATTAATCTTTATGGATTTTGAAATGTTGTGTTTTTTAAGCAGCTTATATTTAATATTTTAAAAGATGGTATTAAATTATCCCAGAAAACTTGTTAACATTTAAATTCTAAACATAAAAAATGATTAACACATTGAGGACGAATGTTTTTCGTCTTTTAAACAGGAAGCCCCGCCTATTGGCGTTAAATTTGAATATTACATTGTTTAACAAACAAGAACGAAAAATCATGCGTCAAGCACAGATTATATAACACATTCCAACTCTCTTCCAAAATAATTTTACAAATCATTACCGTTTAATAAGGTGAAAGATGATATCTAAGTAAACAATTTGGAAAACGCATAACATATTTAAAAACCCAATTTCACGAATTATTAACAATATTCGTAAAAATATCCAAATTCTTTTGCATTCTTTTGTAGATGATGTATAGATTTGTATGTATGTTACATAGAACGCTAAATTTTAGTTCAGATAACGCGTAGCACAGTTTAAAATTTCCCTTTTGGAATTTCCCTCAATAAACGTAAATGTACTCCAGAACTTTTGTGCTGCCCTGTGTATAATTTATAGAATTTATACACACCAAGTAACAGAAAAAAATGAGTTAAATTTAAAAACGCGTTAAGCAACTGAAAAAGCACTTCCAGTAATTATTGTTAACAAACAGTACCAAATTCTTTTGTGTGTCCCTGTAAATGAACGATAAATGCTATACTCTAAATGTTCTATAGTAAACCTCTTGTAGTGCACCTTAGTCACATATATAAATTTCAATTTGTTTGAAATATTTAAACATTCTTAAAATAAACCGCAAACGATATTTCTCCATAGACCGTAAAGCAACGGAATTCTTTTGAGTGTCCCTGTAAAACAAATTTAAGTGCTATACACACCCTATTCCATAGTAAGCCTCCTGTAGTGCACGTCAGTTATATATATCAATTTCAATATGTTTGAAATTGTATAACATCATTAAAATAAACCGCAAATGATTTTTCCTCATAGACCTTAATGCAACGGAATTCTTTTGAGTGTCCCTGTAAAAGAACTATAAGTGCTACACACTTCATATTCAATACCGAACATGCCATAGTAAACCTTAATAACATATATCAATTGCATGACTATACATATATATTTACGCGAGTTAGAGCACGGACAGACAGACAGACAGACAGACAGACAGACAGACAACCGAATTCATAAACACTTTTCAACTATGTTGGAAAGTGTAAAAAAAGTTTTTCACTTTGTGTTTATATTACAAATGAAAGTATATATAATAAAGGTATTGTCTCTAATCGAACTTTTTATATGCATAGTACTCTACTTGTAAAAATACGAATTTTGTGCATGTTTTTTGAGAAATAATGTAACATATAAAACGCAAAAGTAGCAATTACAGATGCCCAAAAGCCGCGAATTCACGTGTCCGGTCCTCAATGTGTTAATAAACAAATGTCTTAGATCTTCAAAAATGATTGGAATCTTAGTAATAGATTTACGATATAATAGAGACCCTACATGTCACATTCATGCATAAAATATTATTTTTTCATTGAGAAAATGCAAGATAGCATGTTATTCGATACTAAGCTCTTCAATTATCTGCGTAGGTCTAATGCAAATTTTTTAATGCGATTTCTTTTATCCGTTCGACGTTCATTACAGGATAAAGCTCAGTAATAGACAGGGTGATTATAAAAAAACTATCCCGATATATGAGTCCTTAACTATCACACCGATCACAGAAACTGACTGAAATTTCGGTTTTAAGTATTTTGAGGTATGCGCTCAAGAATCGTATGAAAAACAATAGTTAAACTCTAACAGTTACGATTACAGTGACAAAATTTCAAAAATTTCAAATGGCAACACCTATTTTTTTATTGGAATGTGATCGTCAGTGAAAAACCATAAAAAAGCGTTGAAACGGTACCTGTAACACGAAAATTGCCGGCGCTAGAGTGACTAAGAAGAAAAGTGAAAACAACCAATGAAGGACAGAGAAGCAACAGAAAGTAAAACATTTTATTATTCAGTGCTATCCACCATCTGCCACATGCAACGTGCCTTCGTGTGTGACGTGGAAAATTTGTAAAACACAATAAAATGTTTTGTTTTCTGTTGATTCTCTGTCCTGTTAGAGTTTAACTGTTGTTTTTCATGCGATTCCTGAGCGTATACTTCAAAATACTTAAAACCAAAATTTCAGTCAGTTTCTGTGAACGGTGTGATAGTTAAGGACTCATATATCGGGATAGTTTTTTTTATAATCATTCTGTATATATATATATATATATATAAGATTTTAAAGGATATGAGATCTCTTAAAATAAAGATTTAAATGACGATGTTTAAAATTATTCATTTAAAGAAAGTTTTGACGTAAGAGCAATTTCTGACATCTTTTAATATTCCTGAAATAATCTCCTTATGAGAATATTATTTCTAGAATTTTTTAACTTGATCGAAATACACATAAACATACCTTTCTAAGATTTTATTTTTGTATTAACCCCTTAAGAGCCTACATCAGTCATGCGAAAAAACGCGCAAGCTAATGTTAAATCTATGGGATGGTTCTTGCGCGATTTCTCGCTCGCATTTTACTATTTTTAAATGATTTTTTTGCATAGGATAGCTGACGTCGATCTCTAACGTTGTTAGTTTTTACTTTTTCGATTTTGGTTCCAGTTTTTTTATATAAGGGCACTTTCACTTTCAGAACTGGTTCCAACCGGTTCCAAAATTGTAAATGCCCGCTAATAAAAAAAAACTGTAACCAAAATCAAAAAAGTAAAAACTAACAACGTTAGAGATCGACCTCAGCTATCCTATTAAAAAAAAAAAAAATCATTTAAAAATATTAAAGTGCGAGCGAGAAATCGCGCAAGAACCTTCCCATAGACTTAACATTAGCTTGAGCGTTTCTTCGCGTGACTAGCGTAGGCTCTTAACTGTTTTGAACGAACGCCGCTAGTAAAGGAAAATTTCACATATTCAATCTTATATATCTAAAATTTAAGATTTTAAGATTTATTACAATTTAAGACATACAATATAAGATTTTAAAGGATATGAGATCTCTTAAAATAAAGATTTAAATGTTGCATATGTTTAAAATTATTCATTTAATGAAAGTTTTGACGTAAGAGCAATTTCTGACATCTTTTAGTATTCCTGAAATAATCTCCTTATGAGAATATTATTTCTAGAATTTTTTAACTTGATCGAAATACACATAAACATACCTTTCTAAGATTTTATTTTTGTATTAACCCCTTAACAATTTTGAACGAACGCCGCTCGGGAAAAAATATTTTAAAGGATATCAGATCTCTTAAAATAAAGATTTAAATGTTGCATATGTTTAAAATTATTCATTTAATGAAAGTTTTGACGTAAGAGCAATTTCTGACATCTTTTAATATTCCTGAAATAATCTCCTTATGAGAATATTATTTCTAGAATTTTTTAACTTGATCGAAATACACATAAACCTACCTTTCTAAGATTTTATTTTTGTATTAACCCCTTAATAGTTTTGAACGAACGCCGCTCGGGTAAGAAGATTTTAAAAGATATATGAGATCTCTTAAAATAAAGATTTAAATGTTGCATATGTTTAAAATTATTCATTTAATAAAAGTTTTGACGTAAGAGCAATTTCTGACATCTTTTAATATTCCTGAAATAATCTCCTTAAGAGAATATTATTTCTAGAATTTTTTAACTTGATCGAAATACACATAAACCTACCTTTCTAAGATTTTATTTTTGTATTAACTCCTTAATAGTTTTGAACGAACGCCGCTCGGGTAAGAAGATTTTAAAAGATATGAGATCTCTTAAAGATTTAAATGTTGCATATGTATAAAATTATTCATTTAATGAAAGTTTTGACGTAAGAGCAATTTCTGACATCTTTTAATATTCCTGAAAGAATCTCCTTATGAGAATATTATTTCTAGAATTTTTTAACTTGATCGAAATACACATAAACCTACCTTTCTAAGATTTTATTTTTGTATTAACCCCTTAACAGTTTTGAACGAACGCCGCTCGGGTAAGAAGATTTTAAAAGATATGAGATCTCTTAAAATAAAGATTTAAATGTTGCATATGTTTAAAATTATTCATTTAATGAAAGTTTTGACGTAAGAGCAATTTCTGACATCTATTAATATTCCTGAAAGAATCTCCTTATGAGAATATTATTTCTAGATTTTTTTTAACTTGAGATCTAAATACACATAAACGCACCTTTCTAAGATTGCATTTTTGTATTAACCCCTTAACAGTTTTGAACGAACGCCGCTCGGAAACGAAGTTTTTGCTTACTTCATTACAGGCTAATTCCATGCGTGGATGTAGTGTCAGTCACAGAGATGTAAATAGCTGCGGTGTTGAACTACCAGTATTAAAGTAAAGGAAAATTTCACATATTCAATCTTATATATCTACAATTAAATACAGTGAAAATTAAAAAAAAAAAATACCGGTGGCCAAGAACGGTAAACTTTTGCGGCTATGTGACTTACACTACATTAACGCATGGAATTAGCCTACAAAATGAGTTTGGATACCACTAATTTTTAATTGTGATATTCGCTTTATTTATTGGCATACATTTTTCGACTGTACAAGACAAATATTTTATTACAGAAAAAGTGGTGTATTGTCCTTTAGTCCCTATTTTTAGTTTATTGTCTCAAAAAAAAAAAAAAAAAAAAAAAGATAAATGGTTAAACAATAGCAGGAAAATGTGACTTATAATTATTTTTTATGAATTTCAAGCACATCATTTTCCAGACAGCTCTAAAATCTGTGATGAATAGTATATGAATAGTAATCGAATTTGAGTGAGACAATTCTGCGTTTTGACTGAATAAGTGGATTGTATGGGGGTTTACCATACAAAAATTTACTGTTGTAGACATAGAAGAAGGAATTATAAGATATAATCTTATAATTCCTTTTTCTATGGTTGTAGAGTGCTCTTCCACTTTTTAAACTTTGTTATTTTAGTATTGAAATGTTCTGTACATGTATGAATGACAATGTAACGAAACTGAAAGATTTCTTTTTTAAATTTCAACAAAGTTTTTGGCTCCAGAAATGCCTTGTGTCAGGGTCTTTTAAAAATTTTAAGCCAGTCCTTTGTACACATACATATACAGGGAGATAATCGAAATGTAGCACCATTCTGAACGGGGTGAATATGCTAAATTTTGACAAACAACTCTTGTATAGAATTCAGTGCCACTTTTCAGGCAAAAATATATGGACTATCATCTCTTGCCGATTCCGAATTTTTTTTGTAGCTTTAAAAATAATGAACTTTTCAAGAGGTTTACCTTGCTTTGTTAAAATGTGTTAATATTACGAAAAGTACCTAAAGTGGACGCTAACAATGTACAGGGTGATTTTTTTAAAGTTGTGAAAGTAAAACTCTATAACAAAAGAACAACTGATCCAAATGACCTAAAATTTCACCAGTATGCTCCCAAAGCAATGGGATATTTTTAGGTGTGGTTAAAAAAAAACTTAAAATCGCACCAACAGGTACATGCAGTAAAGTCGGGAGACGAACCTGCGCCCGGCACACGCACATTGGTGATAAAAACGTAAAGTAGGCACATCTCTAGGGAAAATTATTCTAGGGAAATCCTCGCAATGACTACGCCATTGACGGACCGTGCGTTGTTAGTGAAACTGTATTACCAGAATAATGACAGCGCAGCAACTGCTCTTAGGAGATTTAGGACACTTAAGAATTTAAGAAAAGGTCCAATGACGACAGAGGGTCTACGTAAGATGATTTCTCAAAGGATCGTCCATTGTTTTCCTCCCACAGACGATATTCTTTGCTTCTGATACCTTACAGCGCCATCTGTCGGTGCGATTTTAAGTTTTTTTTAACCATGCCTAAAAAATACCCATTGCTTTGGGAGCATACTGGTTAAATTTTAGGTCATTTGGATCAGTGGTTCTTTTGTTATAGTGTTTTACTTTCACAACTTAAAAAAAAATCACCCTGTACAAAATACCCTATGTTGGCCGTTCTCTATTTCGAAATGTGGCTTATTGTATGTACGGTGCCACTGGCAGAATTACTGCGCACTTCATCATGCCTTTTAATATTATCATATTCTACACATAACAAGGTAAGTTTGTTAAAATTTGTTAAATGTTGCATTATCTTTATTATTTTTAAAGTAATAAACAGGAATCTAAGGTCAACTTGGGGAGAGACACCCTGTATTTTTGACTGAATAAGTTTATTGCGCAATGTACAAAATACCCTATGGTGGACTTTCCCTATTTAGAAATGTGGCTTATTTTATGAACGGTATCACTGGCAGAATTACTGCGCACTTCCATCATATATTTTAATTACAATTTAATATTATTTATTCTACACAAAACAAAGTAAGTTAGTTGGAATTTCCATTGCATTATCTTTATTACTTTTAAAGTAATAAGCAGGAATCTAAGGTCAGCTTGGAGAGAAACACCCTGTATTTTTGATTGAATAATTGGTTGCGCAATGTACAAAATACCCTATGGTGGACTTTCCCTATTTAGAAATGTGGCTTATTTTATGAACGTTACCACTGGCAGAATTACTGCGCACTTCCATCATATATTTTAATTACAATTTAATATTTTTTATTCTACACAAAACAAAGTTAGTTAGTTGGAATTTCCATTGCATTATCTTTATTATTTTTAAATTAATATACAGGAATTTAAGGTCAGCTTGGAGAGAAACACCCTGTATTTTTGACTCAATAATTGGTTGCGCAATGTACAAAATACCGTATGGTGGACTTTCTCTATTTAGAAATGTGGCTTATTTTATGAACGGTACCACTGGCAGAATTACTGCGCACTTCCATCATATATTTTAATTATAATTTAATATTATTTATTCTACACAAAACAAAGTAAGTTAGTTGGAATTTCCGTTCCATTATTTTTATTATTTTTAAAGTAATATACAGGAATCAAAGGTCAGCTTGGAGAAAAACGCCCTGTATTTTTGACTGAATAAGTTGATTGGGCAATGTACAAAATATCCTATAGTGGACGTTCCCTATTTAGAAATGCGGCTTATTTTATGTACGGTGCACTGGCAGAATTACGCGTGCTTACATCATGCATTTTAATTACAATTACAATTAAAATTTGATATTATTATATTCTACACAAAACAAAGTAAGTTTGTTGAAATTTCCGTTGCATTATCTTTATTATTTTTAAAGTAATAAACAAGAATATAAGGTTAGCTTGGAGAGAAACACCCTGTATTTTTGACTGAATAAGTTGATTGCGAAATGTACAAAATACCCTATGGTGGATGTTCCCTATTTAGAAATGTAGCTTATGTACGGTGTCACTGGCAGAATTACTGCGCACTTCCATCATCTATTTTAATTACAATTACAATTACAATTTAATATTATTATACATTCTACACAAAACAAGGTAAATTTGTTGAAATTTTCGTTGCATTATCGTTATTATTTTTAAAGTAATAAACAGAAATATAGTGTCAGCTTGGATAGAAACACCCTGTATGTTTGACTGAATAAGTTGATTACGCCCCTGCTTTTCTATACAGGATTTTTTTTTGGAGTGTTCTGTCACCTCTTTCAGTTTGTCGCCACATTAGCAGAACACCCTGTATATAAACAAATATACACTTACGTATGTCGGTACATGTGCATATAGCTGCACATGCACCGACAAAGAGATAGAAAGAGCGATAGTAATTAATTGCTCTTAAAAATGACTTTTATTCTTTGGAAATTATGTGCTTTATAAGCCTTTGTTTCGAAGATGCTGATTAATTGATTTTTTTTCACTTTTCACGAAGTATTTAAAAAAAGGTGATACGATACACTTTTTTTAATCTTTCTACTCCTAAAACCGCCCGCCAACGTGCCCTTTTTGCATGGGGCTAATTACCGTTGAATGTTTGAAGAATACCGTATCGTTATCATCGCTTTTTGTCTGATTCTTTTTATAAAAAATGAATTATACATAAGTTAGCTAAATATAAAGATTGTAAAAACGTATAATTTTCAACTCTTACGTATTATTCTGTATGTTATATACTAAAAGCTGTTGTGTCTGTATGTTATACTAAAAGCTTTCCAGTCCGAACTAATTGGGACCAAAACCTATTCGGATTCATTGATTTTTCGGATTATCTGAACATTAAACTATTACAGTTATGTATACTAAAAATTATTATTATTAAACTACATAATACATAATGAATAACTACGTAATAAACACAGTACTTTTGACAGCATCGCAATGCAACGGCGAGGGACCTAATGTTTATGAGTTGCTGGTTTAAAATTTCGTCATCGTTTTACATCTTTACTACAACAAACAGTGTCTGATTTCATCCAATCAAACGGTAAATGAAGTTTTCTATGTACTAGGAACCAAATGATTGTACTAAGACTGTATTTCATATGCACGTAAGCTATAAAATTATGCACATTTGTATTACTTTACTGAAACTTGTTAATATTCTTAATAAAATATTTACTTTAAAAGGTAAAACTTCATAAAGCATTACTCTATAAAACATTACTTTATAAGGCAAAAAAAATTCAAATTTTCTTATTTCGGACTAACGAACTCGGATTAGCGAGTTCTTAATGTACATAAAATACATGAATATAAGTTCAGATTTTATCACTGTTGTTCAGTTATCCATAATTGAAAATAATAAACTAAAACAAATTTTCACAGTTGAATTTATAGCTACAGGGTTCCCAGCGTCATGGAAAGTTAGGGAAAATCTGGAAAGTCATGGAATTTCAAAGTAGTCAGGGAAAGTCAGGGAAATTTAAAAATATATAGCAAAAGTCAGGGAATTTACAAATATTTTCTAAAAAGTTTTGGAGAAAAAATTAAAAATGATGCGAAATTCATCATATAGTCTCGGGGGGAAAAAATAGAGAATTTTGAAGAGCGATCACAGAAAAAAAATCGCTAATTTTTGACAGGATTGCAAATATAAGTAACAAATTTCGTTGTATGCCCGTTTGGTCGAGAATTTCTTTAGATTTAGTCAGCGAAAGTCAGGGAATTTTTTGAGATTTGGTCAGGGAAAGTCAGGGAATTGGCCAGTCATGTTTTGCTGGGAACCCTGAGCTAGTAAGGCTTTAATATGTTGATAGACCACAATGTATTTAAGGAAACTCATCCGTTTTCAAACTTCAAAAAATCAATTTTTTGTTTTTTATATATTTTAAAAATTTATACAATCCTGAATCAAACAAAACAAACTGCATGAAAATATTCAAATTAGAACCCAGCACTTTAAAAAACACATTCTAATCGCAATAAATAAAATTTCCGTCGTTTAATTGTAAACACAAGGGTTGTAGGTTGTATGCATAATCATTTTATATATATCTGTACGAAGGAAATGATAAGTCTGCAAACAATTTTTTCTACAGTACGCGCAAGTATTGAAAACGCAATTATCACAAAAAAACATGCAAAGTTAGAAATCAATTGGTGTCTCTGTTAAAGTACACATTATCAATCTCAAGTTGATCCTGTTCTAATTTAAATATTTTAATGCAGTTTGTCTTGTCCGATTTAGAATTCTTTAAAAAAAAAAATACGAAAACCAAAAAATCTATTTTTTGAAGGTTTAAAACTCATAAATATAGTTTAGAACTCTAATGGTTCTCTAATGGTTCTATCAAGAAACCCCCAAAAGATTATTGTAATCGGCTAGAAATTAAAATTTGGCGCACTCTAATAATTTCGTGATTTAGGTTATTTTCCTGTTTTGTAAATTTCGTTTTCTTACTAATTGAAAGACATAGTTTTGTTTCATTGTTAATTTAACACTAGAACGTCTGTTGATATCATTTCGACACCAAACTGAATTTAGCCTTACCTGTCTAATTCTTAATATGTGATTAATTAAAAAAAATACAACCAAATTCAACTAGAACGTCCTTTGGTGTTATTTCGACACCACGCAGAATTTAAACTAAATCATCGTTCTTTGGTGAAAATGTAACAATATAAGCTTAATTAAAGTACAATGACGCAATACAGTGTTAAATTAGAATTTATAGAGTCCATTTCACATAATTAAATTAGTGGTGTCGAAATGACCACCGGTGACTGTTTTAGGATGTCGAAATTGTGGGCCGTTTTCATTTAATGTATTTTTCTGTAAAATAAATCATCTTTCTTTTGTGGAAATGTAACAGTATAAGCTTAATTAAAGTACAGTGACGCAATATAGTGTTAAATTAGAATTTATAGAGTCCATTTTGCATTATTAACTGAGTGATGCCAAAATGACAACGGCGGCTGTTTTAGGATGTCCAAAAGGTCAGCCGTTCTAGTGTTAAATGTATATATTTTAAATATTGCAAAAATTTTAAATTAAACTTCATAGGTAATATTTTTAAATTAAATATAAATATTCAGCTGTTTAAAGATAGGTTTATTATTTGAATAACTCTCATTAGTATTTACACTAAATTGACTCGGACAATAAAATATGCATGAATTGGCAATATTGCTGCACGTAGATACTGTATAGAAAACATAGATTTCAAAGATATTTATTTTAAAAACCATTATCGGAAACACAGAAATGGCACTGTATGCCGTGATTTGGAATTGGCGTGGGGACCGATCGTAAGGAACTCCACATGAACTTGATTTAGCTATCAGTAATTTCATTTTGTTGTGTATATTCATTGTCCCCATCAGTACACAGAAGTTAAACTGTATCCGGCGTGGTCAATACTTTAAAAGTTAACCTTCTCTGAACACTGCGTTACTAGTAGGTGACGGTCAAAGTTTAACTAATTTTCCCAGTAGAGAGAAAAGTATCTAGGCCAGGTTTGAACATTCTTTTACTTTGGCTATACGCGCGAATGCCCTACCAAGAAGCTATCCAGATGATATCTAGTCTGACACAATTCACTCATTTGATAGTGGACTACGTTGCTGTTAGTGATATGCAGACGCCAAGTGTGCTCTCAATGGAAGGTTTTTAAGTGGGAGAGAAAGGTGCCGAGTCGAGCGATCATGCCTACTCAGCAGCGGTCATTTATTGATATTTTTAGCACTTTCCAACCTAGTTGAAAAGTGCTTATGACTTCGGTTTGTCTGGCCGTCTGGCCGTCTGGCCGTCTGGCCGTCTGCCGTCTGCCGTCTGCCGTCTGTCCGTGCTCTAACTCCCGTAAATATGCTCGGATTGCTCTGCAATTTTTATATGTTATTGTCGTTATCTATAGCATGTTCCCTATTTCAACGGAAGTGTGTAGCACTTATAGTTTTTTTACAGGGATACTCAAAAGAATTCCTTTACATTGCGGTCTATGGGGAAAAATCATTTGCGGTTTATTTAAATAATGTTTCACTACTTTAAACGCATTGAAATTTATATATATCACTAAGGTGCATTAGAAGATGCTTAATATGGAACAGGGTGTGCATAGCACTTATAGTTACTTTACAGGGACAGTCAAAAGAATTCCGTTACATTACGTCTATGGAGAAAAATCGTCTGCGGTTTATTTAAATAATGTTTCACTATTTTAAACGCATTGAAATTGATATAGATCAATAAGGTGCATTACAAGAGACTTACTACGGAATATTGTGTGTATAGCAGTCATCGTTCAGTTACAGGGACACGCAAAAGAATTATCTACTGTCTGTTAACAATAATTCCTGGAAGTGCGTTTTAAGTTATTGAACGCGATTTTAATTTTAACTTGCTTTTTGTCTATTACGTGGTGTGTATAAATTCTGTAGATCCTATACAGGGCAGCACAAAAGTTCGCAACACATTTCTGTTTATTGACAAACTCCAGACGGAGAATTTTAAACTGTGCTACGCGTTTCCTAACTGAACTAAAATTATCATCCTATGTAGTATATATACAAATCTATAGATCCTATACAGCGCTGAATAAAAGTATTCGGATATTTTTCCGAATATTGTATATGTTGGAAATTTCTGAAATTATGTTTTTAAATATGTTATGCGTTTTCTAAATTGTTTACTTAGATGTTAGCTTTTAGCTTATTAAACGGTATGATTTGTAAAATTATTTTGAAAGCGTTGGAAAGTGCTATATAATCTATGCTTGACGCATGATTTTTCGTTCTTGTTTAAATTTTAATCGAAAATCTAAAATTCGTACTTTTGCTCTTTTCTCAGTCCACCGACCTCTTAAGGTTGTTCATTTCGTGTTCAGGAAAGTACCATAAAACTTTTCCTGGAAGAAGGGTGCCAGAGAATTGAGTCAAGAGAGGTTGGACTTCTTAAAAACGCCCCCACATTTTTCATCCTAACCAGAAAAGAAGGGGGAGACATTACCGTTCTCCTCTCCCACCTACCGACCTACCAGCGAGAGGACATACCACATCACAGATTTTACGTGCTTGTCTGTGGCATCAATGTGGTGTCAAATGCAGCGCTGTCAGTTCACTGAAACCCCAACCAAAACATTTACCCGATGCTGCTTAAACTTCGGTGTTCTGATTGAAACAAGTACTGTACAGCATCGTGTTTGGTACGTCTCCTTAAGGTAAAAATTGACTGTGAAATATATGACTTTGCAGATACTATCACATATACATTTGTAAAAAAATTCATAATTTGCCCTCTTCTTTTTACTATGGTTACTATCCTCTGAAGCTAAAAATCCTTCGAACCTATAAAAATAAGTTTACACAAAACAATGTAGGCGATAGAATGTGAATGGATGATGTAAAAAAGAGATACTTAATCACAAAAATCCCCCACAAGAAAACAAAGAAAAAAAGCGAAAAACTCCAAATAATTGGTATTTTATCATGTAATACATCCTGGAATGATTTCCAGTATAGCTGATCATATTTTCTTTAATGTAAAATGGCAATATAGATTCATTGGTGGCAACCCCGAAGTGGATACCTTCTTTAGGTATTCACAGGTTTTGCGACCCCGGACTTCTGAGCGATCTTTCCCTTTTTCCTATTTTCTTTTCTTTCTCTTGTTCAATAATTTTTCTCTTTGTTTCACTTTCCTTGTGGTTTTATCTTTGTAGAAAAGGGCTTCTCCATAAGCTGATATCAACTTGTCTATATCGCTTTATTGAAAGTTGAAAAACAATCACTTGTTTGCTGTGCGTGGAGACCCATCTCCCTGGAAAGGGGAATCCTGGCATTTGATGGAAAGAAACACTGCCCTGGCTTCTGATTCGGGTAGACGAGAAGTGAATATTGGTTCCGTATACATCAATCGGTCGGTTGGTCAACTGACTTATCACTGGCTAGGGATTAATTGAGCGGTCACTTTCTAGTCATCTCGTTAAGGGTGGAGACAGACATAGAAGAGTTTTGTGAGCGTATATGCATTGGTTAGTACCGGTTTACGAATGTGCATCCCCTTGTTGGGCTCGGTAGTGAGTGGTGCAGCCGGCGTTTGAATGTTTTTTATTTTTACTATGGATCAAAGTACTTCAGTTTCTAATACTTCACTGTGTACAGCTACGGCTTGTACGGGACAAAAAAAAATTACACTTTTTTTGTAATAAGACACACTGACAGTATTTCTAATGCTCTTTCAAGAAAACGTTGCCATTTGTCTATGCTAAAATTTTCCAATATGTTCTTTTACATATCTGCTCACAGAAAGAAAATTGCTTTCAGAAGATTTGCTGATGGAGGTTTCTTCAGCTAATCAGTAACATTTTTTTTCAACTAGTTGCTCAATAGGTACCTTCCCTGTCTCTGTCCAAAGATGTCAAAGTCTGAACACAAGTCGTGGTATAATATTCGTTGTATTCTACAAAAGAAGAAATCCTCTAATCCCGAATGATCAAACTGTTATTAATATTCGCCGAGTAAATATGCGTCAAATTGAAAAAGGTCTTCATACAAAGCACATAATATTAATTTTCTATAGCCCTACTTTACCTGCAACAGTCAAGGCAGAATATTTGAGCTGTTCTCTTCGTCTCTACATACCTAATACCCTAACGGGTGTTTCAGTGCCTATGTAATGGCCAAAGTAAGACTATTTGTCACGGAGCCATCAACTGCGCTCATTACGCAGAAGTTGGACATTACAGTAAAACTTTTATGTATGCCAGCAGCGTATTAATTGTAAGGGTAATCATCCTGCTTATTTTTGTTCCTGTCCTAAATTAGTAAATTGAAAAAGAAATATTGGCAACAAAATTTGCTAAAAATTTTCTTACACTGAAGTTTACAAACATGCTGAATCCAGTACCTCATATGTTGGGGGTTCATACACTTGCAAACAACCATCAAAATTTGTAAGGCACATAAGTACCCAGACCCTGTCTCCCTCATCATCTTCTAGTATTGTATCCGAACAATCCATTCTGTGTTCTGTTCTTGCAGGCCAGTAAAAATGCCTCTAATTAAACATCATCGCAGAACCTGTTACTATAGAATGTCCACATGAACAACTTCTATAGGATTATGTGTCTTCTTCAGTTCAACTTCCAAAGCCATCTGAACACGAGCAAGAACAAACTTCTGTTCCATCCTCCAGCAGATTGCAAAAACCATATATTTTTTTTTTAACATGGCAGTCAAAAAGAAGTCATGTGAACAGAAAAACAAAACTTTGTCTGAAGCTTCTTCACAATGGAAAACCGTGAAGTAAAGAAACAAGAGATCATGCCTTGGCGTATCACTTACAGCTATTAAGACATTAAAACAGATGCTCCGCTATGGAATCCAACTCTATTAGTCAAGGCTCTAATTCAAATGAAAAAAATGTTATCTTTAATAGACCGGGAGGCGGCAGCACAGACAATCACCTCATCACGGCTGAAATTCGAGAATTAGATAAAACTCGATTCACATATTAAAACGCAATCGTACTGCCAAGTCATATCTTGGTGGAAAACACCTTAAAAGCCGATTTTAGCGGCTGACTCGTAGGTTTACCATTGTGTTTTCCTGCACCCAAAGGTATGAAAACATGGAGGACTGGGAGCAGGAACACACAATGGTAAACCTACGAGCCAACCGCTAAAATCGGGATTTCCGGTGTTTTCCACCAAGATATGACTTGGTAGACCGATTGCGTTTCAATATGCGAATCAAGTTTTAACTAATTCTGGAATGTCAGCCGTGAACTCGATGAGGTGATTGTATGTGCTGCCGCCTCCCGGTCTATAAAGATTTTGAACATTACGTGAATTTAAATTCGTTTAATTCAGTACTGTTCAAAATAAACCTCATTATGCTGCATAATTTACACTTTTCATACTTTGTTTTTGGATCAATTGTCATTTTTTAATAGATAGTACAGATTTCAACAATGAAAATAAACATGATAGTATGACTTCATTAAATGATTTCAATTAGTACATTTTTGCCACATTTCATATCTCATCTTTATCATGTATTCATAGTATTCATATGTGTATGTATCCCTTTTTTAAGTGTTTTACAATTTAATTATTAATGTTTAGTTTTTTCTTTGCTTAGCATGTTTAATGGTTGTATCTATGTCACTGTGAATTCGATATGTCCAATTTTGTGACAAAACCCAAATAACTAAGTAATCGGTTACGATTACTTCACAGATAAGTCACGAAGTGCCAGTCACTTGGAAATCATAATATGACGCATTTTGGTCACTGTTGTAACTGTCACCATTTTTTACGTTGTGATGCCAAAGTGACATTACATCAACTGGTTCTACTACAAGGGAATTTTCTCTTTCAATGGTCACAGTTCCACTTAAAAACAATGGAAGTCTAAAAAACAAATATTCAACTTTAAATAGTGTAAAATGAACTAAATGAGGTTGAAACACAGCTCTCAAGAAAATTTCACTGGCAATGCAGTTTAAGCTAAAAGTAAAAAAATATTTATATAAAATTTCTCTGATATTTTTATGTCCCAAACTCTTTTAATCCGTGAACGTGTTTGGCGATTAAAGACGTCACATGAAGGTATAAACGTGCGACGTATATCGAGTTTCTGTGAAAAAATATAATTACTATCTACTAAGAAAATATGAAACTTAAAGTGAAATTTTAAAAGAATATTTCATTAAATTGAGTTTTCACTTATGTATAATTATTAAAGTTATTACACGCCTTGAGTTTTCTTCATTATTAAAAGAAATGTTTTCATGTAACGTAATATATGCTAAGCAATTAAAAAATATATTTTATGTTTTGCTTCTTTCAAACTTTGTTGATTACTATCCTCGGGGTATCAGCAATTTCAGAAATTAGTTTTTTAATTTTTTGTTTTTATTTTGTGTATAGCTTTACGCCCCCAAAAATACATTGCTAAAAAAAAATCTAAAATTAACAGGTTCAATAGAAAAGTTCTAAATTTAAATTTTAAACAAAAAATATATCGCTTTCTGTATTGGTTCTGCATCTCTGCATTTAATAAAATTAAATTTTGAATTTTTTTAACTCTTTTCAGAGCCTTAGGTTAAACTCGCTTATGTGAAAAAATTAATAGCTATTTAATAGCTGCATTTAGATCGCAAAAGATTTTTTAGTGTAAGTGTAAATTTACTTCCTTTATTTTTCAATTAATCAATTTTTAAGAGTATCTTCTAACAGAAGATTGAAGGTAATATCGTGTACAGAATTTTACAGAATTTATTAACAAGCTTTGTATTAATTGTTACTTTGAGTTTAATAAAGAGTGTCGTTTTATTTATGATTCTTTCATATACACAATTCTGTTTTTTTTTTTTTTACAACATTCCTAACTGTTTTATAAAATAATATAATATAAGCGGTCGTAATAATAAAAATAAAAACATTTTTTAACTATTTCTTCGCCTATTCACATAATCCGATTATTAAATTAATTCTAGAATAGCCATGAGCTGTAGCACCTACTGTAGAGGATCTTCAACCTTTTTTTCTGAAATTCGTTTACAACCAAAAAATTTAAAAAGCATTCTTCGCCTTATTTAATAGCAAAGTTTCTGTCTTTAAATAAGGAAAATGTTTCTATTCTAAAGTAGTGGTAGCTTGGTGAACTCCGGGCCACGGGTTTAAGACATCATACATTAATGGATGTATCCTTCAGTAAGATATATGTGGTAGTATTTCTAACTTATTGCATATACGGCAAGAATAGTAGTTTTTATTGGAACAGTTTTTATCTAACGTTAGTAATATTTCCAATATTGATTATTTTTTTAAAATATCTTATTGTGTTACTTCAAAATCTCTTCAAGTTTTTGAATCGTTAGATAATAATAGGTGTACACAATCAATAAAATAAAAGGAAGAAAGACAGTATGTTGTGCAAAGTTGTTTTAAGGAAGTGTTGTATGGAGTTGATTAAATAATATGCCAATAGTGGTTTGCTATTAGGTGAATAAAAAATTAGAATTAAAACATTAAAAGAATGCGCTATGTCACAAAAATTACATTTATGAAATTTGAATCTTTTTGTTTGAAATGCATTTTGTAGTAATTTATTTTAATTTATTTTACTTTAGTGGCATATATTTTTAAACTTAACGTAAGTGGTACTAATCTCCTTCACAGATTTTTTTTTTTTTTTACTACACTGTAAAAAAATCAATATACAAGTGTTTTTATGCGAAATTTCTATCATTTAACGGAAAGTTTCTATTTTGCCAATAGTGGTTTGCTATTAGGTGCGGGGAAAATTAGTATTAACATATTTGAAGAATGTGCTTATTTAAAAATAATTAAATTTATGAGATTGGAATCCTTTTTTTTATATATATAAATTTGGAATCCCCCCCCCCCCTTTTTTTTAAATTGGAATCCCTTTTTTTAAAATACTTTTTGTACTAATTTATTTTTATTTGTATTCTTTCCAATGGGCATATTTTTAAAGTTAATGCAGAGTAATAAACTACATTACAAAAAAATTTAACCTCCACGGTAAAAACTTTTCCGCATATGTCACATTTTACGTGAAATTTCAGTCATTTAACAGGAACTTTCTATTTCGAGAAAAAATTGTAAATTTTTGAAATAAAAGGAAAATATCATTTTTCTTACATGTTGAATGTTAAAACATATTTCCCAAAACAGTTGAATCCAGAGAAAACGGAATTTTTTCAGTCCAATTTCAGTAAATGATTGAAATAAGTAAATACCCTATAACCAAATCCTATATACAGGGCTGCCACTGGCGACTAGTTTTATATTTTATTCGCATTACTATATTTTAAAAATAAATTGTCTAGTAAAATTATCTTACACATAACAAAGTTTATATCAAAGATTTTTGTTGTGAAAAAGTAGCGCGTGATAGAATTAAAAAATATGCCCAGTATATGTTATGTAGAGGCCAGAGTGACAATTTACATTTTAAAAAACTCCCAGGTTCGAACCAGGAGGAAAGCAAGGCGATGAGAAAGGGCATGATAGTACAAACACATGCTTCGTGTGACTATGCATCAATGCATATATTTACAATTTAGATTTTTTTCAATATTGTGCATATTTAATTTTTTTAACCGAAATTTCTCGTCTTGAATAATGAAAAATTTCCACCTTCAAAAATGGAAAATTTTCCTTTGCGAAAACGAAAAATAGACGGCAACATTGTCGTCAGTAAATTTTCCGTTTTCTTTTTTTTTGACGGATTTTTTTTTTCAGTGTTAATTTGAAGGACATTTAGTCTATTCGTTGAATCATGTACAAATCAGCTTCACTGTAAAAAAAAAAATCTCTCAAATTGACAGAAAAAAACTGTCAAATTTGGCGCCAGTAGGAAACCGTTTAATTTACAGAAAATATCTGTATATTTTCATTAAAACAGTTTTTTTTCTGTAAAATATGCAGATTTTTTTCTGTAAATATTACAAAATCCACATTTTTTACAGGAAAAACTGTTTTTCTTTAAAACAATTTTTTCTGTAAAAAATACAATATTTTTCTGTCAAAATTACAATTTTTTTACAGTGTTCTAAAAATAACACAAAGCATGACTTTCATCCATGCTCATATCTCCAAGAATAATTAAAATCTTAGAATTTTAGCTTTACCATATGATAGATTACCTCATAACACCTTCACTCATTAAAAAATATATTTTTTGAAACAAATGTGACATAACACCTTCTTCCGATCATGGCTTCTTTAAAGAAATATTACTCTGCATTATGCATCAAATACAGGGTTAGCATCAATGAATAACCGGATTTTAAAAATTTATGTTTTTAAAACTATTTTACATATTATAATAAATGATATGTGAAAATAAAGCAAAACATTCCAAGTATTTTTTAGTTGCGATCACTGAATGCTGGATTGTATGTGCGGGCAATGATGATTTACCCTTATTACTTACCCATCGTACGTAGTATAGGGTAAATCTTGTAATCGTTTTGAAAATCGAAATTTTTTTTGACGGATTTACACGTTTCAGACACTGCAGATTACGAAAAACATATTTTTAGCAAAAAAAAAAAAAAAAAAAAAAAAAAAAAAAAATTGCCTTCCGTCTGTCTGTGTGTGTATGTGTGTGTAAACGAAACAACAGACAATACAAACGAACAAATTGAGACAGAAGCTTGTAATCTGATAAGTACTTAGTATGTAATAATGGGAAGACGTTTATTGAATTTCAGTAACCTCGATTATCCGGAACTATTTTTTCGGACTTTCGAAATATTCGTTCTGATAAAAGGTATATAAAAATTTTCGAAATTGTTTATTTTAAGGAGTGAATATAAAAGACAATAAAAACACTTAAATTTTGCATGAAGAATGAAGTCGATCGGATAATGAGTTGCCGAAATATTTGTAATCCTATTTTTCACACTCTTCGATTTTTCATGACCCTGTATTTCATTCAAATTTCAATTGAAAGATATATTTTAATTGGAACTTTAAATGCTCTCTTACTAAATTGCGTAAAAGAAACATCCTAATAACTCCAAAATTGTTAATAATAGTAACTAACGATTTACTGCGTCGGATTAAGCGTCTCATTTTCAATTAAAATAAAACTTTGAATTGAAATTTGAATGAAATACAGGGTCATGAAAAATCGAAGAGTGTGGAAAATACGATTACAAATATCTCGGCAACTAATTATCCGTTTGACTTCATTCTTTATGCAAAATTTATGCATTTTTTTATTATCTTTTATAATCATCCATAAAATAAGCAATTTCGAAAACTTTTGTATACCTTTTATCAGAACGAATATTTCGAGAGTCCGAAAAAAATAGTTCCGGATAATCGAGGGTACTGAAATTCAATAAGCTTCTTCCCATTATTACATACTAAGTACATACCAAATTTCAAGTCTCTATCTCAATTTGTTCAGGAGATAGAGCGTTTACAGACATACACACAGACAGACGGACGGAATTTTTTTTTCTAAAAATATTTTCTTCAGTCTCCAGTGTCTAAAAGGTGTAAATCCGTCGAATTTTTTTTTTTTTTGATTTTAAAATGATTACAAGACTTACCCTATTCTACGTATGATGGGTAAGTAAAAAGATAAATTTTGCATAAATAATGAAGTCAATCGGATAATTAGTTGCCGAGATATTTGTAATCATATTTACCACACTCTTCGATTTTTCCTGACCCTGTATTGCATTCAAATTTCTATTCAAAGATATATTTTAATTGGACATAAGACGCTTAATCCGACTCAGCAAACCGTTAGTTAATAGGATTATCAATTTTGGAGTTATAAGGATGTTTCTTTTACGTAATTCAGTAATAGAGCATTTAAAGTTGATGACGTCAACAAGCCACGATTTTATTCGAATTTACATTTTCATTTACACATGTTTTAGTTTCATATTTTATATTATGCATATCCATGATGGATAAGTATTACGACGGTGGTCTCCAACGACTAGTTTTTAAATTTCGGCTAGTTTTTCGATTTATGCTAACCCTTTACTTATGTTACTATAATTTAGTATTCCTTGATGGTTTCCTAAATATTTCCATCATATTTAGTTCGTAAGTATTAAAATTCTCAAAAATATTTTACTGGTCTATAAATATGTTTAACATTTATTGGATGCATATGTATTTAACGATTGTAAATTTGTCATGGATATTTTTTTAAGCTCTACATAATCAAAAAGAAAAACAAAAGTTGGTAAGACATGACAATATTAAAAAGCTCTTTATTTACGCAAAAGTGAAACAATTTGTAAGTAAAAGCAGTAATCCATTATAGCATACACTGTACGAAATTCTCGTAAGAAAATTTTCATTTTAACTGTATTTTTTGCAGTAAACTGTCCAGTCATTAAACCGTATTTATAGATAACGGTCGCTGTACAGTATGAAGAAGTGTTCTCATTGGTTAGCCTAGAAATAAAACCACGGTTACTTTACCATATCCATGAAAATTCACTGATCAATATTTTTGTATAACTCGTCGTACGAAACATTTGTACACTGGTGTGCAAAACTTAAGCAACAAACACAAAATGCTAATTTCTGAACACGTGAGTACTCAAAAGGAAATTCTATAACGAGCAAGTGTAGAAAAGAGGTACTACCCTAACAGCACGGCCAGTCGATGTGAAGTCCCCTTGACGTCACACATGGTTAGAAGTGTCACAATCACTAAGGTGAATCCAAATATGGGATATTTCACTCTCTCATTATTACTCTCAAATGATTGTTAACACTGAAAAGTCACTGTGACTGTCGCTTTGTGATGGGTCACCACGTGACATTACAATGAAGTCACCTTGTGATTCTCAAGTCACTGTCAGTTGAAGACTGAACTTTGAAGTCATTGGGAGCATTGCATTGTGATGAGTCGTCATATAATGACACAATGAAGTCTTATGGTGACTTTCTGGTGATCGACACTCTATTGTGAAGTCATCATTGCACTCCTTTGTGAAAAGTCAAGAGATGATTTCATTTTCTGTCACTTGGGAACTCGTCACAGAACACCTATCATGATGACTTTACAATGGAGTGACAGTCACATGAGAGTCACAAGATGACTTCATTGTAAAGTCACCTGGTGGCTCGTCAAAAAGCAGCAGTCATGGTGACTGTTCAGTGGAGTGACCAAATGAGAGTAAAAATGAGACGAATGGAAGATATCACATTTCTGTTCATTGTAGTGACTGTGACAATTGTGACCATTTGTGATGTCAAGAAGACTTCACATCGACTGTCTGTGCTGTTAGGGTAGTACCTATTTTCTACACTTGCTGTTTATAAAATTTCCTTTTGAGTATTCACGTGTTCAGAAATTAGCATTTTGTGTTTGTTGCTTAAGTTTTGCACACTAGTGTAAATTAATGGGTAGTCCTAGGAGAATGGTAGAAACACCATTAATTTATATTCGTTCGACCAGTTATAATATATATATATATATATATATATATCTTTAGGTAATTGTTCATAAAGTGGCCGAAACTTTACCTTTATGCTGACTAACGAGAACGCATTATAATAGGGTTAAGTGACCGTTTTATACAAATACGCTTGAATTACTGAAAAAAATAATGCTGCAATTATAATTAAAAAGATCGTTTCCTTATGTAAATTTTTTTACAGTGCATGTTATAATCACATACCCTTTTTACACACAAATTATTCTCTTCTACTTAACTAAAAAACGTCTTTAATATTTCCCTGTCTCACAAACTTTTATTTTCTTTTTTGTTATGTATAGTTAAAAAAAAGAATATATTAATTAAACTGTCAAATTTATTAGAGATAAGTACGTATACGTCCAATAAATGTTAAACATATTTATAGACCAATAAAATATTTTTCAGAATTTTAATACTTGCGAGCTGATTATGATGAAAATATTGAGAAATGCTTCTCTTAACGATTTATTTTTTAAAAAGAAAAATCCGTTATCCCGTTTAATTTGCTGTACTTAATCAAAGTAATTGCCCTCTTTCCTTATTACACCTCTTTCAAATTTAAAACATCTAATGCCAAATATTTTGGTGTTAAGCTTTATTGGACAGTTATTGATATAAGCGAGGATTACTTTCTTTCTCTCCTGAGAGGCAAATACTTATAGAAACAGCGAAATGGACACTTAAAACAAATCTGAGTAAAACGTTACTTTACTAAGTACCTATTCTGTCTTAAACCTCTATACAAAATTCGTCTTCCAGTAATGCATCATCTTGCTTGATTGTTCCATTGCGTTCCTCTAGACTAGGCGCACTTACGTAAACCATTTCAACTGTACGAGAGAACAAAAGGTTTTAACTGGGAGGGTTATTATTGTAATTAATACCTCTGGCGATCACAGTTCAATGTAGGCACGCTGATAATTGAATCTCAAATTACCTGATAAAATGCGCTTAATTAATTGTGACGTAATTGTGGCGTAAAAATATTTGAATAATTATTTAGAATTGTAGCAAGGTCGCCTCTACTGATGCTTCATTTAGCATCCGTAATTTGAATGATAAAATAAAAATAGTCCGTATTTGATGGGTTGGTGCGAAGTATCTATGTTTTGACGCATATTACCTCAATTTTTCTCTTCTAATATTTTCAGGCGAATGTTGTTAACCTGCTCGGCTGACGTTTAATTGCACCTTTTAGTAAATGTTCTCATTCTGTGCGATTCGTTCGGCATGAGTAAAAGAGAGCATAGTTTTGGAAAAACGAGAATCATCATGTAACTAAGTAATTATGCTCTCTGTTTAGTGAGCATTGTTTTATGTATAGTTTTTGACGGATTTATGTTTTCAAACAACCTCCGCGAAATCTTATGTTTTGTGTTTACTCACTCAAATAATTGTTTATAAGGAGAATATTTTTCAGATGAAAGAACATGTTCTGTATTTAAAATGGTGGATATATTTATGCGTAGTGCCGGTTTTTACAAAGTGTGAAAGGTTATAATTTTCTTTATAGTACTGTTGCAGTTTATAACATTCAAACTCAAACTTCTATTTAATAAATTATTAAATACATGAAATTATATTATACAACATTTTTCTAAATAATTCCAGTTAATAATATGTCCAGTTGGTAAAAATCTAAGCCTAGAGGTCCTTTCAAAGACCTGTCCCCTGGATATGAAAATGGGCGTTGGTGGGTTCATACCCTTCGCAGTATTAAGATGAAATAATTCAATTTAAATATTTTTTGTAAGCAATACATCATTTACTGATTTTTAGATAAACTTTTGCAGATGATATTTTAAATTATAAGACATCTGTTATATATCGCGCCATTTTTTTTATGTGTAATTAGAGTTGCAGAGGCTAGAAAACACCCGGTTTAAACCTGGGAATAAACCGGGTTTTTTGGGAATAAACCAGGTCTTTTGGAAATAAACCTGGGACTAAACCGGGTCTATTGGAAATAAACCTGGGAATACACCGTTTTTTTGCAACTCAGTGTGTAATAGAAGCACATACAATTTACAATTTTTTGAATTTTACTGCAAACGAGATTTTATTTATGTCAAACATGCACTGCTCACAAAACGTATTAAAAAATAATGTAATATTAAATATAATACCCATGATTTAGAATTTAGTGTTCCCAATTCGCTATAAAGCTTTCAATGTCCTCCAATGTATTAAGGTGAAAGAAAATAAAATGATTTAATTAATTTTTGAAGGACATTTAGAATATATTTTTATTAATTAACTAAACTATTACAGGCGATAAAAAAAAAAAAAAAAAGACTTGTGTTCACTCTGATATGCCGTACACTTTATAATATATAATAAAATCGTATAAAAGTTGCATCACATAAAATTTAATTGCAATCAAGATTTTGCTTATGTTAAACATTCACTGCTCATAAAGCTCACTTAATAAAAAGTGTAATATTAAAAATAATATTCACGATTTATAATGTAATATTTATGATTCTAATAAAAATCTTTAATGCTTTTCAAAAAAATTAAGTAAGTAATACTGTTTAATTATTTTTTGAAGATTAATTTTTGACATTTAGAATTTGTTGAGAATAATTAAATTATTGCATGCTATATTCAAAATAATAAGATATTAGTGCACCGCAATATATCGCACAGCTTTTTTATTGCATAACAGTGCCACTTTAAAATTTTAAATTTTACCGCAATCAACATCTTATTAATATAAATCATCCACTATTAATAAAATGTATTTAATAAAAAATAATATAATATTAAACGTAATAGCCATAATTACTAATATAATATATATGAATCCTTTTAACGCTTTTAATATTCATCACCTGTAAAGATGAAAGCAAACATTATGATTTCACCAATTTTTAAAACAGCTATACGTATATTAACTCAATCAACTATTATAGACTATATTAAAATTAATAAGACCATCGTGCACTGTAATATATCGTATGGATTTTTTTCATGTATACTAGAATCCCATAAATATTTGGAGCTTTTTGAAACCAAGACTGTTCTTTATGCAAAACGCTAGCTGAACCGCTCGGCGTTGCTCGGTCCCATCAAAAATAGCACCAAACGCGAAAGCACCCTAAAAATCGCTGCACGAATTCCGAGTTAACTTTATTGAAAAGAGAACAAAATTTATTATATTGGGCTTGAAGATTGAAAACGCATTCCCTTTAATAATATGGAAAAATCGCAGCGAATCCATGTGAAAACACTAAAAGTCACGAAACTATATTTCAAAAGTCGCAGAGGACAAACTTTACAATATTGGGCTAAAATATTAAAACAGGATTTCTTTTATGAATGTCGAAAAATCCCAACGGGACAAGAAAAAACTCGAAAAATCGCATAAAAATCGTGAAAAAAAAACGCTGTATGAATACAGAATAAACTTCATTGAAAAGACGAAATTTACAATATTCTGCTACGAGATAAAAACTGGATTAGAGTTTTACTAATGCGGAGAAATCGCCGTGAAACTATAAAAATAACCCGCTAAAAATCAAAATAAAAAATTCTAAAAATAAAAAACTCACAGAGGACAAAATTTACTACAATGGACTAAAACGTTATAATTGTAATTTTTTTCACGAACGCAGAAATCGATGCGAAGCGCTAAAAATCGCATTGAAAATCGCGGAAGACAACATGTACTATATTAGACTAAAAGTTTGAAACAAAATTCCTTTTACTAATGTAGATAACTCGTCCCAAAACGCGGAAAAACTTTAAAAATCGCCTAAAAAAAAAGTTCGCGAAAAAGTCAAAAATCACTGTATGAATTCCGAATAAACTTTATTGAAAAGAGGAAAAAATTACAATACTGTGCTAAAAGGTTATAACCAAATTATTTTTACTGATGGAAAAAATCACTGTGATACAAAAAAGAAAAAAAAACCTCGCTAATAATTGCATAAAAATTTCTAAAAATTCAAAAACCGCAGAGGACAAAATTTACTGCAGTGGACTAAAACATTGTAACCAAAATTATTTCTCAAATGTCAAAAACCGACGCAAAACGCGAACAAACGGTAAAATTCGCTTTGAAAATCACGGAAGACAAAATGTACTATATTAGACTAAATGTTTGAAACAGAATTCCTTTTACGAATGTCAACAATTCGCCGCGGAGAGCGAAAAAATACTGAAAATCGCTTTGAAAATTGCATCAAAAATCGCAAAAACGTCAAAAACGTGAAGGACAAAATTTACCATATTAGGCTAAAAGTTTGAAACCGAATTCTTTTTACAACAGATCGCAAAAAATTGCATTAAAATTCGCGGAGGAAAAAATTTACTATATTAGGTGAAAAGTTTGAAACCTAATTCTTTTCACGAATGTCAAAACATCGCCGCAGATCGCGAAAAACGCAAAAAAGTGCATTAATTAGCTCAAAAAATTAAAAAATCGCAGAGAACAAAATTTATTATAGTGGGCCAAAATATTGTAATCGTAATTATTTCACGAATGTCAAAAAATCGCCGCGAAATCTTAATTGTTGCTAAATATTACAATAAAATTCGCCAAAAATTCAAAAATCGAGGCGATTAAATTTACTATATTAAGCTAAAAGTTTGAAACTGAATTCAGTTTTACTAAAGTTGAAAAATCACTATGAAATGCGACAGAACTCAAAAAATCGTATTAAAAAATTCGCCAAATGTTAAAAAATCGCTTTACGAATTCCGAATAACTTTATTGAAAAGAAGACAAAATTCACTATGCTGAACTAAGACATTGTAACGAAAATCCTTTCACAAATATAAAAAAATCGACGCGGAACGCGAAAAAACGCTAAAAATCTCACATTAAAAATCTCTAAAAATTAAAAAATCGCACAGGACAAACCTTAATATAGTGAAGCAAACTATTGTGACCGAAATTACTTTACGAATGCCAAAAATCGCTTCAAAACGTGAAAAATCACCAAAATCCCTATAAAAATTCCAATAAAAATCGCTAAAAATTCAAAAATCGAGGAGAACAAAATTTACTATATTAGGCTAAAAGTTTAAAAAACGCAAATTTCTTTTCTCATTATTTATTTAATTCATTATCATTGTCATTTTGTTCTTTTTATCAGTAAATTTCTCTTGTGCCATTAGTTTTTCGCTAAAAATAAGAAAAATTACCGTCCGATTTTTACAAAAATTTATACACCAATGTAAAAAAAAAATTCTACTTCTGCTCTGAAATTTTCAAATTGATATCGTAATTAGTCTTCTTAATTTTCTCTGATTAGTAAAAATTCTCAATTGATTTCCTCTCATTTCCATATCGTCGAAATTTTACAAAAAATTTACACCTATGTAAAAGATTTTCTACTTCTGCTCTGAAATTTTCAAATTGATACCGTAATTAGTTTTCTTATATTTAGCTGATTAGTGAAAATCCTCAATTTATTCCCTTTTTCTTTTTCAAATGAGGTTGGGGAGTCGGCCGATATGCGAAAACGGATCTTTTTTTTTTTTTTTTTTTTTTTTTTTTTTTTTTTTATCAGTTTTTAATTCACGTTCCTATTTCATTCTTTCTTGGATTTTGTATGAAAATGTTTTTGGCGCCAGTTAGCTTTTTTGTTAATAATAAGATAAATTACTGTCCGATTTTTATAAAATTTATACACGGATGTAAAACAATTCTCTACTTATGCTCTGAAATTTTCAAATCGATACCTTAAGTAGTTTTCTTAATATCCGCTGATTATTAAAAATTCCCAATTTCATTCATTTCTGCTCAGAAATCGAGTTTGCTTTTGCCATTTTGTAGAAAAAAAAAATCACTTTTTAATTGAGGTTTTTAATAAATACCTCGGCTAATTTCAGAGCGATTTCTTCAAAAATCAAAACTCCGGATTTCCCGGATTTATCCGCGTCAATCGGTACATTCAGCGGCACCCAACCCCTCCGCTGCGCGGAGCCTTTCCCCTCAAAACGTGAAAAATCACTAAAAAAACAAAAAAGAAAATTAAAAATCTAATCAAAAAATCCAAAATTGGGCTTCGAAGTGCATACATACATAGAGGTATACATTCTTACCACATTTGCAGCTCTGCGTGCAGCGATCTCTTCATAACACAGCTGGCAGACACATTTAAGAAAAAATGTAATATCAAACAAAATATTTATTTTTATGATGTAATTATGCACGGTTATCTTTAAAACATTTAAGGCACTGCACAATAATAAACTGGAGAAAAATAATGCGATTTAATTAATTTTTAATCAACAAATGACATTTAGAATTTACTGATATTAATTAAATAAGCTATTGCAGACTATATTCATAATAATAAGTCATCAGTGCAGTAAACATACTGCACAGATATTTCAATGTGTAACGGAATCACGTAAAAATTTGGAGATTTAATACCAGACGAGATCGTATTTATAGCAGACGTTCACTTCCTATAAAACGCACTTAAAAAAATAATGTAATATTACGATTTATACTTATGATTTATAATGTAATATTCACGATTATACTTAAAGTCTTTAATTTACTTCATAATATTAAGGTGCAAACAAGTAATACGATTTAATTAATTTTTAGTGCAACTAATGACATTTAGATTTTCTGATATAACATAAATAAACTATTTCAGACTATATTAAAAATAATATGACATTTGCGCACTGCAGTATAACGTACAGGTTTTTTAATGTATGACAGAATCACGACAACATTGTCATACACATACTAGCTATAAAACGCACTTAATAAAAATAATGTACTATTAAATATAATACTTAATATTTATAATGTAATAATCCCAATTATATTTAAAGCTTTTAATTTACTGCATATAGTATTAGGGTGAAAGTAAGTAATACGAGTTAATTAATTTTAGATTTTCTGATGTAATATAAATAAACTATTGCAGACTATATTCTAAATAATAAGATATATAGGTTCACTGCAATATAACGTACAGGTTTTTTAATGTATGACGGAATCACAAAAACATTTTGATATTTAATCGCAATCAAGGTGTTATTCATGACAAACAAGCCCGGCCTATAATGCATATTTAATAAAAATAACGTAAAATTAAACGCAACATTCATGCTATCTTATAAATCCTTTAATGAAATTCATATAATTAAAATAAACATATATAATAAGATTTGATTAATTTTTCAAGCAACTAAAGACATTTGTAACTTAGTGGTATATTATAAATAAACTATGTAATAGAAATAGAATATAATAAAAATTGAATATAATATAACATATAATATAAATAGATATTGTGCACTGCAATATATCGTACGGATTTTTTAATAACGGAACCACACAAAAATTTGGAGATTTAGCGGCAATCGAAATCATATTTATACAAAGTGCTTATAAAGGTATTAGTACTTAATAAAAATAGTATAATATTAAAAGCCAACAATGTACATTTTCGCGAAAGAGAAACAAAATTGTAACCAAATAAAATGCATTTCTATTAATATCTATGTTTCTTTACTAATCTGTCAATCTATTCGTAATCTACATCGAAAATATGGTGGCAAATGTAAATAGAACAAAGAAAATTAAATATTTTTCAAAAGAAATACCCAATAAAACAATTGGTTAAAGCTTATATAAGCCGAAATATGAATTCTTTCAGCAATTTGAATGTAAATATTAATCGAATCATGCGAAATCAAATATTTTGCAAAAGAAAATTCATCTCAAAACAATTGAAAATGCAAGAGAAATCACAGGGTTACTAATTTTGTTTTGAAACAGCAAACATATATTTATATTGACACACAAGATAAAATGAAAACTGACGAAGTTGTACTAATATACTTCAGTTAGTAGAAATCTTTTTCTGTTTTATAAGTGTTTCATTTTTAAGCTTGAAATCTTTAGCGTGTGTTAACATTTTCTTACAATTGTTTGCTTATGATATATCTTACACATTTAATTAGTTTCTAATTCCAGCATTTTTCACCCTTTTCAATATTATATTTACATTTCGACACCGACAATGCCTTTTTGATACAGATCAAGGGATTCATTTCTATATTTGATAATTTTATTTCTCTGATTATTGAGTTCAAAATATTATTTTAACTTTATTTTTTAAAAGAAAGAATTATATACAGATTTAATTTGCGATTCACAGAATTTGGTGTTATAATGAATAACATACCCAGTAAAAGACAAATAAAATTTTAATTTTACAAGATGATTTAATAAAAATTAAGTGATTCTCTATGATAGAGAAACATTGTCTTTCACGCCTTCGTAAACATTTGTTATTTAATAAAAATGAATCTACTTCTTCTTTGACAAAGAGTATATTATTATCAGAGGATATCTAACCTTAATTTTTTACTCATCTTATAATATCATGCACCAATTTTTAGACTCAATATTTGAATGCTATTTCCCAGATGATATTTTAAACAATTTTAATTATTAGGTATATTTAGTAAGAAATACTACCTATTGCATTCTCCCCTAAGTTAGAATTTTTGAAAAATTTTTGCAGATCTACGCCGATTATGACTCCCAGAACCCAAAACCACCCCCAGTTCAAAACTTTATCTCTCTGTCTATCTATCTATCTATGTCACTTTTTATGGACACGATAACTCGAATAATTCTGCACAAATCTTTTCCAAACTAATACATAGAATCAAGGGGCATAAAATCTCGGTCAAGTTCGTTAATGGGCAAAATCGAACCAAGGTGGGGGGAAATAGGGGGGGGGGTTGTGAAAACAGAAAAAACGCCATAATTTCTGAATTATTATATGTATCGAATCCGTTTAAGTTATTATTACTTCTGGGAAAAGGGCCGAAAATTTATGTATGGCAAATTTTTTATATCGTTAAAAATGGCCCCAAGGGGGGGGGGGGGGAAAGGGGATTTTCGAAGAAAAAAATTCATAACTTCGTCAATTCCTAAGATATTAAATCCGCTTAAATTTATTATAAATCCTCTTAATATTATCTAAAACTTTTGTATTGACAAGTTTTTTATAGGACCAACCCTTATAGCAATAAAAAATTAAAAACAAAACAAATCCCTGCCAGTTTCCGCCTGCAAACAAGTTAGGTTTCAAAGTGGGCGGTTCATCGGTTTCGCACCATGGCAAAAAGGTCATTTCTTCCGCAATTCCCAACAAACAGGCGCCCCACGGTCTGCGTCTTCGAAATCTACCTGTGCATGTAGGCCGAGCCGTCAGGGATTTTTAGGACAAATTGGAAACTGTACGTCAAACGTGACAAATGAGGTGCCTTCGTACTATAACTAGTTATATATATATATTTATATCGTCTGTTATTATGCTATGATTAATTTCCGTAATAAAAATAAGTACATGTGACGTCGAGTGGAATAAAAACGGCCAATAATAAATAGAAAAAACATTTATTTGAAGTAAAGCATGATTGCAATGCACTACAGTTCAACGTCAGAAAGGAGACGACGATAAATTTTTATAGGAATATGTTTTAACACATCCGGAAATCCTTCGTCCGTTGGTGTCGGCTGTGCAATGACCTTCGTGGCCGCAACTTCGAACAATTTCTATAAAAAATGTGTCGTCGTCGCCTTTCTGACGTTGAACTGTAATGCATTCTAATCATGCTTGAAGTCATATCAATGTTTTTTCTACTTATTATTGGCCATTTTTGTTCCGCCCTTCATAACTGTTTTTGCAATTTTCTTCCACTAAACGCGGGGTTTGCGACCCCATGTTTTGTAGTAAGCTTTCATCCTCTTTATGCCTTCTACCATCCCTCATAATTTGTCGGTCGAATTTTGGAACACCCTTTGTACATTTGAATATTAGTATCTTAATAGTTAGAGCAAGAGGTTGAATTTACTTTCAGCTTTTTTTCAAAATGAGAATTTAAACATTATTCTATAACACAAAATATCGCAGATCAAAAAGTTATGCATACAATGTTAAAGGGAGATTCTGGTATAGATTCGTAAATGATGGAGAATATTTAGCATTTTTTAAATAAAAAACTAAAGACGATCGCAATCTGGCTTTTTTATATTTTAATATATATATGCATTGAATATTAAAAATAATATAATTTTTTAATGTATTTAAATATTTAAGCAATGAAAGCTATTCTTCATAGCAATTATCCGAAAATTTCTTCCAGACAGTGGGGTATTTAGCCCCTCAGTAATTAATCTGAAAAAAAAAAATAGTTTTAAACTTTATTAAATTGCTGAGGTAGAGAAGAATGTTAAAAAAATTAATTAACATTTTTTTCGTACATTTTCAAATCAAACTTTTTAAGGATTTTTTTTTCATATTCGCACTCTATATGTGTCGCTCGACGTGAAGAAGTTAAATAATATAAAATATAGAGAAAGAAGAAAGAAGAACTGATTGTGAAGATTAAAAAAAACTTTTAAAACGAGGACGGAAAATACTACAGATTCCTAGCATTTATATTTGTAGCAAACATTATCTTCTGGTTGATGGAAAATGCATGTAACAGCAGTAATAAATTTATCCAAATATCCTAAAAATTTTTCATGAAAAAACACCTTACGTCTTTTAGAAGAATTTTCCTTCTATTCAATGCCATTTATTCTTTTTAAAAAAAAAATAGCGAGATGAAAAAGTAATCGTCAAAGAAAAGAGAGTAAAAATCTATAATTTAAAAATCTATATTTATATTTGTAGCAAAAATTATCTTCTTGTTGATGGAAAATGCATGTAACAGCAGTAATGAATGTATCCAAATATTCTAAAATTTTTTCATGAAATTACTGCTATAAAAGTCTTACCTTACGTATTTTAGAAGAATTTCCCTTCTATTCAATTGCATTTATTCTTAAAAAAAATTAGCGAGATGAAAAAGCAATCGTCAAAGAAAAGACAGTAAAAATCTATAATTTAAAAATATATATTTATATTTGTAGCAAAAATTATCTTCTGGTTGATGGAAAATGCATGTAACAGCAGTAATAAATTTATCCAAATATTCTAAAAAATTTTCATGAAAAACACCTTACGTCTTTTAGAAGAATTTTCCTTCTATTCAATGCCATTTATTTTTATTCTTTAAAAAAAATTAGCGAGATGAAAAAGTAATCGTCAAAGAAAAGAGAGTAAAAATCTATAATTTAAAAATCCATATTTATATTTATAGCAAAAATTATCTTCTGGTTGATGGAAAATGCATGTAACAGCAGTAATAAATTTATCCAAATATTCTAAAAATTTTTCATGAAATTATTGCTATAAAACGTCTTACCTTACGTCTTTTAGGAGAATTTCCCTTCTATTCAATAGCATTTATTCTTAAAAAAAAAAAAAAAAAAAAAAAAAAAATCAGCGAGATGAAAAAGTAATCGTCAAAGAAAAGACAGTAAAAATTTATAATTTAAAAATATATATTTATATTTGTAGCAAAAATTATCTTCTGGTTGATGGAAAATGCATGTAACAGCAGTAATAAATTTATCCAAATAGTCTAAAAAATTTTCATGAAAAAACACCTTACTTCTTTTAGAAGAATTTCCCTTCTATTCAATAGCATTTATTCTTAAAAAAAAAAAAAAAAAAAAAAAAATCAGCGAGATGAAAAAGTAATCGTCAAAGAAAAGACAGTAAAAATCTATAATTTAAAAATATATATTTATATTTGTAGCAAAAATTATCTTCTGGTTGATGGAAAATGCATGTAACAGCAGTAATAAATTTATCCAAATAGTCTAAAAATTTTTCATGAAATTACTGCTATAAAAGTCATACCTTACGTCTTTTAGAAGAATTTCCCTTCTATTCAATTGCATTTATTCTTAAAAAAAATTAGCGAGATGAAAAAGTAATCGTCAAAGAAAAGACAGTAAAAATCTATAATTTAAAAATCTATATTTATATATGTAGCAAAAATTATCTTCTGGTTGATGGAAAATGCATGTAACAGCAGTAATAAATTTATCCAAATATCCTAAAAATTTTTCATGAAAAAACACCTTACGTCTTTTAGAAGAATTTTCCTTCTATACAATGCCATTTATTCTTTAAAAAAAATTAGCGAGATGAAAAAGTAATCGTCAAAGAAAAGAGAGTAAAAATCTATAATTTAAAAATCCATATTTATATTTATAGAAAAAATTATCTTCTGGTTGATGGAAAATGCATGTAACAGCAGTAATAAATTTATCCAAATAGTCTAAAAATTTTTCATGGAATTATTGCTATAAAACGTCTTACCTTAAGTCTTTTAGAAGAATTTCCTTTCTATTCAATAGCATTTATTCTTAAATAAAATAGCGAGATGAAAAAGTAATCGTCAAAGAAAAGACAGTAAAAATCTATAATTTAAAAATATATATTTATATTTGTAGCAAAAATTATCTTCTGGTTGATGGAAAATGCATGTAACAGCAGTAATAAATTTATCCAAATATTCTAAAATTTTTTCATGAAAAAACACCTTACGTCTTTAGAAGAATTTCCCTTCTATTCAATAGCATTTATTCTTAAAAAAATTTAGCGAGATGAAAAAGTAATCGTCAAAGAAAAGAGAGTAAAAATCTATAATTTAAAAATCCATATTTATATTTATAGCAAAAATTATCTTCTGGTTGATGGAAAATGCATGTAACAGCAGTAATAAATTTATCCAAATAGTCTAAAAATTTTTCATGAAATTATTGCTATAAAACGTCTTACCTTAAGTCTTTTAGAAGAATTTCCTTTCTATTCAATAGCATTTATTCTTAAATAAAATAGCGAGATGAAAAAGTAATCGTCAAAGAAAAGACAGTAAAAATCTATAATTTAAAAATATATATTTATATTTGTAGCAAAAATTATCTTCTGGTTGATGGAAAATGCATGTAACAGCAGTAATAAATTTATCCAAATATTCTAAAATTTTTTCATGAAAAAACACCTTACGTCTTTAGAAGAATTTCCCTTCTATTCAATAGCATTTATTCTTAAAAAAATTTAGCGAGATGAAAAAGTAATCGTCAAAGAAAAGAGAGTAAAAATCTATAATTTAAAAATCCATATTTATATTTATAGAAAAAATTATCTTCTGGTTGATGGAAAATGCATGTAACAGCAGTAATAAATTTATCCAAATAGTCTAAAAATTTTTCATGGAATTATTGCTATAAAACGTCTTACCTTAAGTCTTTTAGAAGAATTTCCTTTCTATTCAATAGCATTTATTCTTAAATAAAATAGCGAGATGAAAAAGTAATCGTCAAAGAAAAGACAGTAAAAATCTATAATTTAAAAATATATATTTATATTTGTAGCAAAAATTATCTTCTGGTTGATGGAAAATGCATGTAACAGCAGTAATAAATTTATCCAAATATTCTAAAATTTTTTCATGAAAAAACACCTTACGTCTTTAGAAGAATTTCCCTTCTATTCAATAGCATTTATTCTTAAAAAAATTTAGCGAGATGAAAAAGTAATCGTCAAAGAAAAGACAGTAAAAATTTATAATTTAAAAATATATATTTATATTTGTAGCAAAAATTATCTTCTGGTTGATGGAAAATGCATGTAACAGCAGTAATAAATTTATCCAAATAGTCTAAAAAATTTTCATGAAAAAACACCTTACTTCTTTTAGAAGAATTTCCCTTCTATTCAATAGCATTTATTCTTAAAAAAAAAAAAAAAAAAAAAAAAATCAGCGAGATGAAAAAGTAATCGTCAAAGAAAAGACAGTAAAAATCTATAATTTAAAAATATATATTTATATTTGTAGCAAAAATTATCTTCTGGTTGATGGAAAATGCATGTAACAGCAGTAATAAATTTATCCAAATAGTCTAAAAATTTTTCATGAAATTACTGCTATAAAAGTCATACCTTACGTCTTTTAGAAGAATTTCCCTTCTATTCAATTGCATTTATTCTTAAAAAAAATTAGCGAGATGAAAAAGTAATCGTCAAAGAAAAGACAGTAAAAATCTATAATTTAAAAATCTATATTTATATATGTAGCAAAAATTATCTTCTGGTTGATGGAAAATGCATGTAACAGCAGTAATAAATTTATCCAAATATCCTAAAAATTTTTCATGAAAAAACACCTTACGTCTTTTAGAAGAATTTTCCTTCTATACAATGCCATTTATTCTTTAAAAAAAATTAGCGAGATGAAAAAGTAATCGTCAAAGAAAAGAGAGTAAAAATCTATAATTTAAAAATCCATATTTATATTTATAGAAAAAATTATCTTCTGGTTGATGGAAAATGCATGTAACAGCAGTAATAAATTTATCCAAATAGTCTAAAAATTTTTCATGGAATTATTGCTATAAAACGTCTTACCTTAAGTCTTTTAGAAGAATTTCCTTTCTATTCAATAGCATTTATTCTTAAATAAAATAGCGAGATGAAAAAGTAATCGTCAAAGAAAAGACAGTAAAAATCTATAATTTAAAAATATATATTTATATTTGTAGCAAAAATTATCTTCTGGTTGATGGAAAATGCATGTAACAGCAGTAATAAATTTATCCAAATATTCTAAAATTTTTTCATGAAAAAACACCTTACGTCTTTAGAAGAATTTCCCTTCTATTCAATAGCATTTATTCTTAAAAAAATTTAGCGAGATGAAAAAGTAATCGTCAAAGAAAAGAGAGTAAAAATCTATAATTTAAAAATCCATATTTATATTTATAGCAAAAATTATCTTCTGGTTGATGGAAAATGCATGTAACAGCAGTAATAAATTTATCCAAATAGTCTAAAAATTTTTCATGAAATTATTGCTATAAAACGTCTTACCTTAAGTCTTTTAGAAGAATTTCCTTTCTATTCAATAGCATTTATTCTTAAATAAAATAGCGAGATGAAAAAGTAATCGTCAAAGAAAAGACAGTAAAAATCTATAATTTAAAAATATATATTTATATTTGTAGCAAAAATTATCTTCTGGTTGATGGAAAATGCATGTAACAGCAGTAATAAATTTATCCAAATATTCTAAAATTTTTTCATGAAAAAACACCTTACGTCTTTAGAAGAATTTCCCTTCTATTCAATAGCATTTATTCTTAAAAAAATTTAGCGAGATGAAAAAGTAATCGTCAAAAGAAAAGAGAGTAAAAATCTATAATTTAAAAATATACCTTCAATTCTAAAGCATATGATTGCACTTAAAGATTAAAAAATAAAAAGAAGTCAGTTCTTAAAAATACCAATCTATAAATCACGGTCTAGAAAGACGATACGGTAATTCCGATTTTGACATTTGAATAAAAATGAATAACTTTCTGTAATAAATTTCAGAAACATAATTTTTTCAAAACTGCCATAAATCTTCGCATTGCGCTGGTGTTTAAAAAGAGCTAGGAATATATTCTTACGTCGAAGCACGTTAAATCAATACTGTCCTAAGATGAAAACAGTTTTTCTACAAAATTATGTAAGCATTTTCATACTGCCAGAATAAGATGTGTTAAAAAAATGTTTGATACATTTTACAGTTCAATCGCGAAAATGTAAAAATGGGACATTCAATAAAAGGAATTTTAGGTTAAATTGAAATGGATTTTTTTGCACATTTGCTGTTTAAAGATAATTATTTTCCAATTTAAGAACAATTGTTTTTGTTTTTTCTTTAGTGTGCTAAAAAGTTATATGTTTTCTTTATTTCTAAACATCGCATTTTTTTTTTTTTTCACCGTTATATAGGGGGGAAAAGATACTTTCAAATGTAATTTGTTTGAAAACTGTATCACAATTTACTCATTTTTATAGCAATTAAATTAAATTTCACGCATAATTTTTTTAAAATCTATATCACCTGCAGACGATTACAAAATGTTAGTCCGTTTGCACTTTAAACAATATAACAAGAACGAAAAATCATGCTTCAAGCATAGATTATGTAACACTTTCCAACGCTTCCAAAATAATTTTACAAATCATACTGTTTAATAAGCTGAAAGATAGCATCTAAGTAAATACTTTGGAAAACGCATAACATATTTAAAAACATAATTTAAGGAATTTGCAACCTATACAGTATTCGGAAAAATATCCGAATACTTTTATTCAGCCCTGTATATGATCTATAAATTTGTATATATACTACATAGGATGCTAAATTTTAGTTCAGTTAGGAAAAGCGTTAGCACAGTTTAAAATTCTCCTTCTGGAGTTTGTCAATAAATGGAAATGTGTTCGCGAATTTTTGTGCTTCCCTGTATATGATCTGCAGAATTTATACACACCACGTAAATACACAAAAAGTGAGTTAAATTTAAAATCGCGTTCAGTAACTTAAAACGCACTTCCAGGAATTATTGTAAACAGACAGTAGAGAATTCTTTTGTGTCTCCCTGTAAATGAACTATGACTGCTATACGCACAATATTCTGTAGTAAGCCTCTTGTAATGCACCTTAGTGATATATATAAATTTCAATGCGTTTAAAATAATGAAACATTATTTAAATAAACCGCAGATGATTTTTCTCCATAGATGTAATGTAACGGAATTATTTTGACTGTTCCTGTAAAGTTACTATGCACACCCTATTCCATATTAAGCTTCTTGTAATACACCTTAGTGATATATATCAATTACAATGTGTTTGAAATTGAGTAACATCATTAAAATAAACCGCAAATGATTTTTCCCCATATATAGCAATGTAACGAAATTATTTTGAGTGTCCCTGTAAAAAACTATAAGTGCTACACACTTCCGTTGAAATAGGGAACATGCTATAGAGTACTACAATAACATATAAAAATTGCAGAGCAATCCGAGCATATTTACGGGAGTTAGAGCACGGCCAGACGGCCAGACGGCCATACGGCCATCCGGCCAGACAAACCGAAGTCATAAACACTTTTCAACTAGGTTGGAAAGTGTTAAAAAGTTGAGCATTTGTTTCCAGCTAATATTCAATAACGAAATTAAAACTTCATTAAGAAATAAATAAAATAGTGTAAATAGAATACAAATTTAACCAGACATGTAAGTGAAATAAGCGCTTAAAACCGCTGAAATTATGAGAATAATAATAAAATAAAATAAACTGCTGTCGATAACGAAATTTTTAGCGATTTCTTCGGCTATTAACTTCTGGCACGAAGCCAATACGAAATTTTCGCTTTTAATAAATTTAAAAATTTTTGTTGAATATATTATTGACATATTTCATATAAAAATGCTCTTTGGTGCTATTAGGGGGCAATAGAAAATAGTAAATGTAAAAATCTATTAGAGTTTTCAATTAAAAAAATAAATAAATGGTTTTCACATACAGGGTGTCCATAATTAAACGACCCTACTTTAACGTTATCTACAGACGAAACTATTCATCAGAAAATTGTGAAATTTTAAGGCGAACATAATGGGAATTTATTTGAGCCAAAAAATAGTTCAAAATTTCGCCGCCAGAGGGCTTTTTTTAATGAACTACACATTTAGCATACATTTGCGATAGTTTACAAATTTTATTACAACAAAAGATGCTCAACAAAACTTTTTTCGCGACATATTCTTAGCATTTCCCAAAACATACTGCGGTCAAATGTGGAACAAGCTATCTTACTATTCAAGATGGTAGATGAAAATCATGGCCGTCATGTAGAACATGATATGTTGTAATAAAATTTACTATCGTAAAGTATGCTAAATGTGTAATTCGTTAAAAAACGCCCTTTGGTGGCGAAATTTTGAACTAATTTTTTATTCTCTCAAACAAATTCCCATCCCTTCATTATGTTCTCCACAGAATTTCACAACTTTCTGACTAATAGTTCGTCTGTAGACAACTTTAAAGAAGGGTCGTTTAATTATGGACACCCTGTATATTCTCTATCCCGGGAATCCCGGGTTGGATGCCATAGTGCCATTAAAGGGACCTTGTGACATTAAAACTTTTACAACCAACCACACAATCATTCTTATTAAAACTGGAATAACATAAAAGAATTTAAAGATGTTATTAATTAATACGAGTTTTTATTGAAGTAACAACAACACAAAGTCATGTGACACAGCAAAAAAGTGATTTCAGTGAAAAAGTTATGGCGCACTTATAAAAGCCCTAAAATACAGAGAAATTCAGTTTGCTGAACTTTTATGTTAATGCATAGCAACCCAAATTTCATAAGAGATTTTTTTTTTATAAATGGAACCTTCAAATCAATAAAGTTTGAAAAATATCGGAGTGTCCCATTTTACTAACTCTCCTTGTCAGACAAATCATAACTCCCTAATAGTACGATATGATATGAAATTATAGTGATATCAAAGATCGCCACAATAGTCACAGTTCCATAGTTCAAGTACTTTAAATAGTCACCCAGTAACTTGCAAGTGAATGTCATTCTGTGACTCCAGTGTGAAGATAATCACACAGGATCCACGGACTGGGCTTTTAACAGTTGCGAAACTATTAAGAGTATTATTTAAATAATATTGCATTAAATGCAATTCCTTTTTTGCGTCAACTGTGATTCTTCTCAAAATGGACCATATGAACGTCACAGTGAATTAGATTTGTTTAGTTTAAATGTCGCGAGACGACATAGTTTCGTCGTGGAGTATAACAGATCGTATATAAGCGTTCGAAAAAGATCGCCTAAGAGCTCAATTATACAAAGTGATCAAAGTGATCAAAGATAATCACACAGGATCCACGGACTGGGCTTTTAACAGTTGCGAAACTATTAAGAGTATTATTTAAATAATATTGCACTAAATGCAATCCCTTTTTTTGCGTCAACTGTGATTCGTCTCAAAATGTACCATATGAACGTCACAGTGAATTGAATTTGTTTAGTTTAAATGTCGCGAGACGACATAGTTTCGTCGTGGAGTATAAGAGATCGTATAAGAGTTCGAAAAAGATCGCCTAAGAACTCAATTATACAAAGTGATTTAGAACTTATGAGCAAAACTTTACAGGGTATTTGAACACACTATACAAGGAACATTGTTTTTGTATAAAAACCAGGATCACATAATCCACTTTTTTGTCAAAAATACAGAGTTTGTATCACTCCAAGCCAAACCTTGATCTTCATTTTTAATTTCAACAATAATGAAGACGTTTCATCAAAATTTCCAACGAAGAAATTTCATTTTGTCCGAAATGTGATCACATCAAGGGAAGTACTGGAATTGTATTGTAATTCGGGCAGTGACATTCAATGTACGGTGAGATGCATTTCGAATTATGAATTGTCTAGCTCAGTGTGTTTTTGGACGCGAATGATGGCCATCGCCTGTACTTCTCATGATGCCATCACATTTCACAGAAATCCAAGTATGTCTGCTGAAAATATCGTTGCAATATCTTCATTATTGTTAAAGTTATGGGTGATTCTCCGATTAGTGGGGAATTTCACTCTGTGATTTAGTGAAAAATGAAAGTTAAATTTTAAACAATTTTTCATTATAAATAGATAAAGTATAGGATGGGGAGTAATATACAATATTCCGGCTTAAACTTTAAACAGTATTTTTTTTTAACATTAATTTATAAATTAATTTGGTAACCGATATACTTTGTAAAATACTTTCATAGTGATTAAATACAAATTAATTTTAAAAACTCCCCAGGAAAACAATTTTCATCATACACAACTGCAACTCAAATTTCTACACTTTCTAAAACAGGAGTTGATACTTGAGAACCTTTCCAATCATTAGGAATATTCTAAAAATAGGAAGAAAGTCTACGAATGATGGCTCTTAACTATAATGTTGGCATTTTTCATTTGCGTCACATGTGAATAGCTTAAATAACGCAGTTGATGTTTACCATTTTCAAATTTATTCCAGGTGACATGATAATTTCATTGAAAGGAGACAGAAGTGACAGGGACAGTAGTGATAAAATTAGGGAAAATTGCTTCTGTAAACATAGTGAGTTAATCTTAGTAAGACTGTAATATGACATTTTGAACTAAACAAAAATATGTTATATTACGACAAAATAATAAATGAATAAAAATAATAAGCAGAATATTTAAGTAAGGGAGAGTATTGACAAGTAATAAACATATTTTTATCTTTCTATTCATTTTGCAACTTGTAACTTCTTTTAAAGTCCAGAAAATTAAACCTTGTGATTTTCTCAGCAATCATGATTGCTGCTTCTACTAAATTCCGCCGTCCCCTAAATTTTTTCTGCCTTCCTGGTGGTCACAGGAGCATTTTTATACAAAGAGACAGTAGTGACATAAAAACTAGGGGACAATGCTTCCCTGGCACAGAAGAAATATAAAATTAGTTTTAATTTTCTTCTTTATTTTGTACTTTAGAATATAAATTTTTATTTTGGATAGAAAAAATTATTAAATAGCTTGTAATTAGATTTCATATTGTTCCAGAAAATGAGTGCATGAGCTGAGAAACAAGGGACAGAAATGACAATTTGAACATTTAAAATACTATTGGAGTAAAATTTAGAGTTATTTTCTTGAAAATACCTGTTTAAATTATAGAAAGACATTAAAAAATATATTTTATGCTATTAAAAACTATATAAATAACAACAACAACAACAACAACAACAAAAAAACCCAGCAAATAACGCCAAGGGAAACAAGTTACCCACTTATTGAAGAATCGCCCTTATAAACCAAAATCCGGGTTCGGCTTAGAGTGAAACACGCTGTATTTTAGACTGAATAGGTGGATTTGCCAAGGTGGTTTCCTGTACAAAAAAATGTTTGTTGTAGCATGTTCTATCACACCTTAAATTTCTTCCCATGACTTGTGAATCACCTTGTATACATTTTACATAATATTATTTACATGAGAATGGGGGATCAAATTCACTTTCTTTTAGAAGAAGAGCCTTGAAGTTTTTATTACCATACTGAATTGAAAATTCTTTTTAGAAAAGCTTTTGAAAGCATTTATTACTTTATAAAATTTTCCTTTTGTAATAACATCTCCAATAAATATGATGTATAGTAAATGGATGATATTTATCGAAAGATGTCTTTCACAGTCGATATACCTTAGCCTTTAAATATGTAAGAATTCAATTTATTCAAATAGCATTCTTATGTACATTTCCAAAGCAAACACATCTGACATCGATGACGCGAATTCGGAAGTCATGTGCATCACACAGAGAGGTGGTTTTCTCTTAACTGTAATTTATCACAGTTCAATTCTGTGACACCTCCTCGGTAGAAACGGATTATAAAACGTTAAACAAACCAACCAATTTTCGCCAGCCATCATTCAAATGTACCGCTTTCCATTTGTTATTTCCTCAACAGCGTCTGGTTTTGGTTTTCTGAAATATCATATAAAACTCGATTAATATTTGGAAACCATCAAGAGAAGGACATATTTTTTTCACTAGGCACTGAAGGCTTCATCATCGACCCCAAAGTGAAAGAAAAGAGTATAGATGAATATAAATTTTTATAATTTAATTTTAAATTTAATGCTTTTTACTTTCTTCTATCTTTATAAGAAGGAAGTATTGGATTCATGAAAATTTTCGACTTCCGGTTTTCAACGGATTTATACGTTTTAGAAGGTCCTGAACACGAAGTGACCATTTTTAGAAAATGTCTGTCTGTGACTCTGTCTGTCTGTATGTGACAAAAATTTTGTGGGCGCTCTATCTCAAGAACTAATGCACGAAATTTAATAAAACTTTATATTCAGTTAATCCCTGATATAAATTGGTGCTGATTAGTTTTTGGTGAAAATCGCCCAACAGGTGGCGCTGCTATACCACATTTTTCTCGATTTTTACAATAGCTATATCTCAAGAACTAATGCACGGAATTTCATCAAACTTCAGATTCTGTTAGACCTTGACATAAATAGATGCTGCTTACGTGTTTGTGTAAAATGCCCAACAGGTGGCGCTGCTATGCTACTTTTTCCATTATCATCACGATAACTGTACCTCAAGAACTAACGCACGGATTTTAATCAAACTTCAGATTCAGTTAGACGTTAACATAAGTTGATGTTGATTAGATTTTGGTCTAAATCTTCCTACAGGTAGCGCTGCTATGCTGCATTCTGCAATATTTACACGATTTTGGCAATAGTCATATCTCAAGAACTAACGAACATAATTTAATAAAACTTTAGATTCAGTTAGACCTTGATATAAATTGGTGCTGATTCTTTTTAGTGTATGCGAAATCTGTTTGAGATAGAATAAAGTTTTGGAATTGGCACATCCGACTAGTTTAATAAATGAATTCACCTTTTATGCGGAATTTCTCCTAATTGAAGTGTCACAGTGAGCCATTTTTTTTATTGAGTAGAGATACAATATGTGTTTAAAATTACCTACACTGTAAAAATTAAAATGATTAATTCTTGTGTGAGTAAGAAAAAATTTCAATTTTTTTAAATTAAAAAAAATAATAAAACTAGTCATAATTTCTAAAATTCTTACTTGAACATAAAAGTAAGCGCATTTTGTGTATCTATAAAGGTTATACCTTCAGTCAAAACTTCATGAAAGTCTATCCAGCCATTTCTTAGAAATCCTGCGCGCAATGAACCAAATCATCGTTTTAAGAAAATTGACTTTAAAGATAAAATTTCCCATTGATGAATAAAAAGAGCTCAAACTGTTTTGGACATAACTTCACTTCTAAAACGAATTTTTGGATAGGGTTTCTAAAAATGTACTTAACGAATCATATAAGCTATTATTTAAAAAAAAAAAAAAAAAAAAAAAAAAAAAAAAACGATTGTTTGACACATTAAAAGGTACCCGAGCCGTCAAATTATGTTGTCAATCTGTGATTTTTCAATACATCGGTATGATCATAATGTCAAAACTTCAACATATGCTTTTCAATTGATTGGCTTTATATTATGGACGATCCTTAAGGTACATTTCATAAAATTAAGAATAGGATTTTCAGTTATATAAATAGGTTTTTATTAATAAAATATATTAAGTAAATAGTAATTTTTTACTGTATCTTTATATATGTCATCGCATTTTATTACTTTCTTCTATCTTTGCAAGAAGAAAAAATTGGAGTCATGAAAATTTTCGATTTCCGGTGTTTGACGGATTTATACGTTTGAGAAGGTCCTGAACGCGATTTGACAGTTTTTAGAAAATGTCTGTCCGTGAGTCTGTATGTGACAAATTTTGTGGGAGTTCTATCAAAATAATTATTGCGCAGAATTTAATAAAACTTTATATTCAGTTAGTCCTCGATACAAATTGGTGCTGATTAGTTTTTGGTGTAAATCACACCACAGGTGGTGCTGCTATGCTACACTTTTCCCATTTTCATAATAGCTATATCGCAAGAACTAATGCATAGAATTTCACCAAACTTCAGATTCTATTAGACCTTAACAAAAATCCGTTAGATGCTGATTACGTTTTGATGCAAATATTCCAACAGGGGGAGCTGATATGTTTACTTTTTCCTTGATTTTCACGATATCTATATCTCAAGAATTAATCCACAGAATTTCGTCAAACTTCAGATTCCATTAGACGTTGAACTAAGTTATTTTTCATTAGATTTTGGTGTAAATCTCCCAACAGGGGGAAAATATGTTGCATTTTTCAGAATTTACATGATTTTAGCCGTAGTCATATCTCAAGAACAATTGCACGGAATTTAATAAAACTTTAGATTCAGTTAGAACTTGATCATTGGTGTTGAGATACATTTTGTATATTTTAAACCTGTATGAGATAGAAGAAAATTTTGGGATTGACATATCCGACTAGTTTATTTTCTTTTAAACTAATTAATATTTTTAAAAATTTGGCCTTTACCGCTAAAGAATTGGGCAAATTTGTAATTGCAGTTATCTGCAATATAATTACTATTTAATGGTATGTAATTAACTATAGTTATAATTACAGGCCGTAAAAAATTCTTGCGGCACTGTAGCTGAAACCCCCCACCCCCTTTTCTATTATTTGACGAAATTTCTCTGTTTAAACTATAATTACATATAAGGTAAATGCTATTACAAATTTGCCCAACTCTACTGTTATAGAGCACACTATGAAAAAAGTATGCAAAATACACGTGAAAAAAAAGCATGAAATATTTCAAAAAGTATAAAATTGTAAGGGAAGTTTTGTTTTAAACTTTTCTTAATATATTTTAATTATTTTTTTCAAAAATTCAGAAAAAAATTGCTTATTTTCTTGTTTAAATTATTCATAAATCCATTTAATAATATATCAAAAAATATTATAAAATACTCAAATAAAAAAATAGTCCAAAGGGTACCGAATCGCCTCAAAAAAATATTTGCACATATGTAATGGAATTCCATTAAATTAACTTCATAATGTAATATTTCAAGAAAAGAAAGTCACACTGTTTTGAAACAGTATACTTTTAAAGAGCATAAAGCGCTTAAGACCGCATTAGTGGTCACATAATATGCAATTTTTAGAAAAACAGGAAAGAAAAATCATGCGTTAAGCTTAGATTATGAAACACTTTCCAACTCATTCAGAATTCTGTAACAAAACTTCGAAGTATAATATGGTGAAAGATGATGTCAAAGAAAACTAGTCGTTGGGGGCCACCGTATATTACCCATCATGGATATGCATAATATAAAATATGAAAATAAAACATGTGTAAACTATTTATAAAATGCATTGCAATTCGAATAAAATCGTCGCTTGATGACGTCATAAACTTTAAATCGAGGCTAACGAAAAAGACAGGCTACCGCGGTACATTCTACTTATCTTTTTTTACAGACCGCTAGAGTGACGTGATGCTCTTTTCGTACGCCTTCATTGGTGCATTCGAGCATCACGTGACTCCGGCGGTCTGTAAAAAAAAGATATGCGTAAAGCACCGCGGTAGCCTTTCTTTTTCGTTAGCCTCGCTTTAAATGCTCTATTACTGAATTGCGGAAAAGAAACATCCTTATAACTCCAAAATTGATAATCCTATTAACTAACGGTTTAATGCGTCGGATTAAGCGTCTCATTTCCAATTAAAATATATCTTTGAATTGAAATTTGAATGAAATACCGGGTCGTGAAAAATAGAAGAGTTTGGAAAATATAATTACAAATATCTCGGCAACTAAGTATCCGATCGACTTCATTTTTTATGCAAAATTTGTGTTTTTTTATTGTCTTTTATATTCACTCCTTAAAATAAACAATTTCGAAAATTTTTATATACCTTTTATCAGAAAGAATATTTTGAGAATACGAAAAAAAATAGTTCCGGATAATCGAAGTTACTGAAATTTAATAAGCTTCTTCCCATTATTACATACTAAGTACATACCAAATTTCAAGTCTCTATCACAATTTGTTCGGGAGATTAAGCGTTTACAGGCACACCGACAGACCGACGGCAATTTTTTGTTTTCTAAAAATACGTTTTTCGGAATCTACAATGTCTGGAACGTGTAAATCCGTCAACATTTTTTTTTCGATTTTCAAAATGATTACAAGACTTACCCTATACCATACGTATGATACGTAAGTAGCAAGGGATGACTATAGGATGACAAACTTGAAAACGCGTAACACATTTGAAAACCCATGCCAGCAATTACCGTCAGTAATCAGAAAATATCCTAATTATTTTCTCTAGCCCTGTATAGGATCGATACACTTTTATATATACTACATAGCAGTCCAAAATTTACGCATAGAACAGTTGAAAATTCCCCTATAGTAAATTTCGCCAATAAACGGAAATGTAACTCGAGATCTTTTGTGGTATACACTGTAAAGGCCTGTATACATACCCTGTATACCCTGTAGACACCGTAAAGAAAAATTTCCAAAATTGACAGAAAAAAACTGTCAATTTTTGTGCCAGTGGAAAACCGTTTAATTTACAGAAAATATCTGTATATTTTCTTTAAAACAGTTTTTTTCTGTAAAATATATAGATTATTTTCTGTAAAAATTACAAAATCCAACATTTTTACATGAAAAAACTGTTTTTCTTTAAAACGGTTTTTTTCTCTAAAAAATACATTTTTCTGCCAAAATTACAGATTTTTTTTACAGTGTGGATCTATAGAATTTAGATATATTACCAAGTGGATATATATATGTATTTATATGCAAGTGAATATAAATACATATATAAGTGCATATATGTATACATATATAAGTGCATATATGTATAAGTGCATACATATATAAGTGCATATATGTATTTATATGCAAAAATTGAATTAAATTTAAAAACGCGGTATACCACAACTAAAAGCACACTGGCAGCAATTACTCAATTATTATTGATAGAGAGTACTGTAACCCAATTCTTTTGTGCGAAACTAAACAATGAACACTTTATTCTATAGCAGACCTCTTGTAGTTCACCTCAGTGATATATATCAATTTCAATATGTTTGAAATAGTGTAACGTTATTAAATTACACCGCAATTGGTTTTTTCTCGTAGACCGTAATGGAACGGAATTATATTGAATGTCCCTGTAAATGAACTATAAATGCTACACACTTCATTTTCAATACCGAAGAAGCCATTCGAAACCTCAATAATGTAAATAAATTGCATGCCAATCCAAAGCTATTTAAGTAAGTTAGAGCACGGCCATCCGTCAGACAGACAAATCGAATTCATAAATGCTTTTCAACATAGTTGAAAAGTGTTAAAAAAGACCACCATTTTTGGAAACCAGATACTTTTAAAGAGCAAATTGCATTCATACACATATGTTTATATGTATAGAAATATATTTTTATGAATGTAAGAGAAGTTTTTAGTTCTGCTTTTAAAGTGCTATGGTGAAACCCCCAGTTATTGACATCTAACCAGTAAGTAGCACTTGAGCAAAAATCTAACTCAAATAAGCATTTTGTTGTAAAATTATGCAAATTAATGTCACCTACACTTTAAAAAATATCTGTAATTTTGACAGAAAAATATTGTATTTTTTACAGAAATAAACTGTTTTAAAGAAAAACAGTTTTTCCTGTAAAAAAAGTGGATTTTGTCATTTTTACAGAAAAAATCTACATTTTTTTTACAGAAAAAACTGTTTTAATGAAAATATACAGATATTTTCTGTAAATTAAACGGTTTTCCACTGGTGCCAAAATTGACAGTTTTTTTCTGTCAATTTGAGAGATTAATTTTTACAGTGTAGTGGTAAATTAGACATTTACTTTCATTTTGGAGTCAATTTATTCACCACTTAGAGGGCCAATAACATATTCAATGAGGAAGAAACTTTGGGGAATACAAAACGTGCCATTTTGAAGCAACCATCTTATTTCTAAAATTAAGGAAGTGTTTTCCTAATCTATTTGTAATGCAACCATCCTAAACTTTTTTCTTAAAGTTATACAAGTAGAAATTAGTTTAAAGATGCATATGATATATTAGGGCCATGATTTAGTGTTTATAGTTATTTAATTTAGCTTAATGGGAGGTACCAGTTATTGGTTCCTAGAATTTCATTTCACCATTCTCTGACAGAGATGTTTGTTATTGGTTATATTAAAGAAAGTTGAAATCTATTATTTGAACTGTTTAAAAATGCATCATAATACATTAAATCTATCCTGTAGTAAACACCATTAAAATTTAAGTTGTTTTACCAGTGTCTGACACCAGATGTCAGTTACTGGTTCATAAATGTCAGTTATGATATATCTGCATTACTAATAATGCAGTGCTAAATATTACTGCTATATACCCTTACTATATACTCTGCATTACTAATAATGCAGTATAGCTTTCTAAATCCCACTCTTTATAATAAATATTAATGTATTTTGTTTTTATAATAAAAAATATTTTTAAAATTATTTTAATCTTTTAAAATAAAGTGTCAAGTCACTGGTTCACTTTGTGTCAGTTATTGGTGATCCAAAATAGGGATGGTGTCAGTTACTGTAGTTTTTGACCATATTTATGAATAAAAATATTTTTTAATTATAAAATGTATTATTTTTCAAAATTTTGCCAACAACAATTTTTTTGTATATCTCTACTATCCTTTCAAAAGCAAAGGTAAATATAAAATAGATTTAAATTTTTGTATTAATGATGTGAAAAAGAAAGAATCCTTAAAGTGTCAAGTTACTGGGGGTTTCACCCTATGTATGTGTATACACGTGTATGTATGTATGTATAAGTACTCAAATAACTTTATAAATTTATATAACTACAAGAACGCCAACTGCATTTGAGTCGCACGTATATCTATTAACGTAATTAATAAAATGTTATAACTGAGCCGTCAATTTAAGAGTTCTTATTTAAATATTTTGTGTACTGGGTGTTCAATATTTATAAAGAAACGACATAAATAAGTAATTTTTCAGAAAAACAATGCCACATTTGTCAAAAATCTTGAAAGAGCAAATAGTTTGAGTTCACCTAATATCTAATTTTCCAAGAAAAAATGTCCCCATTTTTCGAAGTGACTGCATTAGTCAAATTAATGTGAAATTTTGCAGGAGAAAGAGTCACCATTTTTCGAAACCATATATATTTAATGAGCAAAGCATTTTGCATATATACATACAATTATATGTACGCAAATATTTTACATAAGAAAATTAATGAAAACTTCTACTGCTAAGAGCCTACATCAGTCATGCGAAAAAACGCGGAAGCTAATGTTAAGTCTATGGGAAGGTTCTTGGCAGATTTCTCACTCGCATTTTAATATTTTTAAAGGATTTTTTTTTTTTTTAAATAGGATAACTGAGGTCGATCTCTAACGTTGTTAGTTTTTACTTTTTCGATTTTGGTTCCAGTTTTTATATAAGAGTACTTTCACTTTCAGAACCGGTTCCAAAATTGAAAATGTCCGATTATTAAAAAGAAAAAAAACTGTAACCAAAATCTAAAAAGTAAAAACTAACAACGTTAGAGATCGACCTCAGCTATCCTATGCAAAAAAAAAAAAAAAAAAAAAAAAAAAAAGCATTTAAAAATATTAAAATGCGAAGAGCCTTGTTAAATCACTCAAGCTAATGTTAAACATATGCGAGCGTTCTTTTGAAATATCTCGTTTGCATTTTGATATTTTTACATAATATTTTCGCATTGGATAGCTGAGGTTGATCTCTAAATGGGCCTTTTTCTACTTTTCATTTGTGGTTGCCGAATTGTTTTATGAGGTCACTTTATTTTTCAGAACCGTTCCGAAAGTGAAAGTATCTTCATGAAAAAAGTGCAACCAAAACCAAACTAGTCGGATGTGCCAATCCCATAACTTTCTTCTATCTTACACAGGTTTGGCGTACACTAAAAAGAATCAGCACCAATTTATATCAAGGTCTAACTGAATCTTAAGTTTTATTAAATTGCGTGCATTAGTTCTTGAGACATGAATATTGCTAAAATCGTGTAAATCCTGCAAAATATAGCATAGCAGTGCCACCTGTTGGAAGATTTAGACCAAAACTTAATCAACAACAACTTATGGCAACGTCTAACTGAATCTGAAGTTTGATGAAAATCCGTGCATTAGTTCTTGAGACATAGTTATCGTGATAATAATGAAAAAGAAGCATAGCAGCGCCACCTGTTGGCCTATTTACACCAAAACGTAAGCAGCATCTATTTATGTTATGATCTAACCGTATCTGAAGTTTGATGAAAATAAGTGCATTACTTATTGAAATAGAGCTATTGCGGAAATCGCGAAAAATGCAGCATAGCAGCGCCACCCATTGAGCGATTTTCGCCAAAAAACTAATCAGCACCAATTTTTATCAGGGACTAACTGAATATAAAGAAGTTTTATTAAATTCCGTGCATTAGTTCTTGAGATAGAGTGCCCACAAAATTTTTTGTCACAGACAGACATAGTCACAGACTCAGAGACAGACATTTTCTAAAAATAGTCAAACCGTGTTCAGGACCTTCTAAAACGTATAAATCCGTCGAAAACCGGAAGTCGAATTTTTTTCTGAATCCAATACTGTCTTCTTGAAAATATAGAAGAAAGTAAACAGGATCCAGTTAGCGATCGACCTCAGCTATCCAAGCCAAAAAAAATATATTTAAAAAAGTTGAATTGCAAACGAGACATTTGAAAAGAACGTCCCCATTGGTTTAACATTAAATGCGTGTGTTTTCGTGTGATTGAAGTAGGCTCTTAAAGAGCTATACGTATGCATACACATTATATACATCAATCATGTGCATACATACAAATATTAAAAAAAAAAATTATTATGAATTTATGAGATTTCAACAAACTAATTGGAATTCAGTTGAACCCATACGAATCATCGTGATTGCAAAAGTGCTATAATTGAGCCATCAATTTAAGAATTACTATTTAAATATATTTTTTTTTATATAATTAGACTTCAATATTTAATTGATAGCAAAAGAGGAACTCTACTTTTCTGTATTTTTAACTTCATTTATATAAAAAAAAAATATTCGCATATATGTCTAGTGAAAGACCATTAAAGTGACCGCATAAAAGTGTAATTTTTCAAAGAAAAAAAAAAAGTCACCATTTTTCGAAACCGGATCTGATAAATTTATCCATTTCACAAAAAAGCAGTTCCTCTAGCGAATTCAAAGGCTTAGTTCATTCGCATTCAAAAACTCAGTTATTTAATCGTGAATTTTTCACTCTGGAATTTCATTATATCTCAACTATAATTTATCCAATATACTGCTCCGTCATTTCAACTCTGTATGGCTCAGGTTTCTAGACAATGCCTGACGACTTCAACTTCCGATTTTAGAACAAAGGCTTATCTTCAACGCTTAGTTGAATAACAGAATTCAAATGATAGGTGCTTTTTAAAAAAAAAAAAATTACCTCGAGTTAAAAAAGAGCTGGAGTTACTGACGGAGACGCAGATTTATCATTGGAGCATCCGCATACATCAGGACTTTTTTTTTTTTTTTTTTTTTTTTTTTTCTATTGGAGAACTCTGAATAAGTTCGATATTACATTGGTAAAAACAAATAAGTATTGAAGCCTAAGAAATATGTATGAGTAGTGTCAAGTATCACTTTAAAAGTATTAACGACGAATACAGAGAGAAATTTTAATGCGGTTTTATGGCTATACTTGGGGTGTTTCTTCCAATACAAATACTGTCTAGTCATCTTAGATTTCCGGTATTTTATTTTATTTTTTTTTCTAGATTTTCTTTTCATGAATGGTTAACACGATTTTTGATTTTCATTTATGCTGAAAAAAAAAGACACATACTGAAACGTACTTTCTTTTATAATTTGAGTAATCAAATATTTTACTACTTCTTTTTTTAAAAAAAAATTATATTTATTCACTGGATTTAAGAGAGCGTTACATTATATTTTAATTTTTAAAGCTCCTTCAAACTTATCTGCGAGTGAAAGAATTTGAGAATATTACGTGATTAAACTAGTTCTAAACTTTTGCACTTGAGAAAAAAATATCGTATAAGTATTTTAGGTAATATATTCGTCTGTGATGGATTCCTAAGCTGATGAATGAGAAAATCACCAGTTTTGACATATACACGTTCTATTAAAGATAGATTTAGTCGTTTCGAAATTTAAATTAACTTTTAAAAAATAGGTGTCTACACTCATACATGCACAAATTTGTATAATACTGCAAGTTTATCCACTTATTTTATTAATATATACAGGGTGTATCTGAAATGCTTCAACAAACTTAGAGAGATGATAGTACCCATGAAGACGAACAAAAAATGCAATGGAACATGGGGTCGCAAATGACGTTTAACCCTTTCAGGGGCAGTGATATGTTTATGAAACCACTTAATTTTAATTCCAAAACGCCACAATGGCACCAGAATTTTGTTAAAATCTTTTCCATTTAATATGTATGTGAAATATAGCCTTTTTCTTATTTACAAACAGATTTTTTTGTAAATTTCGGTGCCAGTCATTTATTTCAACATTTTAGTATTAAAAGTACTTTGCCCCTGAAAGGCTTAAAGAATAAAAATCGAGAAAATGCGTCTGAAAATGGACTGGCACCAGAATTTACAAAAAAATTTGTTTGTAAATAAAAAAAAGGGCTATATTTCAGATACATATTAAATGGAAAAGATTTTAGCAAAATTCTGGTGCAATTGTGGCGTTTTGGAATTAAAATTAAGTGGTTTCATAAACATACCACTGCCCCTGAAAGGGTTAAACGTCATTTGCGACACCATGTTCCATTGCATTTTTTGTTCGTCTTCAGGAGTACTATCATCCCTCTAAGTTTGTTGAAGCATTTCAGATACACCCTGTATATATGTTACGGTCAATATGATTAATCCGGTCATTATTAATAATAACCGGTTATTATTAATAATAACCGGCTATTATGTCCGGTCATTATTAATAATGACCGGATTAATCATATTGACCGTAACATATATATATATAATAATAAAACTTTTGTAATTCATAAACATTAAAACACATAAATAATCGACAATAGATAAACCGATAATTACAATACAATACATAATATATCCAAAAATATAAGATTCTCAAAATTTAAAGTGGGAAAAATACTTAAAGATATGTAGAGAAAACATCCACTATATACTATATATGTACTGTACTACATATATATATACTATACTATATACTATAATGTACTATATACTATCAGGAATCTGTTCAGAGTTTTCTCGCAGGGTCCTGTTTTTGTGAAATTGCGAAGATTTTTTTTTATATATGTGAAAATTCTAGTCATAATTTTGTGAATTTGAAATTATCGTTATATTCAGGTTCTTGTATATCTATCCTTTATGCATAAAAAACTAAGTAATATGTTCTTTGATGAGTTCAGTTGTTTCTTTTATATTTAAATGATTAAATTTGTAAAAGGTTCAGTTTGGAGGTGGAAAAGTTTTATGTGCAAGGTCTATTTTTAAGACAAAGAATTTTGTTAATGGTCCTGTTTTGGAATGAAAAAAAAATTGTGATGGTCTTGTTTTAAGATGAGAATTTTTGTGAAGGTAGCTGTTTTAAGATGAAAAATTTTGTGAAAGGTCCTTTTAAAGACCAAAAATATTCCCAAATAAAATTTTCCTAAACAAAATTTTTCTAAACCTGACTATACTGTTTCGGTCATTTTGTTGTTCGAATTTGTTACCTAATTTTTTTTTAAAAGTATTCTGTATATAAATTAATTACCTGTCATCTTTAAATCATATATTTGGTCATATTTTTTTAAAAAGAACCTGTTTGTCGTCTTTTGATTTAAAAGGTATACACACACACACACACACACATATATATACTATATGCAATTTAAAAATGTGTAAAGCTAAAAACTAGCTGTAGTGGATAAATCAAGTAAATTTACATTTCACTTTATAAAGAGAGTACCATTAAAAATGCTATAAAAAGAAATGAGGTAATGAAGCTAAAATTGTCGGTTTTATGCATAATGCTGACAATATTTGATGAAGTACCATATATTTACTATGAATATTCTTATAAAGCCCTTCTGAAGATTCTATAAGACATTCATAGTTTTCCGATTTTGCTTTTCCAATTTTTGCTTTTTCATCCATTTATATATAATTCCTTCAGTGTCTTCCATAGTTTTTTCATAATGTTTTTTCCTTTGTTTTTCACATGTGTTTTCATTTTTAAATATATATGTATGTATATATATATATGAAGTGATGGGCCGTGAATTTTAGCAGATTAAATTAGTTGTAAACTTTTGTAATTGAAAAATAATTCATATAAGTATTTTAGGTTTTAAATTTGTCTGTGATAAATTTCTAAGCTGGTTAATAATAAAACCATTCTTTAACCATGGTGTTGTATACATATTCTATTAAAAAACTGATTAAAAAGTTTAAAAAAAAAAGAAAAATACTTTCGAAAGCTAGCAGTCTACACTCATAATGCACATGTTTACATAGTATTACAAGTTTACACTCTTATTATATTAAAATTCATATATATATATTTCAATATTATACATTTTTAACCTGCGAAAATTATACGTCGTTGCCTATTTTAATTTTTATAGCTTCTACAAATTTCTCTGGTTTGAAACATTTTACAAAAATTACATGATTTTGCACTCAAATAGTAACATCATATAAAGTATTTTAGTTAATAAATTCGTCTGTAGTGGTTTCGTATGTTAGTTAAAGACACATACCCAGGGTGCGTGCAATAATACAGCAAATTTTTAATATAATATATTTAGCAAATTATTGCAAATTCTTCGATTAAATAAGATGATTACAAAGCCTGCGATTTAATAAAAAAATAAAAAAATTCCAATCTGAAATCGAATTCTTGGAAATTCTAAGAAATTTGCGCACTTTGATACTATAGTATCAATGGATCTAAATTCAGAAAAATATTGCAAATTCTTCAATTAAATAAGATGATTACAAAGCCTGAGATTTAATTTATAAATAACAAAATTCCAATCTTAAAGAGAATTCTTGGAAATTGCAAGGAATTTACGCACTTAGATACTATAGTATCAAGGTGCGCAAATTGCAAAAAATATTGCAGACAAATTGCAGTTTCTTCGATTAAATAAGGTGATTACTAAACCTGCAATTTAATTAATAAATTAAAAAAAAATTCAATCTGAAAGAGAATTCTTGGAAATTACAAGGAATTTGGGAACTTTCATACTATAGTATCAATTCAGAAAAATATTGCAGACAAATATTGCAAATTCTTCGATTAAATAAAGCCTGCGATTTAATTAATAAATCAAAAAATTCCAGTCTGAAAGATATTTCTAGGAAATTCCAAGGAATTTACGTACTTAGATACAATAGTATCATAGTGAGTAAATTTCTTGGAAGGGTTAACCCTTTGCAACCAGCTTCACGTATGCTTGATGTACAGGGTGCGTACAATGCCCAGTTTTTTACCAGTAATTATTTATAGTAAATTTCGCCTTGTTTTATCATAGAGATTCTGCTATTAATTTAAGAAAATATTTCTATTTGGAATTACTGGTGCTATATTAGTGGTGCTATTGTGCACTGCTCGTCGCGAAGAGATTTAAAAGTTCAAAAAGTGTGACTTTACAAAAAAATATACATGAAAGAGTAATATTTTTTAAGCAGTTTTAAAACAAATCGAAAAAAAAAAATCCTATATTTACGCTAGTTATGACAAAAAAATGTGTCATTTATTTTCTATGTAAGCAATGATTGAAAGGATATTTTAAAATTGTTTATCTTAAAATGTTAAAAAAGTGTTTTTTGTTTGTTTGTTTTATTGCGCGTAAGATTTTTTTTTTTTTTTTTTGAACAACCAATTTTTTTACGTGCAATCTTCACGGATTTATAGATTATATCTTATCTAAAGTTGTGCATATTTTAGCAAAATTTATATATTTAAAATAAAGTGATAAAAGTATTGCATATTTCCAGGAGTTTATGCATACTTTTTTTTTGGTAACAGGAAAATGAATACTTTTTCTCTCCCAGCGCTACCCCTATTTTCATTTCAATTGATGCTCTAAAATTTTTCATAAAATAATTAAACAAATAAATAATTAACATAGAAGTCTTTGTTTAAAATTTGTAAAATGAAAATAAATTTTTAAATCCATTAACGACGATAATTTGAATTAATATTTATTTATATAATAAATATTCATAAAATTTCTTTTTCCTTATTTATTTAGTTCACATTTAATTGTTTTCTTTAAAGAGAAATTCGAAAACGATGCGTACTTTCCAAAAATTGTGCACATTTCTTGTGTAAAAGCATTAAAAGTGAAATATATATTTATAATAAAATTAAAACTAAAAAAATTATTAAATAAATAGATTTTTTTTAAATCCAATAAAAACTGAAATTGGACTTTTTTTAAAAAGTATAGCTAATACCCAAATAATTTTAGAATCATGCTGTAATGAAAGTCCCCAAGTGAATCCTTCCTGCAAAGCTGGAATCGAGGAACTCACTGCTGATGATACTGCCCTCTAGTGGTAGAAAAAGTATTTTTCTGACAAATTTTAACTTTTATTTGTCCAAAGGCATTATTTTGTCATAAGATTTGTTTGAAATTGGAATAATATTTTTCTTTCGTATTGTTGTATTTCTTTTGGGGTACTATTATTACATTGTTATTTAACTAAGTATTAAAAATTCCTCTTTTGTTTACTTATTTTATTAAAAGGTTGTTTTTTTAAAGTAATTTTTAATATTAAAATTGAATGTACAAATCTGATTTATTGATATTGATTATATCCATCTTTTTATTGAAAAGAGTGAGTTTGATAAAGTGATAATTTAAATTTAAAAGAATCCGAATTTGAATGCTTGTTTTCTATTATGTGAGAGTGTATGTATTTGTTTTAATTTGATTATGCAATTCAAAATCTTCGTAAATTATACAGGTGAACCATGTGCCTTAACAACGGCAATGATTATATGTAAAAATACGGATAATGTTTTTATTATTTTTTTAATTATGTATGAATAAATATTTTTTCGCATTCCAATAAATTTCTCTAAAATATATCTTATATCAGAAGAGAGACCACACATATCCTGCAGAAACCCCCTGTACAAGTGGACTGTGTACCATTTCAACGACTACAAATGTAAGTAAAAGTAGCGATATTGTGTTTAATAATTTAAATTATTTATGAGTGGGGATTATTTTAATTTTTTTATTCAAGTCCAGAAAAATTCACTTTGCAACAACAAGAATGACTACAATGCAAAAATTCCTCATGTGAACTGAGTACATTTTCAACTGCTGGAAGTACATCTAAAAAGATTGTTTTTATTATTTTTAAACTTTATCTTAAAGAATGTGATTTTTATTCCTTTTATCCCCCCCCCCCCCCAAAAAAAAAAAAAATATCTTAACTCTTTTCGGAATAACGGTGCTTAAAAGTACTGGCCTATTTCAATTGACTATTATTTTGTTTAATTTTTTTTTGTCAGTATCTGCATGTATTAATGATAACAAATGTCTGAATATTTATTATTATCATTCCATTTATGATTCAACATTTAATAATAAAACAAAAATAAAACGTTTGCTTAAATCTTTTTGTTCCGTTGTTGATTCTTTTATTTTTATCATATGTTTCATTCTTTAAATTTATAATGAACCTATTCCGAACCAATAAATTATGATTAAAAAATAAAAAATAAAAATAATAAAAATTATTAAGTCTACTTAATCCTGTCTGAATGTGATATTTTTAAATGTCTTCAAAAATTCTTCTTTAGCCTATTATCAAATGAAAGTCATGTAAAAGTATTGTTTGTATTATTTTTAAATTTTATCTCAAATAATGTGAATTTTATTCCTTCTCCCCTCCCCCCCCCCCAAAAAAAAAAAAAGAAAAAAATCTAAAAATATATCTTAACCCTTTCGGGTATAACGGTGCTTAAAAGTACCGGCCAATTTAAATTGACTACTATTTTGTCTTAACAATTTTGTTCATTATCTGCATGTATTAATTATAGCATATGTCCAAATATTTCCTATTATAAATCCATTTATGATTCAACAATGAATAATAAAACAAAAATAAAACGTTTGCTTAAATCTTTTTGTTCCGTTGTTGATTCTTTTATTTTTATCATATGTTTCATTCTTTAAATTTATAATGAACCTATTCCGAACCAATAAATTATGATTAAAAAATAAAAAATAAAAATAATAAAAATTATTAAGTCTACTTAATCCTGTCTGAATGTGATATTTTTAAATGTCTTCAAAAATTCTTCTTTAGCCTATTGTCAAATGAAAGTCATGTAAAAGTATTGTTTGTATTATTTTTTAATTTTATCTCAAATAATGTGAATTTTATTCCTCCCCCCCCCCCCAAAAAAAAAAAAAAAAATGAAAAAAAATCTAAAAATATATCTTAACCCTTTCGGGAATAACGGTGCTTAAAAGTACCGGCCAATTTAAATTGACTACTATTTTGTCTTAACAATTTTGTTCATTATCTGCATGTAGTAATTATAGCATATGTCCAAATATTTCCTATTATAAATCCATTTATGATTCAACAATGAATAATAAAACAAAAATAAAACGTTTGCTTAAATCTTTTTGTTCCGTTGTTGATTCTTTTATTTTTATCATAAGTTTCATTCTTTAAATTTATAATCAACGTTTTCCGAACAAATAAATTACGATTAAAAATAAAATAAAATAAAATAAAATAAAATAAAGATAAAATAAATTAAAAAATTGTTAAGTCTACTTAGTCCAGTCGTAATGTGATATTTTCCAAATGTCTTCAAAAATTCTTCCTTAGACTATTGTCAAATGAAAGTCATGTAAAAGTATTGTTTTTATTATTCTTAAATTTTATTTGAAAGAATGTGATTTTTATTCCTTATTACATCCCCAAAAAATTATCATAACTATTTCGGGAATAACGGTACTTAAAATTACCGGTCAATTTCAATTGACTATTATTTTATCTTAGCTATTATTTTTCACATTACCTGCATGTAATAATGATAGCATATGTGGAAACATTTACTACTATCACTCCATTTATGTTTCAAAATTTAATAAGAAAACAAAAATAAAACGTTTACTTAAAACTCTTTACACCATTGCTGATTATTTATTTTTATCATGGGTTTCATTCTTTAAATTTATAAATAGGTGCTACTTTTCCGAACCAATAAATTAGGATTAAAAAAAAAAATAATAAAAAATTGTTAAGTTTACTTAATCTTGTCGGAATGTGATATATATTATTTTCAAACATAATTAACAATTCTTCATTAGCCTATTGTTAAATAAAAGTCATGAAAAATATTTTCTTTATTATTATTAAATTTTATCTGAAAGAATGTGATTTTTATTCCTTCTCAATCCCTCACTCCCTTCCAAAGAATATATATATATATATGTATGTAACATTTTCAAAAATTCTTCCTTAGATTATTGTCAAATAAAAGTCATGTAAAAATATTGTTTTAACTATTTTAAAATTTTATCCGAAATAATGTGATTTTTATTCCCATATATTGGTATAAATATTTATAATCTGCATGTAGCATATATCTAAACCGTTACTATTTTCCCTCTATTTATATTTCCATATTTAATAATAAAACAAAAATGAATCGTTTACTTAAATATTTTTGCTCCATTGGTGATTCTTTTATTTTCATCATATATTTCATTCTTCAAATTTATGAATGTGCTATTTTTCCAAACAAATGAACTATGATTAAAAAATAAATAAAATAAAATAACTATTAAAATCCTGTCGTAATATGACATTTTTCAAACATTTTCAAAAATTCTTCCTTAGATTATTGTCAAATAAAAGTCATGTAAAAATATTGTTTTAACTATTTTAAAATTTTATCCGAAAGAATGTGATTTTTATTCCCATCCCCGAAAATTTTTCTTAACCCTTTCAGGAATAACGTTGCTTAAAAGTACCGACCAATTTCAATTGACTATTATTTATCGTAACAATACTTTTTGTCATTATCTGCATGTTATAATGATAGCATATGTCGAAACATTTACTGTTATCAGTCCATTTATGTTTCAATATTTAACAATAAAACAAAAATAAAACGTTTACTTACATCTCTTTACACAGTTGGTGATCTTTTAATTTTTAACATATGTTTTTCATCCTTTAAATTTATAAATAGTGCTACTTTTCCGAACCAATAAATTATAATTAATAAATTACTAAATAAAATTAAAAAAATTACTAAGCCTACTTAATCCAATGTGATATTTTCCAAATGTCTTCAAAAATTCTTTCTTAGCCTATTGTCAAATAAAAATCATTTAAAAGTATTGTATTTATTATTTTTAAATTTTTTCTGAAAGAATGTAATTTTTATTCTTTCTCACATTCCCAAAAAATTATCATAACATTTTCGGGAATAACGGTGCTTAAAAGTACCGGTCAATTTCAATTGGCTATTATTTTATCTTAACAATTTTTTTTTTCATTACCCGCATGTGATAATGATAGCATACGTCGAAAAATTTACTATTATCACTCCATTTATGGTTCAATATTTAATGATAAAACAAAATAAAACGTTTACTTAAATATTTTTACACCGTTGGGGATTCTACTTTATCTTATGTTTCATTTATTAAATTTATAAATAGGTGCTACTTTTCCGAACCAATAAGTTATGATTAAAAAAAATCTGCTTAATACTGTCGTAATTTGATATGTATTTTCAAACATCTTCAACAATTTTTCTTTAGCCTGTTGTCAAATAGGAGTCATGAAAAATATTGTTTTTATTATTTTTAAATTTTATCTGAAAGAAAGTGAGTTTTATTCCTTCCCAAGTCTTCACTCCCCTAAAATAATAATAATAATAAATAAATAAAATAAAATAAAACCTTTTCGGGAATATTGGTGTTTAAAATTACCCGTCAATTTCAATTGACAATTATTTTGTCTTTTTTTTTTGTCATCATCTGCATGTAGTAATGATGGCATATGTCCAAGCATTTACTATTATCACTTCATTTATGTTTCAATATTTTATAATAAAACAAAAAATAAACGTTTAGTTAAATCTTTTTGCTCCGTTGGTGATTCTTTCATTTTTATCATGTGTTTCATTCTTTAAATTTATAAATAGGTACTACTTTTTCGAACCAATAAATTAGTATTAAAATAAATAATAATAAAATAAAAAATGTTAAATCTACTTAATCCTGTCGTAATGTGATATTTTTCAAACGTCTTCAAAAATTCTTCTTTAGCTTATTGTCAAATAAAAGTCATGTAAAAATATTGTTTTAATTATTTTAAAATGCTATCTGAAAGAATGTGACTTTTATTCATACCCCCGAAAATTTGTCTTAACACTTTCAGGAATAACTGTGCTTAAAAGTACCGATCAATTTCAATTGACTATTAATTATCTTAACAATTTTTTTGTCATTATGTACATGTAATAATGATAGCACATGTCGAAACATTTACTGTTATCAGTCCATTTATGTTTCAATATTTAATAATAAAATAAAAATTTAAATTTTACTTAAATCGCTTTACACAGTTGGTGATTCTTTTATTTTTATAATATGTGTAATCCTTTAAATTTATAAATAGGTGCTACTTTGCCGAACCAATAAATTAATAAATAAAAATGAAATATTGTTAAGCCTACTTAATCCTGTCGTAATGTGATATTTTCCAAATGCTTTCACAAATTCTCCCTTAGCCTATTGTCAAATAAAAATAATGTAAAAGTGTTGCATTTATTATTTTTACATTCTATCTGAAAGAATGTGATTTTTATTCCTTATCACATCCCCAAAAATTTATCATAACCTTTTCGTGAATAACTATGCTTAAAAGTACCGGTCAATTTCAATTTACTATTATTTTATTATTATTTTTTTTTGGTCCATGTAGTAATGATTGCATATGTCTAAACATTTACTATTATCACTCTATTTATGTTTCAACATTTAATAATAAAACAAAAGTGAAAAGTTTGCTTAAATCTTTTTGAACCGTGGTGATTCTTTTATTTTTATGATATGTTTCATTCTTTAAATTTATAAGTAGGCACTACTTTTCCGAATCAATAAATTATGATTAAAAAAATAGAAATTATTATGTCTACTTAATCCTGTCATAATATTAACTTTCCAAAGTCTTCAAAAGTTCTTTCTTAGCTTATTGTCGTATAAATAGCACTGAAAATAACTGTATTACTTCATAAATGACACATTCATTAAATTTCAGAAAACTTTATTTTTTTTTTTTTAGTTTTCATAGCTACATTTAATTTTTTTAATCATAGAAATATCCCTCCCCCCCTCTCCCTAAATTAAAAACAAAACTAGTTTCGAAAGGGTTAAACAATCCAGAATATCTGACTAGTATATATATATATATATATATATATATATATATATATGTCGTAGGTTAATTGAGAAATCCTATTGCTTGCAAATATCCAAGCTAATTGGAGTATCATCTGCATTTTAACAATTGCAATGGACCAATGCAGCTTTAAGCGAATGGAAAAGGACCATTTGTTTCACAACTATGCTGACATTTTAGGCTTATTACAAAAAGCCTATGCAGTGTTATTCTTATTGGAAAATGATCATTTGTTTCTCAATCAGCCTGATTTTTTTCCAGACTCATTGCAATGAGCCAATGCAGTTGTAGGCTAATTTGAAAAGAACCACCTGTTTGTCCAAACCAGCCTAAATTTTATCCATAATTTAGTGTAAAAAAAATAGAAACAACAACTTAAAATTGTTTTTTAAAATAAATAAGAAAACACTTATTGACAGATTTCATTAACCCGACTTGGTGTCTGGGTGTATATTATTTTTATTCAGCAAACCATCTTCTCTTCGTTATGCTTGGAAAGCATATAAATTCTGCTTTATCTGTAGATTTTATTGATACTGCACTCATTAATTAACACATGCATATTAAAGAGTAAATATGTCACTTTTTTTAAGGGTATATTTTTCGAAAACACGCCATGCAAAAGTATTAATAAAATCTCCAGAGGAATATTTTTAATGTTTTTCCTGCATTACACAGAGAAGATGCGTTGCTGAATAAAGATAATTATATATATATATATATATATATATATATATATATAAGAAAACTATTGTATTATGAAGCAGATTTTTAATATTTCCCAGCTTTAGGTAGAGAAAATGGGTTGCTGAGGGAAAAAAATTATAAAAATATATAAGAAAATTGCTGTATTAATAAAAAATGCACATGAAGCACATTTTTAGTGTTTTCCCAGCAATACGTTGAGATGGGTTGCTGAATGAAAATAGTCATAACAAATATATATGAAAACTGCCCTATTGGCAGATGTGATTTATGCTCCTAAGTACCTTAAATTAGTGATTACTTTAAATTTTATTTTAAATCTGTAGCGCCCTTAAGAGAAAAAAAAAATCACACTGCACCCGTGTGTATTTTCTTATATTAAGTTCATAATAATATTTTCATTAAAAAAAAATATATATAATTTGCACATTACTCAATAGGATGGAAAAGAACAACAGTCATGGAAAACGGGAAGACATCCCAACTATGGAAGAAACACGACAAAATATTTCTAAAACTGAAAGCATTAAACATCTGTCTCATCTGCGGTTTTATTGATAAACAGAGTAATTCCAAATTCATGGTATAAACTTTAAGGGTTGGTACAGGACACTGTAACAAACAATTTTTGTATAGGAGAGCAGGGTCGGAAATCCATTTACACTGTAAAAAAATTTCGTAAACTTTCAGTAGATGTGCTGTAAATTAACGGTACTTGTACCGTTTTCACGCTTTACGGTATGAGTACCGTACTTCTAACCGTATATTAAACGTAAAAAAACCGTATATGTGCCATTTCGATTATAAACGGTATTTATACGGTAAAATGATTGTTTTTTAGTAAAAAATCGCTATTTATACCGTAAAATAATTATTTTTCAGTAAGGAAAAAACTGGAAGCACCGCCTCGGTGTACGGCAACTCCTAAAGTGATGCTCTTCCTCTTGTTACGTAATGCGTGCAGGCCTGACGAGAGGGGGGGAGTGCAGCCGGTACATATATTTTAAATATTTTACGGTACATATACCGTCCACTTAAATTACGGTATATATACTGGTCACAAAGTTGCCAGTATATGTAGCGTAATTTTTGACCAAAGTTTTTTACAGTGTACATAGTCAAAAAGACATGTTTTTGACTATAGTCAAAAAGACATGTTTTTGACTATATGTCTCACTCCAATCCGAAGTCGCATTTCACAGTAGTGACATAATTTTAACAGTAGTGAAGATTTTTTAATGAAATCCTTACAATATGCTTACGATTCATACAAAGATGAGTCTCTTGCGAATTTTGTTAAAATAGCTTCACCACTGTTAAAGTTATAGACGAAAGCGCGACTTCAGATTGGCGTGAGATGCCCTGTAATTTTGACTCAATAAATGCATTTTTGATCCCAATTTCCTATACAATAAATGTTTTTTACAGTGTCCTGTACCAACCTACTGTAAAAATCATTCATTGTATAGCACTTTTTCGTCCAGTTGGGAAAATTACATCTCATTACTTTCAATACCTAATGTTAACTACACTTACAATGTTTAATTTTGCCTTATCGGGCAATATTCTCAATAACTTATGTTAACTAAACATAACTTTACATTATTTGATTTTGTTTTTCTCAATTATCAGTGGATCCGTGCGAGGCTTTTGCACTGAAATCTTTAATATCTTTCTGATGCGTTTTTCATTAAATTTTAATTAACTGCAATTTTAAATCAAACAATTTATTTTAACGAAATGTGAGTGTACTATGTCAAAAGCCTGTCCAAAAACCTTTTGTATGATACCTCAATGATCGTTGTATGTTTTCTATGAGCTTAGAAAAAGGGATGTTAACATCAGAAGTAATATACAGGTTGAGCACAAAGTCATGCCCTGATTATAAATATTTATTGTGCGAAAACTATTATAATTAGACATATGGTTGTTGGATACATTGTAAACACTAGGATAAAGTTTTTAATAAGACCCCATATTTCTTGAAATTTCAACGCGTGCCCCCTTCGTAGCACCATGGCCTCCACTCTCTTCTGACATTACTCCTCTTGACTTTTTCGTTTGGGCCAATATCAAAGACAGAGTTTTTGCCACACCAGTTGCTGACGTTGAAGAATTGAAGGCTAGGATTAAAGATACTGTGTTACAGAAGACATGTTAGCGAACACTTGACGAGAACTAGAATATCGCGTTGACATTCTCCGAGCTACCAATGGGGCACACGTTGAAATTTGATGAAGTATGTGGTCTTATTAAAAACTTTATAACAGAACTTATAATGTATCCAAACATCCATATGTTTAATTATAAAAGTTTTCGCTCAATAAATACTTATAATCATGGCATGACTTTGTGCCCATCCTGTATATGATGCATCAACATAAACAATCATTAGGAAAAAGAGAATAGGAATGTGAGAGGGCCTCATGGGGACACATTCCGTCATATTCGTTCTTTGCCCTCATCATGAATTGTTGAGTTTCGATTTCCGGGCAGCTCACCCCCTCAAACAAGACCATCAACGCACGCACACCTTATGGGGGTTTGAGTTTGTAATCCATGGAAGGCAACGACCGCAAGAGGTAAATGGCCCGGGCCCCCAAAATATTCCAATCGGGAAACAGAAGATTGTACTGTATTCCACAGAGTTCAATGTCCAAAACACTGGAAGGGAAATCTGTTCCCCGATTACTTTGTTTTTTTTTCTTCTATCAAGATCTGGTGGATCGCACCAGATGTTCATCCCATCTGGCGTCAACGGGATGTGATTGGTAAAACAGAAAGGAAGGGTTTCATGAGAAAAGGGTTAAGAGTTGAATGGCTGGGGGAATCTCTTAATTCTACTTCTTCAAGATGCTGACCGAGATGAAGAGAAGAATGGAAAATCTGGAACCCAAAACTGCATTTAACTGGTGAGAAGCCTTAACTGAAATTTCTTAAAGGGTTACATGCGTTCTCGGCGGCGAAATATTGACATATTTTTAATTTTTTTGGGGGGGAAGGGAGTAAAATTAATTGAAAAACAAATAATACCACGTTGTTTTTTATTGCTTCAAGTATTTTAAAATATTTTTTTGTTGTTAAATTTGGTCACGTATTACGCTGGAAATCTGCAGCCGCGTTGAACTGTACCAAAATATTCAGAATCGATGGGCAGCATCCTAACTTCATGTAGAAACAAAAAAGTAATAAAATCTCAGTTTGTTCTTGTAAAATAAGGTTGTAGCTAAAGGCCATCGGCTCAATAATAATCTTGAAAAATAAGAAAATTGCGCTATTTTGAAAAAAAAAAAATTCATTTGTCGTCTATAATTTTGACATTTAAACTTAATGGAAAAATATAAAAAATTAAAATTTTCAAAAAATGGCTCGATGGATTCTAGACAATTTAATTATGCACAGATAAGCGCAAATTTTATCCAAACATGTTCAAAATTGTTCAAGTTATCATGCTGCCCATGTTGAAAAATATAGTTTCCAGAAAATCGCGTTTAAAGTTTTAGAAGAAAAAGATATACTGATATATATATATTTCAAATTACACTTAATTTGCTATTCCGGCGCCATACTGTAGACCATTCTGTGTCATCTCCAGCTTCAATAAGGGAGTAAAATCTTTAGTAGAATCTTTTCTGCAAGGTCGGTTTTATCGATCGTGCGCGCGCTCATATTTTTGCTCATATCTTTCCTAATAATTGTGATATCACTTTAAATATTTTTGTCCATAATTATACACACTATAAGGATTTAATTTCTGTAAAAAAAAAAAAATAAAAATAATAAATAAATAAATAATCAATTTTTTTTAAAGTTGAGAACGTATGTAACCCCTTAAGCCTCATTTCTTAATGAATAGCCTTAATTTCTTAAGAATGATTTCTTAACCCATTGTTTCCGAGAATTGTTGTTGAGATTCTTTGCATTTTAAACAAACATGTATTATTAATGCCTGAAGACATATTTAGCATTCGTTGTTGAATAATTGTTTTGTTATTGCATGACAGGGAAAACTAGTGAGAAAGAACACAGTCAAATGACGTGAAAGTTCATGGGACAACACTAAATCTAGTAATTAGAATTTATGTAAAGACTAAATGTAATAATGGCGAGTTTCAAATAGGTACTAAAATTAATTGTTGTTAATTTTACAGTCTATGTGTAACTGACATAGGTGCAAAACCAGGGTTCGTATGGTTTTACCTCTTGAATACCACTTTTTTATAAAATATTCTTATCTTTATTTAATCACAAATTTCTCTCGTTGAATAAGACCAATATTACTTTCCGAAATTAGTTGTACGGATCTTGAAATTATAATGTTGGCAGGAAATCTTACCAAGAGCAAAAAATGGGTAAGGAAATCAATCCAATCTGGACACTTTCTGACACATTCGCAAAGTCACTTTTATTTGTAAACCCAAGAAATTCGCAGGTATTTTAAATACGATAACGAGAAATATATTTTCCCTTTTTTCTATAAAAGCAAAGGATCTTTCAGAAATTTGTGTTAAATTTCGCATTTAAAGTAATTTTTGGCACCCGAAAAATTGAAAAATGTTGATCATGAGGAAGTATGGATTATAATTCAAGATCTGCGATATTTACAGAAAAATGAAAAAAGCTATTCGATTTTCAGGCATTTCAATAAAAATGTCTGCAAAATCCATGTGCTTATGTACAAAAATGAATCCATGAATACGTCGAAAGGTTCGCGTGTAATAAATAAATAAATATAAAAACAAATAAATAAAGATATAAATTAACCCTCTAAGCGTTTTGCCCGTATTTTTCCGTTTCCCAAAATCAACTTAAATCGGCTCTAGATACAAATATATTTTTTTAAATTTTATTTTAAGATATATGTAAAATAAAGAGATATGAAACATAATTTTAGAAACAAACGGGGAAAGAAAATTTAAATTATTTTAAGTTTTACAAATATTTTTATGAAAATGCAGGAAAGCCCTCAAGACGCTCAGAGGGTTAATTAAAATATTCAAAAGATTGAGAAAGGCCTTAAATTGTTAAGAAATCATTCTAATCTTAATCTAAATTTTGGCATCATGATTTTTTTTTAGCTATGTGTAGCTTTTTGAAAGAACTTTGCCCTAATTTACGGTATATAATCCGTGGATCAAATAAATCTGTTTTAAACTAGAAATTTTGCTTTAAAAATGTTGCCTAATTTGCACCACGTAGAAATAAGTAAAATTTATTAATTAATTTCCGGGTCCACACAAGTTTGTTTGGTCCGCGGAATATAGCCGGGAATTGAGGTAATTCATTTTGCCAAAATCTGTATTTTGTAATAATTAGAAGATGGATATTATTGTGTATAAAACGCTTTCTTAAAACTGAAGGTGTTAATTCTATACCTGATAATAAAAAAGCTAATATCCAAAATCATAAAACAAAAAATAACAAAACTTCTATTTACATAGTAATATATAAAATGGCTCGCAATCCTGAATTTTTAGACATTGCTTAAAGATAAAATAATTATAAATATATGTGAAAAATACTTTTTATTGCATCCATTTTCCTTTAAATGATTCAAATTTACAATTTTTAAATTCGTTTTTTTCAGCTCGTGTTTTTTTAACATGTCAGTATGTTCAAAATGCTAAAACTTCAACATATATTTATGAATTTTCTTGATATTTTTTATTAACATTCCTCATAGTGTGTTTATGAATTTAAGGATCATATTTCCAATAGTATAAATAGTTTATTTAAAAAAATGGTAAGGAATGTAGTCTTTTGGCTCTATTTTTACATAAGACATGACATTTGTTTCTCTTAAAATAAATTATTATTATTATTTTTTGGGAAATCTGGTCCTTACAGTTATTACTCTTACAGTGCTAAGAAAGAAAAGGCTGAAAGAGATGTTTCAAAAATCTCAAAACTGTAGAATAAGTGTAATTTTAAAATGTTCTTAAATTTATTTTAAAATTGAATTTTTTGAATTGTACCACAAAAATGGCATTTTTCTTGATTAAATCTGTTTCTTCATAAAACAATATAATGACATGTCAAAAATATATTATAAAATACCTTAAATAATAATTTAAAAAAATGTTCAAAGAGTACCGGGTTTCCTTAATGTTTTATGAATATATAGGGAATAGAACGCAAGGAAAGATATATTTTATACTGAGCTTTGATGGCAATTTAAAATAAATAACTAAATCGAACGTCTATCTTTTCTCTGCCAAATGATTTAATATACAGTAAATAAAACGTTTGCAACAGAAAACGTCTTAAAGCAGTGTAAAACCTCAGAAAATTTCATGCATTTAGAAAATAAATTTGCTGGGTGAACTTTGCAAGAAGAAAAAGATGACATTCTGTACAGAAAGCATTTCATCAAAATTTGTGGTTTTTTGTTTACCACTAAAATTTAATGTTAAATTTCCTTATTTAATCGCAGATTTCGTCGATTGAATATTGAAAATATTACTATTAAATTTTAGTGTTTCTGTACACAACATATGCCATTTACGGGGAATAAATCCAAGTTCGAATTAAAAAATACCTCAACTTATCCAATTTCAAATTAAGAAGAGTAGACTATAATTCAAATAGTGTGACTGCAGTGTCAAAACTAACAGCGAGCACAAATTAAAATTATTAGTTTATCTCATATTGTAATTTTAAAATAACCCTTTCTGCAGCTCTCTCAGTTATTCTTTAATTACGTTAATAACGCTAAATTAAGAATATTTATTTTCTATCTGAAATAAGTAATCACTCTCTACAATCATTCAAAACTAAATTTGCTAGGTGAATAAAAAAGGATGACATTCTGTACAGAAAGCATGTCATCAAACTTTTACGGCTCCTTTTTACCATTAAAATTTAATGTAAACTTTTCCTTATTTAATCGCAGATTTTGTCGAATAAATATTGCAAAATTTACTATTACATTTTAGTGGTGAGAAAACAACAACAAAAAAAAAAAAAAAAAAAAAAAAAAAACCATAAAAGTTGGCCGCTATGCACTGGAATAAATCCAAGTTCGAATTAAAAAATGCCTCGAATTATCCAATTTCGACTTAAAAAGAGTATGGACTATAATTCAAATAGTGTGTTACTGCAGTGTGAAAAATAACAGCGAGCACAAATTAAAACTATCAGTTTATATCCTATTGTAATTTTAAAATAACCCTTTCTGCAGCTCTCTTAGTTATTCTTTAATTCCGTTAATAACACTAAATTATGAATATTTATTTTCTATCTGAAAGAAATAATCACTCTCTACAATCATTCAAAACTAAATTCGCTGGGTGAACTTTGCAAGAGGAAAAGGATGAAGGGAAAAAAAAAAAGGATGACATTCTGTACAGAAAGCAGGAAACGGAGCTGCTTGTCGGAAGAAAAACTGACGAATTAATTGATGGTAATGAGTAATTAATTATGCAGTTGCAAAAATTGACGTAGAAAGAGACATAAAAAGAAATTAGTGCAGAAGCAGCAAGAGGATTTTCGAATTCTATTAAGCTTTAATAGTGAAATATATTCTCATTTTAATGGGAATCCAAAGAAATTCTTATACCAACAGTGAGAAAAACTAAATAAATTGCCGAGTCTTTTTTTTTTTTTCATCTTCTTAGATTTCTCTTGATGGCTGCAAAATGTATAGGCATTATTAATGCAAAATAGGTTTTCAATCACTAAACGATTTTTTGGAATGCTTACTCTTTTTCTTAATGAGTATTGTAAAAAAAAAAAAAAAAATCTCGTATTGGGAAAAACTGGATGATTTCAGACATAATTAATCTAAAAAACTTTTTCGTAGTATTTTCTACAGTTTAAATTTTTTAATTTCAAATTATTAATGTTACATACTTTAGAGATTTAAATATAAAGATACTATTATTATTGTTGGTAAGACAGACTAAGTAAGGCTTATAAATGGGAAACATAATTAAATTTATTACACACATTACACTTATATTTCTTTAAGGGGATGTAAAATGTACAGGCATTATTAATGCAAAATAGGTTTTCAATCGCTAAGCGATTTTTTGGAATGCTTAACTCTTTTTCTTAATGAGTATTGTGGAAAAAACCTATATTCGGGTATTGTGAAAAACAGGATGATTTCAGACATAATTATTCTATAAAGCTTTTTCTCGTCTTTTCTACAGTTTAATTTTTTTAATTTCAAATTATTAATGTTACATGCTTTAGAGATTTAAATATAAAGATACTATTATTATTGTTGGTAAGACAGCCTAAGTAAGCCTTATATAAATGAGAAACATAATTAAATTTATTACATACATTACACTTAGATTTCTCTAAGAGGATGTATAGGAATTATTAATGCAAAATTGGTTTTCAATCACTGAGGGATTTTTTTAATGCTTATTATTTTTGTTAATGAGTATTGTGGAAAAAAACTGGATGATTTCAGACATGATTAATTTTAAAAGCTTTTTCTAGTCTTTTCTTTTGTTTAAATTTTTAATTTCAAATTATTACATACTTTAGAGACTTGTTACATACTCTAGAAATTTAAATATAAATATACTATTATTATTGTTGGTAAAACAACCTTATAAATGGCCTTATAAATTTATAACAGCCTTATAAATGGCAAGCATAATTAAATTTATTACACACATTACACTTAGATTTCTCTAAGGGGATGTAAAATGTACATGCATTATTCATGCAAAATAGGTTTTCAATCACTAAGCAATTTTATGGAATGCTTAACTCTTTTTCTTAATGAGTAGCGTGGAAAAAAAACATATATTCGGCTATAGTGAAAAACTGGATGATTTCAGACATAATTAATCTATAAAGCTTTTTCTAATATTTTCTACTGTTTAAATTTTTTTATTTCAAATTATTAATGTTACATGCTTTAGAGATTTAAATATAAAGATACTATTATTATCATTATTAAAGATATTATTGTTGGTAAGACAGCCTAAATAAGCCTTATAAAGGAGAAACACAATTAAATTTATTACACACATTACACTTAGATTTCTCTAAGAGGCTGTATAGGAATTATTAATGTAAAATTGGTTTTCAATCAGTAAGGGATTTTTTGTAATGCTTATTCTTTTTGTTAATGAGTATTGTGAAAAAAAAAAAAACTGGATGATTTCAGACATGATTAATTTTAAAAACTTTTTCTAGTCTTTGCTTTAGTTTAAATTTTTAATTTCAAATTATTACATAGTTTAGAGATTTGTTACATACTCTTGAAATTTAAATATAAAGATACTATTATTATTTTTGGTAAAACAGCCTAAGTAAGCCTTATAAATGGCAAGCATCATTACATTTATTACATACATTACACTTAGATTTCTCCAACTCTTTTTCTTAATGAGTATTGTGAAAAAACAAATTATTCGTATTGTGAAAAACTGGATGATTTCAGATATAAATAATCTGAAAACTTTTTTCTAGTTTTTTCTACATTTTAAAATTTTTAATTTCAAATTATTAACGTTACATACATTAGAGATTTAAATATAAAGATACTTTTATTATTGTTGGTAAGACAGACTAAATAAGGCTTATAAATTGCAAGCATAATTAAATTTAATACACACATTACACTTAGATTTCTCTACGATGATGTGAAACGTATAGGCATTATTAATACAAAGTAGGTTTTCAATCACTAAGCGTTTTTTTTTTCTTTCGATTGCTTACTCTTTTTCTTATCAATATTGTGAAAAAAAATATTCGTATTCCATAAATGTGGATAATTTCAGATAAAATTAAATTTGAAACATTTTTTAAAATATTTTCTTCAGTTTAACTTTCATAATTTCAAATTATTAATGTTACATTTTTTAGAGGTTTAAATGTAAAGATACTATTATTATTGTTGGCAAGATAGCCTATGCGAGCCTTATTAATGACAAACATAATTAAATTTATTATACCATAAACGCAGCCATGGTTTTATTAAAGTGGAGGGATGGGGAAAATATCAGATTAAGATTTCCAAGCATTTTAGCATACGAGGCGTTGTGGAAATTAAAGTCTACGCAAGACACTCACAAGCTATAATGTTAAACGTACAGGAGCGTTGTTTTCAAATTCCTGGCTTACATTTAGATATTTTTAAATTATTATTTTTTTTTCTTTGCATAGGATATCTGAGACCTATAGCTAACGTTGTACGTTTTTACATTTTCGATTTTGGTTGCACTTATTTGTATTATGATACTTTCACTTTTTGGAACCTGTTCTGATATTAAAACAAGTAAGCGTATATAGTAAAAACATTCAGATGTCAAACATTACTCCGCTGTAATAATAATTTAATACCTGCCGCCGTTTTCTTTTTATTGTATTAAAAATGTTCTGAGCATTTTAGTATACCCTGTTAGATTTTCTATCACTGGATGATAATTAAATATAACAAATATACAGGACTGTTAACACATTTAAAAATCCTGTAGTGTCTCCAACAGCAAACCATGGTGTAAAACACTGGGTCCCATCCAAACACCGAAGTAAAGAAACAATAAACGTGGTTAGTACTTGGGAGGTTGAAATCCTGGGGAAAACATCTCTCGCTGCTGATGCTTTCGTGTGATGTCACATACTAGCATGCAGTTGTTGAAAGTAGCGCGCTACAAGTAGCAATACTACAGTAGTCGCTACTGTAGTCGTATACGGTAGTCGTATACGGTGTAGCGGGCTACATTTTAATAAATGTAGTGTAGAGAGTAACGCTATACAAAAAATCAGTAGTTTGTAGTGAACACTGACGCTATTTGTAACGCTACTTGAGGGGGTGGGGATGGACATTTTATCGAATTTATTTAGTATTTCGGCAAACGCGATATCACGAAAGAAAATTGTATTACTTAATCCGTGTCCGCAATTGTCTAAGAAAGGACCTGATGAATCTGAGGCTCATATTTTAATTTTTTGATAATTAGCCGAGGTATTAATTAAAAACTCATCAAAAGCGATCTTTTATTACAAATCAGCGGAGGCCCGCTCGCGCATGCTCCTTCTACGCTTTCTATCCTTTCCTTCTACGCTTTTCCAAACGCGTAGAAGGAAAGAACCAAATGTTATTTAATTTGACCGTTTGCCTTAACGTCCATCGACTGAACCGTTCGGGATTCGGAAAAAAGGAAGACATATTCTTAAATTTCTATGTCTTAAACGCTGCAATCAGTTGAAAAAAATATTGTTGCTAATCCGTTGAAAAAAAATGTTTCAAAAAGTGTAGTTTTCGCGATTGACTTTTTCTTCCTTTCGGGGCCCCCTTAGGGCTCGTATGCAATTCATACAGCATACCTATTTAAAGCTGAGACCTTCTTCTTTTCAGCGGTGTATACCATTTCGATGGGCCTATTGGTATTAGAAAACACACCACCAAAACAAACCTCTAATGTGAGAACCGAACTCATAATATGCATATTCCAATTTGCTGATATCCTTAACAATATCATGTATAAAATGAGTGAGAGAAAGCCTAAAAATTGAAGACATGCACTTTGTTTTTTGTAAAACATTGAGCCCTAACTTTAGGACTCCCATTAAAAGATTTTCAATGAAACTGCTTAGCCCAATTTTTATATATATAATAACAATGCTATCATAAGCTATTATTACTGAAGTCATAAAAATATTGTTTGTCACATAGAAAAAAAAATGGAAATTTCTTTATCACAGCTGCCAAAATATTTTCTCTTTTATTCAAACAAAAATTAAACACAAAGGAGTTGTTTTATTTAAATGTAATAATTGAACCTCTTTCTCTTTCTAATTCTTTCCATAATTTACAGAAAATGACTTAATGGAAATGTATTTCAAATTTTTTATATCTATTCTATGCAAATCAGTTGTTTTTTCCGCTTTTTATTATGCATAAAATAAGCATGCATTCCAGAAAAACATTTTAGATGACTTGGTGTGTCTTTTCCATTTAATTTTAAAGGAAAAACTTCGACATCACCTCAGATTAAAATTTACGATAAAAGGAGGCCTTAAAAAACTACAGTCTTCTCCTTTGAGCTAATGCAAAGTAACATTTTGAAAAGTTCCATCGATTAACATCCATTTTTATTGTTAAGGAACATCCTCTTCAATGAAAAAAAAAAAAGTACGAAAACTGCAGTTCTTCTGCAAGTTTCTCCGAAGTAGAGCGCGTAATTATATCTGTTAAAAATTTACGACTAATATTATTAAAGTATTTTTTCGTGCGCTCCATCCGCAACACGGGCGATTATAGCTGCGAACGACTGGTCCCAGGTGCAATATTATACATGAAAAACTTGGGCGAACTTCAAAACCTAACAAGACATGTATTGCCCGAGTCGCATCCCATTGAACAGCCGTTTGAGAAGCATGCGACGGACTTTTCAGTTCCCTAACGGCATACCATATATCAACGTAGGCTTTCGGGCTCTGACAGGTAGTGCTCCCAGTATTTGCATAAAATCGTCGCTGCTAGGGGCGTTAACAAGCGACAAAACGAGTGGGGGAGAGGGAGACACTTTACTGTAAGACCTTTCTCAAAAATAACAAATGCTAATGTTGGGCGCACGGGCAGTACACAGTCACATTTACGAGTGGAAAAACTATTTCTTCCCCGCCAGTTCCAATTCTGGAACAGGCGCCAGGGAATATCCCATCGCGAATATTTTTATGGGCCGTAATTTTAATGCGAACCCGAAAAATAATTAAAATCCGAAAAAGTAAAGGCATTACAGTTTTTTCTTAGCCTCTCCCATCTTAACTTTCACAGGCATGTATTGAATCATTTGCGTACTACAGATGTTAACATGGCTTTCATGGGGGACAGGGAAATTTTATTTCACTTCCGAATTTTCTTTTATGTTTTTACTAATAGGCCGGCTGTTTTTATGCTGTTTACGCTTGAAAGTATCATTAAAATATAGAAATGTTTTACTTGCTGTGCACATTTGATGTCAAAAGTGTTGGCATCGTTGAGTAGGGAATATTAGTTATGACCAATTTCTTTTTTTTCTTTTTTATGAATTAAACGGTCCCAGCAATATTTAATAGCAAAATGACCCTATTAGTTCCGATGTACTTCCACAATAGGCTGAAGCTGAAAATAAGCTGAACAAACGTTTTTGCTCCAAAACAGCCCATTGGGGAGTTAAAAAAAAAGTATTTCTTCCATAAACTTGTAACATTTCTCAATAATTTATACAACAATAACATTTAAATGTAAATGAAATGCGAGAAATTAAATTCAAAATTGTAACCACATATTTCAGGTTTTTCATACGGATTATGCACCTAACATACCATTTCCAACTAATGCATTCAAATCATTTTTTTGTGAAGTTTATTTGATAAAACATTTGTACTTTCTGATTTTACAATTTCAAATGCAGTAATTACAATGAATAATAACTGTACAATTTAAACAGAAGTGAAAGGCCAATGTTTTTTTTAATTGTTACAGTAAACTGCACATAAAAACAAGATATTCGTTTAAATTTATGAAAAATACTCTAAAAAAATGGGGAAAAGTGCGTTCACGGAAGCGTGCAAATATTGTGGTTCATGAATTTTTGGCTCCAATAAATCTTCAAGTGGGATGAAAATCTTTCTTAAGTATCCATTTCTGTTAGCATTCATTAACTTTAAGTTCACACACATCAAAATTTATTAAAAATGCTGAGTAAGTTTATTTAACATTTGGGGCAAATTTTTAAAGGGAAATTTTAAAGAGATCCAAGTAAGTTGTTGAACTTAAGCTATTACTATGTAAGACTCACGTATTTATAGTAAAACTTTCGTTTTTTTCTTTGTATGCACATGGAAGTTTTTAGTAAGCTTAAATACAGTGCGGTTTAAGTTTGTTTCCTATTATAATTTACTCATAAGATTAATGATTTTTATCGATAAAGGAATATTGCATAATAGTTTTCTATAACTCATAAGCATGAATTAAAAATATTCTTAAATTTTTTAAATTAAATTTTTCAAACTTTACGTTAAAAATTGCGTTTTTTTCTTTATTATTTCATTTTTTCTTTCATAGAACATTTTAATAATATGTCAAAAAGTTATTATAAAAGATGCAAATAAAAAATATAATTCTAGTGATTACCAAGTCTTTTTAAGTATTTCTACCAATTTTTAAAATTATTGGATAATTTTTTTAAATTTTGTGGGAATTTTTAACTTGTGCACCGTGAAAAATAGCAGAAAAAAAACTTTCTTTATGATTTCATGCACATTTCCCTTTCTATGACTGAAATGTATATGTTTATATCTCAAAAAATTAAGCCATGTTTATATTAATATAACTACTAATTTTTTCAAGTTACTAGGAATGAAATTTAATTTTTAATAGATTTTCCAATTCGTTGTACCCCAAAGATATTTTTAATGCTTCTACAAGCTTGTGCCACACAAATAACCATGCACTGTAAGAAAAGTTCCATATATATGCGGGTAATTTTATGTGAAATGTCTGCCTTTTAACGGAAACAATCAGTTTTTAATAGAAGCCATAAATTTTCCAGGAATAATTTACTTTTTATCCTTACTTGCTAAATGTTAAAAACGGAAATGTTCCTTTCAAGACAGACAAACGGAAATGTTTCTTTTCAGTTGAGAAAAAACGGAAAAATCCCAATTAAATTTGGGTTCATTCATGTTTTGGCCTATAACCAAGTCGTTGGATGTGGCCAGTTCCTGTAGAGTACAGAAATTCATCCTCTAATGGTGAGTACCGAGGTTCGAATCCGGTGGAAGGCAAGGCGATAAAAACGGGTGTGACAATATTCAATACAAATATCCTGATCCGTATAAATATCCTCCAGTTATATAAAATTATTATTTAGATTTTTAAAAATATATATTACGCAATTGCTTACATTTAATTCTATAAACAGGAAATATTCGTTGTGAATAACGGAAAATTTCCGTCTTGAAAACGGGAAATACCAAAACGAACATTTTGTGTAAAAAACGGAGAATAGACGGCAATAACTCTGCTGTATTTTCCGCTTTTTCACAGTTTTTACAGTGTGGGTATTTTCAAACATTGTATTTTTAAATAAAATGTGCCGTATTTTATTGCTTAAAACTTGTTTTAGTTTGTTACGTAAAGGAAGTAATTAGGACTATACTTATCTTATGACAATGTTTTTATGTTTTGTATGAGATTCGGATATTATTAGTACTATAAAAAATTAGTTCAAATTAATAATATTATTAAAACAAATCATTACCTGTTATATAAATTTTACTTGACATACATATTTTATTGATAAATATGTTAAGAAGTAAAAATTAGAATATTGCGTGTTTCTTAACACGCCACAGTTCATAAATGAATATTTAGCCTTTTTTGGTAACTGGACACTTTCTTGCGTCTCTTTGTTTTTCTACAACGGGTCGTCCAGCGCCCCCTGAATTCTAGGCCTGCGTGGTGACACAAAAATGGCGGCTGTCGTGGGCAGATTTTTTTCAGCGTTTGTACGGTCCCTTGAATTTGAATACCAATAATTTCTAAACGTTTTCTCCGCCTTATTTTTCTCAGATTAAATAAGTCCAAGAAAACTTTAAAAATATAGTGCTGTCTAAATTCAGGAGACCGTACGAACGATTAAAAAAATCCGCATACAACAGCCACCATTTTTGTGTCAGCGCGTAGGACTAGAATTCAGGAAGGAAGGGTTAACATGTTATGACGTCGCATCCAAAATATGAAAACAATTAAGTAGGCATTATTTTCAAGAAGCGTATTAAAAGGTAATTAAAAAATCTGTAGTGATATATATATATACAGTATAGTATATATACATTATATATACAGTATATATATATATATATATATATATATATATATATATATATATATATATATATATATATATATATATATGTACTGGTATATAAGTACATAAATGAATATCCCAACTTTGCAGGGCTATTAAAAGAAAACAAAAAAAAATACACCGTTGTTGTTCATCGGAAATCAAAAATAACAGTTGAAAGTTTACGATGATGGCGATAGATGGCGCGACCTTGCTTTTCATCAATGGCCTCCTCGCAACCCTGACATAACTCCATGGGATTTTGTTTTATTTATTTATTTTTTATGAGGCCTCATCAAAGATCAGGTGTTTGTTCCACCGCTACGAACTCACGTTGACGAACTTAGGACACGCATATCTGCGCCATTCAAAGAGTCCCATCGGACATGCTGAAAAAAGTGTGAGATGAGTTATCGTACCAACTCGATATCGATCGTGTATTTAGAGAAGCTTACATTGAACACTTATAACTGTGTTGAATTTAAACTTTCAACTGTTAGTTTTTTATTTCCGGTGAACAAGGTTGTACTTTTTTTCTTCTTTTAATAGTCCTGTAAAGTTGGGATAATCATTTATGTACACTCTGAATATACATTTCTCATAAAATTTCTCGAAACCTTCCAATTAGCACAAAATCATTGAGTCGACGTTGGCTAATTGTTGTTTCACGTTAGCCCACAGTAAGAAATGTCAGTCTTGCCGCACCACTAGCTAACGAACCATTTTCCAACAAAAGCCGAACAGTGGTCCAACCGTTCGCTGTTCAGAATCCTGCTCCACAATAGAGGGATATTTGCACCTACCATTTCCCAACCTTAATATGCCCAATCCTACCATTTCTCAACAGTTTCCACAAATAGCCAACGATGGGTCAACAATCTGTGCTATATGGGTCACTATATGCCCAAAACTCACAGGACACTTTCAATTTTAGACATTTTGTATAATATCTAGAGAAATACTTGTCGAACTCTTTTGGAAATTAAGAAATAAAGAATATGTTTGATCCCACACTTTTTTAGTGAAAATTTTTTTACGAGACCAACAATTAGGAGACCAACAAAAAACGGAATTAAAACAAATTCTTTCGATCATACTATTAAGTAAAATGCTTGAAATGATCTGTAGTTATAGCACATGACAATGTGACTTTTTTACAGCACTTGTGTTGATTGTGTGAGGTTCACTAGGATCCACTGTGTGTGGCACATATATTCATGTAGATATAAAGGTTTCTTTAAAAAATTCAAGAAATTTCTTTTGTTTGATGCAAGCAGGTTTTCTAACAAATTTTAACGCCACTTTTAAGAAACTTAACAAAGAACAGTAGAAACAATCTACTGATATTAGATATAAATATATAAAATATTTGATGAAATATGAATATTTCAATGAAATAATTTTTAACTGCACATGCGCGAATATTTGTGGACAAAAGTTTTTTGTTTGTTTGTTTTTGCATAATTTAACAGTCAATATATATAGAGAGCAACACATAAAAAGGCCAGTCAAATATCTTGAAAATATCAGAAAGATATCAGTGATACAGTGAGCTGAATTTCAGGAGTTTTCTAAAGTAGCTGGATAATAAGAGATTTTTCACAAACGTTTTTTTTATTCATTTTCCACAAAAGAGTACGTATTTAACGTATGTCCACGCGCATCATAGAATGAAGAAGAAACCGTGTATTTATTGAACGGATGCTTCGACTTTGATAATTGCTTTTTTGTTGGAACTAGCTCGTTTTGATATTTCCTCCAAGAATAATAAAACATCAATAAAAAATTACAAAAAAATAATAAATAAAATAAAATGAAAAATTAAAAATGAAAATTTTTGGAAAATCCTATATAATCCAACTAGTTTTAGAAATCAACTGAAATTCAGCACTCTATTTCGCCAATAAATTTCTGAATACCCACTGGCATTTTTATATGGGTTGCCCCATAGCGTTGACTAATAATTTATGCAAAAATCATTGTGTTATTGTTCGCGAATGTGCAGTTTAACCTTATTTCTTACAAATGTTCATATTATTTCATACAAATGCTCGTATTTCATTAAATATTAAAAATATTTAAATTTTACATTGCGGTATATTTTTTTCTAATCTACTTTGTCCGATTTCTTGAAAGTGATGTTCAATTTTGTTGAAAACTCTGCATGTTTTGATAAAAAAAGTACGGAATTTTCTTGAAATTTTTAAGCAAACTTTTTATCGCCATGAATACACGTGCTATTTTTATACAAATGAACACAAATGTTATACAGGAATCAAACAGTCATGATCAGAGATCACATGATCACAGATCATTTGGAACATTTTACTTTACAGGGTAATCGCAAATATTATCTTTTTATACAATTTGTTGGTGATCCCCTAAATGTCTTCTAGAATAAACCTTCTCTGAACAGTATGAGGTCAAATATGTTTTTTTTTATACCTGAATTTTCTGAAGAATTTGTCAAGTATTTCTCTAGATAATTTCGCAAAACGTTTAAAATCGGAAGTGCCCAGTGAATTTTCGTTATAGTGTGTGTATATGTCAGGTGATGCAAACTATTAAAAAAAAAATAGGGGAAAAACGCAAGTCCAGATTGAGTAGCAGGGTTCACCACTGATATATATGTATACACTATACGGCCATTCGTCACCGGACACTTTCAATTTTAGACATTTTGTCGAATATTTAAAGATATTCTTGACGGATTCTTCTGGAACTTCAGGATTATAAAGAATATGTTTAGCCTCATATTTATCAACGACGATTTGATCAGGAGGACAATTAGGGGGCCAACAAAAAATCAAGGAAAAACAATAATATTTGGGATCATCCTGTAAAGTAAAATGCACGAAATTGTATATCGCTACAACACACGAATGTGTGGATATTGTACATTATATGTATTCATTTGTGTAAGAATATCACGTATATTCTCGGAGATATAGTGACTTTTTACAAAATTCAAAAGAATTCTTACATATTTTTTGTTTACATCATGCAGGGTTTGCAACAAAATTTAACGCCAGTTTTAGAAAACTTGCCAAAATGTAGTAGAAAAATTATAATACAATTGGAATATACATATATTAAACATTTGATGAAATATGAGCAGTTGTATGAAATATTTTTATCTGCACATGCGCGAAGGATAACAAAGATTTTTTTTCATTACTACTTAATTGTCAACTCTATAAAGCAACTCATATAAAAAAGCCAGTCAAATATCTTGAAAATTCAGAACAATATCGGCGATAGAATGAGCTGGTTTTTAGTTGATCTCTAAAAGTAGCTGAATGATAAGGGATTTTCTACAAATTGTTTAATTTTTATACTATTTTTATTTTTTATTGATACTTTAGTTCACCTTGGAAAACTTTATTGTACCAGGTTATAATCGGTTTAGAACGGATCCTTTCGATTTTGTAACTGTTTTTTTTTTGTTCGAATAGGCTCGTTAGGGTAGTTTTCCAAAGAGAACTGAAGTATCATTAAAAATTGAAAAATAGTAGGAAAATAAAAAATGACAATTTGTGGAAAATCCCTTATATCTTTCAGCTACTTTTAGAGAGCAAATAAAAATCAGCACACTCTATTGCTGATATCTTTCTGAATTTTCACGATATTTGACTAATTTCTTTTTATTTGAGTTGCTCTATAGAGTTTTAAATCATGATTAAAAAAAAAAAACTCTTTGTTATCGTTCGCACATGCGCATATAAAAAGTATTTTATACAACTGTTCATATTTCATCAAATGTATAATATATTTATATTCCAACTGCATTATAATATTTCTACAACATTTTGTCAAGTTTTCTGAAACTGGCGTTAAATTTGGTTGAAAACCCGGCATGATATAAACAAAAAACATGCAAGAATTTTTTGAACTTAAAAAAAAAATCTATATATCTCCGAGAATATGCGTGCTAATCTTAAACAAATGAATACCTATATTGTACAATATCCACACATTCGTGTGCTGTAGCAATAGATCATTTCGTGCATTTTACTTTACAGGGTGATCCCAAATATTATTGTTTTTCTTCCATTTTTTGTTGGTCCCCCTCACTGCCCTCCTGTTCAAATCGTTTTTGATAAATATGAGGTCAAACATATTCTATTTAATCCTATATATTATATAATAAATCTATATAATATATAAGTTTTAGAAGAATCCGACTTGTATATCTTTAAATATTCGACAAAATGCATAAAACCGAAAGTGTCGGGTGACGAATGGCCATAGAGTGCCCAACGAACACAGAACTTGCGGGCCGCTGATGGCTACGTTAGCTTTGGCCCAAACTAGGAGATGAGGGGCCGCTATCGTTTGCCGTTACGGCAACTTAAAAAAACTGTCACGCCGGCCACAATGTGGCCGCAATAGAATTGGCCATAACTACATTAAGATGCCCATAACTGTGCCACAAGTGGTTAATCATAACTGACAGATAGCCTAAAACTGGCCCCAATTATACTTTAAGTGGCAATTATTAATGAAAACTAGCCACAGTTTGGCCATTAACGATCATCGTGAATAAAATCTAGCCAGAAGATCGCCACAGCCATGGCTTCTGCGTTTGTTAAGAATAAAAGCTATCCCAAAGCTGGCCATAAATGTTAATTTATTGGACATTATAAATGTAAACTAGCCTTAAGCTAGCCACTTTGTTGCCATCAATAAGCATCATTAATGAATGCAAGCCGAAAGCTAACCACTTTGTTGCCATCAATGGGCATAATTAATGTATGCAAACCGAAAGTTAACCACTTTGTTGCCATCAATGGGCATCATTAATGAATGCATGCCGAAAGAGAGCCACTTTGTTGCCATCAATGGGAATCATTAATGAATGCAAGCCGAAAGCTAGTCACTTTGTTGCCATCAATGGGCATTATTAACGTATGCAAGCCGAAAGCTAACCACTTTGTTGCCATCAATGGGCATCATTAATGAATGCATGCCGAAAGCTAGCCACTTTGTTGCCATGAATGGGCATCATTAATGTATGCAAGCCGAAAGCTAGCCACTTCGTTGCCATCATTAATGAATGCAAGCCGAAATCTAGCCACTTTGTTGCCATCAATGGTAATCATTAAAGAATGCATGCCGAAAGCTAGCCACTTTGTTGCCATGAATGGGCATCATTAATGTATGCAAGCCGAAAGCTAGCCACTTCGTTGCCATCATTAATGAATGCAAGCCGAAATCTAGCCACTTTGTTGCCATCAATGGTAATCATTAAAGAATGCATGCCGAAAGCTAACCACTTTCTCGCCATCAGTGGGCAACATTAATGAATGATAGCCCAAAGCTAGCCATATTCATGCCACTATTGGATATCATGATGGAAGCTGGCCAGAATTATACTTTTTATGGTCCTCAAAAAAGTAAAGTTGAGCAAGAAAGGCCCATTTTTACTCCTTTGGCAGGGACAATTTTTTCTTTTTTTTAAAAAGATATTTTGAACTTCAGAATCTAAATTTACTGGTCCATAATTTTTGTCTGAAAACTCTAAAATTCAAAATTTGAAAAAAATAATAATAATCTATTTGAATATTTTTTTTAACAAGAGCTCATAACACCAGCCTGACTTTTATACATACATGTTTCACTTTATTATTATATTTTTCAGTTAAAAACTACAATGGTGTTATAAGCACCCCATATTAAAAATGTCAAAATAAATAAAATCGAAAGTGTTTCAGATCTTGTATAGCATATTTTCAATCTGCAAGCAAAAAAAAAAAGTGTCCCAATGGAGGCAAAAACTGGCCTTATCCACTCATCTCATTAGATTGGAATAAAATGCCATATGGTTATGATTTAGTTTTTAATATTATTCTGAAAAAGTTGCAAAAGCCATATTTGTAATTAATAAAAAAAGTTGATAACACAAGGTGTAAAATATATATTGAACGTTAAATTACCAATGATGGTGAGAATAAGGAAAAAAAACTTATTTTCTTCAATTTTTAATTAAATTATAGGTTTAACCACTCTATTCAAAGGAGTAAATTTTTAAATAGTTTCTTCAAGCTAATTCACCAGGTGGATCGTCCAGCCCTTTTTCAAAGCAAATAAAAAACACAGAATGTTAAATGAGATACCATATGAAATGATTTTTAAGCGACTTCTGACATAGTACACTCACATTTCTTTAAAACATGTATTTTGGTTAAAATTGCAAGTAACTGAAAATTAAATAGGCATTGTTTTCAGAAATGAAATGATTACCTCAAATTACTGTTGCCACAAAAATTAAATTCTGCAACAATGATTATAAAAAAAAATTTCAATAAAGATGAAGTGGAGATAGTTGCTGCATCGGTTTATTTTATATTTATGATAAAAAAGCAAAATTTTAATTCAAATGCTCAATTTATTTTTCTTTATCCCATTTTTTTTTTTTTTTCCAAAACATATTATGTCACCCTCTAATGCAGTTAAAATACAATATTTATATATATATATATATATATTGCTATTTTCGGTCAGTTTGTACTCAGTTTGTAACTTTGGTGGAATAAATGGGATTATATTCTGGCTTTATTTTTTTTTTAAGAAGTTCAAACATGCATCTAAAAAATATTAGACTGCAGTGTAAAATCTTCACACAGGCCCACTAGTATATATTATTTCTGTTGTCAACATCCCCTTTTCTCAGAAAATACAAAATGCACAACACTGAATGAGATGCCATAAGAAAGGATTTTGAACCAGCTTCTGATATAGTGCACTTACATTTCGGCAAAACATTTTTTGATTAAAAATTGCTGTTAATTAAAAATTAAATCTGCATTGTTTTCCTAAAAGAGAAGGTTTTCCTTAAATTAGTGTTGCCACAAAAATACAATACCACATTATATAATGCTCAAAATGATTATAAAAATAAATACTACAAAAAAGATAAAGTGGGACATAGTTGTTGCATGCGTTTATTTTATGACTAAAAAGCCAAATTGAAATGCTCAATTTATTTTTCTTTGTCCCATGCTTTTTCCGAAACAGATGATGTCATCCTCTAAAGCAGTTAATTAGCTATATATATATATATATATATATATATATATATATATATTGTTTTTACTGTAACTGTGATGGAATAAAGGAGATGATATTCTGGCTCGACTAACGTTGTTTAAGGATAGTTTCAGTCATTAATTTTCCTTTAGAAGTTTAAACCTGCATCTAAAGAGTATTAGATATTGCTAAAAAGTATTAGACTGCAGTGTGAAATCTTCGCACGGGTCCACTGGTGCTTTTATAATACAATTTCTTACAGGGATGTTTCTTCCAATTATCCAGCTGGAAAATAAAACAAAAACAAAAATCCAGGAATTTTATTTTATAAAACTGGTAAAATGTTGACATTACTGAATTTAAGAATTTTAATATTTTTTCAAAACAGTAGTGGCAGTAGATCTTCTAGAACATGGCAAGTTCGCCATTCATACATTTTTTTTTTTTTTTAAATGGACTAAAACATTGCTCATAAATAATAATATATCATTGTTTTTATTTTTTAAAGATTAGCAAGTAATGAGTACTGAATTATTATTATTTTTTTTTTTAATCTATTACCAATAAAGAAATCTTTAAAATATTTTTCTTTCCAGCAGAAGGTATGTGACCTTTTGACTAACAAAATTTCAAACTGATTTATACAATATTATGTGCATTAAAATTTTAATCTCAACTTTTAATAAGATTATGGCAAAATTTTTATTAAAATATTCAGAAGTTTTTATACAGCAAATTATTTTTAATACCTGATCTCCAAGCAATGCTAATTTATAATCAACCAACAAAATAGTATAAACAGTTTATCAGGCTGTCAGTTTTTAAAAATTTAGCCTACATAAAACATTTTTATTGAATTATATCTTAACCTGTAAAAAGAAGGGAGAATGTTCTTAGAACAAGAAAGAAGAGGAAAATATATATAGTACATCCTTTTTAACATCACTTGCATAAATAAATAAATACATATATAAACAATAGAACTGGTGTTTTTTTTTTCATATAAATTTTATTTTTCACAAATGTAAAACAAACCAACCAAAAAAGCATTTATTTATGTATTTACAAGATGCTCAAAATTTATCAGAAATATTTTACAAGAAAATTTAATCCTGTTACAATTAAATTTCTGATGTTTCTTAATTTAAGTTGAGAAAGGACAGCTGAAAATCTACAGTCATCTTCATAGAGAACTTTTTTCTTTCCAGATTTTTATTCTTCTTCTTCTGAAAAATAAAAAATAAATTTTACAAAACAAAATTTAAATGCCTTACTTTAAAAACACCACTTATTAATCAGCCATTTATAAATATAATCGGAACAGAAATTATAATTTAAAAAAACTATTTACAAAAAGCTTTGTAGTTTAAGTTATTTGTACACCATGAAACTATTTTATTGCAGTATACCTATATTTCAGGGTTGTCGAATGACACCTTTTTTTTTTTTTTTTTTCCCCCCTTCTAGGTACGAAACTGCATTTCATGGTGGCAATTTTATGTTATATCATATTCTTTTATTTCTTTTTGCACCCATGTTAACAATAATATTGTTTCTATTTTTATGTGTTAAGAGCAGGGGGGGGGGAGGTGCTGTATACAGTGGAACTCCAGTTATACGTTTTGCCCGGGACGTATATACAAAACGTATAACTCAGTAAAACGTACAACTCAATCGATGGTCTACCAAATTTTTTTTTTTTAATATATTGCAAAAATTTTGTTCTACTGAGGTGTTTCAGTTACCTTTTATAACAAAAACGGAAGTTTCATAAGTATTAATTCATCCATAACATAAATTTTTGGAAATGGAATAGAGTAGAAAAGAGGTACATAAAATTAATATATCATAAAAGCTTTAATAGAAATATTTTTAATACACATAGAGTACTTAAAAGAGATCATTGAAATCGCCTTGACATGTAAATCATTTATCAAAACACATTTCAGTAGTTTACTGAATCTTGTTGAAATAATCACGAATCCTCGATTGTTTCTTTTCGGCAGAGCCGACATTGAACAGCAAACTTTGCATTTTGGTTAACAATGCAGCCCTGTTATCATTACTGCTTTTACTACTGTCGAACGGCTTTTCAAAAGCCCTCAGAGCAGCCCCAAAGTTTGAGAGGGATCTTTCAAATCAGACTCATCCGACGCGTCGTCTGTGTTTCCGGTTACAAAATGTATAAATGAGGCAAAATTTTGTCCGAGGACGCAAAAACGTAACATATAACTGAGGGAAATGTGTAACTCAAAATGTATAACTCAGCTAATTTTTAATAGCAAGCGCCCGGGACCGCTGAGTTGAAACGTATAACTGAGGGCAGGGTTGTTATGATTTATCCCAACCCAAAATTTCAACTTTAAATTATATAGGTAATATATTTCTTAATGTCAGTACACCAGTAGTAAAGTTTATCACCAACCACCCCAAGGGAAAAAAGTCTTAATTCTTCCAATGACAATTTTTAAAACAAATAACTGTAACTTAATTTTCTATAAGTATATGTAACTATCACAAACACAAAAACTAATTTTTTTCCCATTAAAAAAAATACTTTGATGTATAATCCTACAGTTGAAACTCATAACAAAATACCACATATGCTGAGAATCTTAATTTAATGATGTAGACATGTAGAATTATTTGGTATATTCTATTAATTAGTTATAATAAAAAATACTTTACAGCAAATATTTTTTTCCCCATTTCTGCGAATTTTGTTATATCCAGTTTCAATTGCAAAAATTTTGCTGAATTAAATATAAACTACCACCAAACTTAATTCAATAACAACATAAACTAAGGGAAAACCTATATTTCCTATTTACCTCGGGCTGAGGAAATTTTGGAATACAAACAACTCAAAAAAAAAAAGAAAAAAAAAAAAAAAAAGAAAAAAAAAAAATTGCAATCCATCATTAATCAATATGTTTCAGAATGAATTTTTTCTAGAGAAAATATTTATTATATATAGGCAATCACTTCAATTAAAATGAATAAAGATACTTTATCCTTAACAAAATATTAGTTTAAAACTAATAATAAAAACTAAGTAAAAGTATACTAGTCTGATTCAGCACTGGTATTAGTATAGTACTTCTATAATTTCATTGTTAAAACTATTACTAATAATCAATTTATCTAAAAGCAAAACATAATTTTGATTGTCATTCATTTATATATTTTTGTAATCAAATAGTTACTTTAAACTGTACTTAGTAGTAAGTACATTTTTTTCAAACATTCTGAACCACCTCTAACTTAAAAAACTCTGATAAAACCCAAAAAACCCTGATAAAACCCCAAAAACCCTGATAAAACCCAAAAAACACTGATAAAACCCAGTGGGTTGGGTTTTTTCTGAAAAAACCCGGGCATTTAAGAACCCTGACTGAGGGAAACGTATAACTGAGGGAAATGTACAACTGAGGGAAACGTACAACTCAGGTAACGTACATCTGGAGTTACACTGTATATTAAACACTTTATCTCTGTGTTAATCACTAAAACAAAATAAAAACAGGCTTCCTATAAATTCTTTTGAATAACTTCAAATATATAAATTCAAATTCTTTACATATGATGCATAGCATCAAATTATCATCTTGAATGAGCTATGGGTGCTCTTTCTTTCATTTCATAAAAGTCGAATTGCCCACTTTGGGAAATGTTCTAGAATTTGCATTGCTAGAAACCAGCAGTTCTTTATTTTTTCACATATAACTTTTACTTGAAAATGGCTTCATAAAGTAGGAAAATACATTGTGTACCTCCAAGCTATAAATCTGATATCATCACTCATAAAACAATGGCATTTTACATACGGTTTTTGTTTCCCAGAAGGGTAACACGTCTGCCACTGAATACTTAACATATTTTGAATGATTATTATTGCCGACCCATGAAAAAAGCATTTTTTAATATTGTTTTTGGTTGTTCACTCGACAACATTAAATGATTTTCTTTATCTTTTTTCGTTACAAATATTTTTTTTTCAATTATACAAATTTTTAATGAATAATTACACAATTATGTTTTGGATATTAAATACAAATACTACAGGAAAAGTTCTTTTCAGAATGAAAAAAATATTATGCCATAGTTTTTCCCTCATAATGAAAAAGGGCAGGGTGCTCCTTCAAAAAAGAGACACTTCAGCTGAAAAAATGGGCACTTTAATGAAAAGGGCTTTTTAGTGCTTTTCGTAAGTAATAGCTTAATTATTTTAAAGTCTTCTTTCAATTTTAATATTTACATATAAACATTTTTCTGTTAAAAAGTATTTGTAAATTTTATTATTAGGCCTTTTTAAAATTTGGCAAAAAAAATCGGCCAGTTCAAACTATGAATTAAAACTTTATTCAGCTAATGAAATTCTGAATAAAAGATCCTACAAACTCTACAAAATTTGTCGAATTAAAAAAAAATTATTGAACTTTGCACACTACAATAGTTAAGTATGTGCCGGCAAAAAATGGTTAAATTGCTATGTATAGTTTTTGATCCTATAAAGCTTATAATGTACAGATTTTGATATTTGATATTTTTTTTTTTTTTTTTTTTACCCAAAAATTTTGTTTTAAAAAATATTTATTATTCCAAAAGACATTTCCTTGAGATCAATTTGCACACTGAAGTTTTTTCATGCATTTCTATGCTGCCTAACTAAAAAATAGCCATTTATTTCAGGAACATTTTTCTTTAAAACAATTTACTAAAAAATATCTTAATATTTACTATCTCCAAAAAAAAAAAAAAAAAAAAAAAAGAAAAAGAAAAAGAAAAAAAATTCTGGAACACAAATTAGTCCCTTTTTCTCACAAATTTCAATACAGCGTTCTAAGAAAAATAAATGTTCTTTCGTGACCAGGGACCGATTTAGAAATTTGGGGGCTCTGGGCACAGATGTGTATGCCCCCCCCCCTCACACAGATTCTTTGAATAACAAAAATATAATATCGAAAGCAGTACTTATTAAGATAACCATTATTGACTTTGATAATTTCTTTAAAATATTAATAAAAAAAATTAAATTAAATAATTATTAATTTACTTTTAAATAATTATTTGATAATTATGAATCTTTAATGGAATTTTATAATAAACTGTGTGGTGCTGATTATCTTTCTCTATGAAAGTCCATATATCTGGAATGGTAAAGTATGCAACAACTAATAATAAATTTACCGCAGTCGGTTTTACGCTTAGTTAAGCAATGAAAAAATCCATATTTTTATTACTTGATATTTGATTTAAAAGAAATTTAAAAAACATAGATTTGAGCTTTCAGCTCCTCTCCAGAATCTTACATCTTTTGCAAAATATTTTGGGCAAAACATAAGAATGTTTTAAAAATACCTTAAGTTGAAATATCATTTTTAAAGTTTCTTAAAAAAAAGGGTCAAAGAAAGTATTAAAGAAGGTCCCTTTCTCTAAAGAACCTGCTTTATTTTTAATTTGTTAAAAATTATACATATAATCAAAATCCAAATTAATTTATATGACGGCATATTAAAAAAAAAAAAAAATTGTTAATTTAGAGGTCACAAGATCAAATAATTTTATCACCCTCTCCCCTCCTCTTCTAGATACATACCATTAAATTAAAAAAAATTATTTAGCATAAATCTGTGTAATCTTAAGTATTGTCAAAGTTCATGAAAGTTAAAAACCCCGTTAACAAAAATTATTTGACACATTTCAGCAAAACATTAAAAAATATTCAAACAATCTTTTTCTATTAAATGTTGCATTTCATAAATTTAAATTAATTTAATTTTTATTAAATGTAGGTCGATTAGATTCACTATATTTCCAGAGGTGTCACAATTACAATAATCACAAAACTGAATCATCACTCTTGAAACAAATATTAAAACATTTAAAGCAAACATTTTTTAAGCACATGAGCTGAAGCATCAAAATTTCCAGTAATTTGATGGACCCATTGTACAAGATGTTTGCATTTCATGAAACTCTGCTAAACTGTTTTAACAAACTGTAAAATAACAGTTTTGAATAAAAGGATTTTATTAAAAATGAACAATTCCTATGCAATTGGTAACAGACTAAGATTTTTTTTAATGATAACTTTTTGAATACAGTTTTGTTAAAATATTACTAACTAAATTTTAATATGAAAAAGTTTATAAAATGATTTTTTGGCTGTTTAAAAGATATCGCCAAATTTGTCAGCCCATTGTGGTAAAAAATCTTAAACTTAGTCAATGGATTGCCGAAGAAAAAAAAATTCACAAAATTCTACAATCAGTCACGGAAAAAAATCACGAAATTTGTTAGTCAATCATGAAAAAAAAAATCTTTAAATTCTTCAGGTGCTTGAGAAAAAAAATATATATGAAATTCGTCAGTGGATTGTCAGAAAAAATCGAGAAATTCTTCAACCAGACGCGGTAAATAAATCACAAAAATCTTTCATCGGTAGCAAGAAAAAATTACGAAATGCGCCTGTCAATCAAGGGAAAAATCTAAAAATTATTGTGAAATTCGTCAGTCTATCGAGAGGAAAATCACAGAATTCTTCAATCAGTCACAGGAAAAAATCGCAAAATTCTTCAATAAGTCGTGGAAAAAAAATTGTGAAACTTTAATTGCCACTCGCCATGTGAGAATTAAAGTTGTAAAAGTGGCGATTAAAAAATTGTCATTGATTGCCACCCCTACGCGGTCACTTCCCAGTTACACATTCCATTGTAATCCTTGACCAACTGACGAATTTTACGATTTTTTTTTTTTTTACCAAGAATGTGTTAAGAGCTTTGCGATTTCGCCCCCCCCCCCATTTGTTTGACGAATAGCACAATTTTTTTCACCCCTGACTATCTAATTTCATGATAATTTCACACTTGACCAACTGGCAAATTTTGCAGGTTTGTTACATGATGGATCAACGAATTGCACGATTTTTCCCCTGATCAACTGACAAGTTTCACCTCATAAACGGCAGAAGAATTTCATGATTTTTTTTTCTTATGATTGACTGACAAATTTCTAAAATTTTCCGTGCTACCCGATTGACAAATTTCATGCTTTTTTTTTCCTGCTATCAATTGGCTAATTGTTCAGTTTTTTCTTGTGACCAATCAGCAGATTTACGTGTTTTTTCCCTGCAGCTTACTAGCGAAATTTGCAGGAGTTTTTCATGCGACCGACTAAAGAATTTCCAGACTTCAAGATTTTTTTCATGCAATTGATTAACAAATTTAGCTATATTCTCCTGCAACCGATTGACGATCATTGTGATATTCTTCCCACGTCTAACTGACAAAATTTACGGGGTTTTTTCTTTCGACCGACTGACGAATTTTGAGATTTTTTTCCCTACAACCGATCTATACGAAAAAAAAAGGCATTCTGGTATTGAAAAAGAAAAAAATACTGCAATTCCGGTACATAACTGGAACACAATCACCCCTGACAAATAATCCATGATCATATTCTAAAAAAATTAATGTGATAATAGATTTTCTGATTTTTAGAAAATTTTCCTGAATTTTGACTTTTTCCCTATTCTTAGCATGAGCACTTCGCTGGTATAAAACTGATTTATACAAAAATATGTTTCTATATGATGATTATACTTTATCTAGAAAATTTGAAACATTAGTCAGTACTTTAAAAAGTGGCTATTAATGAAACCGAGTCTATTGGCAATTGGCTACTAATCAGATTTCCCAGTTTTCACTTATATTGATCGGTTGAGAGAAAAAATGATGAAATTCGCCAGTCGATCAAGTGGAAAATCTCATATATTGTGAAATTTGTTAATTGGTCGTGAAAAAAAATCCCATTTGTCAGTCAGTCGCAAAATTAGTCAATTGGTCACGGGAAAATATAGCAAAATTCTATTGATAAGTGGGGATAATAAACAAACCAGTTCAAAATATATCTTTTGAACAGGATGCAAGAGTGCTCTTTTAGAGAACAGTGTGACCTTTTTAAAAATATTTCCCTCCGGCTACCCTCTAGTTCTAGAGTTAACGCTATATTCATTACTAATAAAAAATTTTAAATCTCATGTACAGTGAAGTTGCGACAACATATATTACTAATGACATGTATTCAGTACCAAAAGAAAAGCACATGGGCCTCCGCCTGGATATAAATCTGTTAGAAAAGTTCTAAAAGCTGGACTTATAACTATGTATGGAGCAAATTTCCAAAGACTTTTTCTCCATAAAGGTGATATCTCAAAATATATCTTTTGTAAAGTTATTGACCAGGGCTTGAAATTCAATTTTTCCAAGGAGGGGAGTCTCCCTACCAACATTTTTAAATGGAGGGGAGTTGTAATGTTTGTTAGGGAGAAAAAAAAATCTTTAAACCCCACTATTATTTTACGTGCTATTTAAAGAATTACATTAATGCAGACATGACAAAATACCATTGAAAAAATTAAGTCAACTGAGAATGATTATGTAAAATGTTTATTTTTATTATAAAAAAGGGAAGAAAGTTAAGTTTTATATATGCAGTGTATTTTTCAAGTTCCATTAAATGTGTTAGGGACCCTTAACAATTAGGTTGTTAAATAAATTTCTGACTTTAGATTTTACTTGATTGAGATTCACCGATCGATCGCGGAAAAGACGCAAAGTTCATCGATCGATCGCGAAAAAAACGCAAAGTTCGTCAATCAGTCGTGGGAAAAATGCAAAGTTCGTCGATCTGTTGCGGGAAAAATGCAAAGTTCGTCGATCTGTCACCAAAAAACGCAAAGTTTGTCGATCGATTGCAGAATAAACACAAAGTTCGTCGATCTGTCCCCAAAAAACGCAAGGTTCGTCGATCAGTCGCTTAAAAAACACAATGTTCGTCTATCTGTCGCAGAAAAAACGCAAAGTTCGTTGATCAGTCGCGGAAAAAAATGCAACGTTCGTTGATCTGTCGCAGAAAAAATGTAAAGTTTGTCGATCTGTCACCAAAAAACTCAAAGTTCGTCAATCAGTTGCAGAAAAAAGCAAATTTCGTCGATCGATTGCAGAATAAACTCAAAGTTCGTCGATCTGTCCCCAAAAAACCCAAGTTCGTTGATCTGTCGCGGAAAAAAATGCAACATTCGTTGATCAGTTGCTTAAAAAATGCAAAGTTCGTCGATCAGTCACGGAAAAACACAAAGTTCGTTGATCTGTTACGGAAAATCACAAAGTTCGCCGATCAGTCGCGGAAAAAACACAAAGTTCGTCAATCGGTTGCGGGAAAAAAAATCACGAAATTTATCGTTCGGTTGCAGGTAAATTAAATAATGCAAATTTCTCCGAAAATGCTGAAATTTTTTGGACGGGATTTCAAAATTTTCGGCGCGAATCCCGCCCTGAAATTCAAGCCCTGTTGACAGAACTGTAAACTGTTTGTCAATGCGATAGTTTAAAAAATATATCTTAACCCAAAATAACGTGTCTTTGGTGTGTATGTGTCAGTGCTTTATGAAACGTCGTTTGCATTTCTATAAAAGATTAAATTGCACTCCTATATATACAAGGACATCTCCCTGTTTTTTGTTTTTTTTTTAAATTCCCACAGAAATTTTTGATCAGCTGAAGATTTGTTGCAGAACATTGCTAAATATTCTGCTTTGGAGCCCAACATATTTTGAGTGATTATTATTGCAGACCCATGAAAAAAGCAATTTAATATTGTTTTCGGTTGTTCACTCAACAACATTAAATGACTGGATTTTTTTCAAGGAAAAAAAAATCACGAATGCTTCGTATACGCCACATTGGTAGATATGATAAGCTACGGCTACCGAAGGCAGTCTTATTTCACTGCCGATTCCAGGCTCTCGTGAGCCTATAACCAAAAAGGGCCGGTTTACATGGACACCTCTAAGGTGGTGCTCTTCGGTCAGGGGAGAAGTGGGGGCCTAAGCATCCTGCGCTTCATCACCCTTTCCCAAATGAATGACGACAGAGGTCGCTGCAATGATACGGTGGAGCCCAAACTCAGAGGACACCACCACAACACACTTGGGCGGAATGCCAGAAGTGAACAACGGCTCCATAGCCGGGATCCCATAAGGGAAACAGAGTCCTCGGCCAATGTTGAACACTCCCATGACCCATTAATGTAACCACACCTTCCAATTATCAAACGCTGCACTGGTAGATATAGATAAATTTTATTTTTAAACATGTATAAGCCCGAAATTGTGGTATTTGTTAAATGTTTTTTTCACATATACAATATTTTTAATGAATGAAAATTACACAATGGATACTAAATACAAATACTAGGAAAAGTTCTTTTCAGCATAAAAAAATTATTATATGCCACAGTTATTTTATTGTAAAAACTTGATATTTGAGTAATTTTAATTATTTTTTTAATTAATTTTCAGCAATGAAATTCACATGAAATTACTGAATAATAAACATGCAAATTTTTACATTGCTAACTAAGCATAACCAAGCTTCCAGACTTGGACATTTTTCACTCTGTTGGTTTTACGCTTAGTTAGCAATGTAAAAATCCACATGTTTATTACTTGATATTTGATTTAAATCAAAAATTTATAAAACATGGATTTGAGCTTTCAACCCCTCTCCAGAATCTTACATTTGCAAAATATTTTGGGCAAAACATAAGAATATTTTCAAAATACCTTAAGTTTAAAAAATGATTTTTTGGTCACTTAAAAGATATCAGTTAACAGCTTTTTTATTATAGTTTTAATGGTATATTGAGTATTCTTCAATTCTATAAATTACATGAATTAAATAACTTCTTTATGAAACATATAATTTATACTCATACTCATTTTATATATTCCTTTGTGATTAATTTTAAATCAAGGTGACAAGAATACTTTTGTCTTAAAAGATTTAAATCAAAGTTAACAATGACTTAATTATATTTTCCCATATATAAAACACAGTAAAAACTTTATGAAACTCACACAAGAGATAGAAATAAGGAACTCCTTTTAAACAACATTAATAAATCATTTTGAAAAACTTACTTTCAAATATTATGTTATGAAAGTTGAAACTCGCCAGAAAAATTTAAGTATGTGATGTGCATAATACAAAATTTTATTAAAGTAAAACAAAAAAACCTTTTATTTACTATTTTTCCTGTCAGTTTTCTTTCTTTTGTATTATATAATGAATTTTGAATTCAAACACACCTTACCCTGCACATGTTAAAAAATCTGCACTATAATATCAAAACTAGGCAAACTGAAGCAAACATTACTGCACACACACTCAAGTGAAAAACAGAGCTAATAGTATCAGTACATGATCATGTGCAAGATTTAAAAAAATACTTGGTAAAATTGGGAACACCAGATAAACAGTGGCAATGTATATAATGAATAATTATTTTAATGTTCAACTGGAGTCAACAATTAAACTTAAGTTTCAATTACTATGAATATATTGGTATATTAATATTATATATTAAACATGCATCTTATTTTAGCCCTCTTCTCGCTTTTTATATTTGTATCATGATCTCTCCACATTTTTGTATTAATCTCTAAAACACACAGCTTATCATTTTTAAACATTGATTTTCTATGAAAATGGAGAAATCAGTCATGCTTATGAGAAACTGGAGCTGTACCAAGTACTTGGTATATACTCGTTAATCAGCCAAATTGCAGCCGAGTAGTTGCAAGAATTTCATTTTTTAAGCATATTTAAAGACAAATTAATTTATAAGTGATCTATAAAAAGTTATTTGAATATAAATGTATAATATATGCCATAATTCATAAGAACTATTTACTCTGTACATAAAAAATTTATCTATAAAACATAGAAAAAGATAAGGAAAAAATCTCATGCAAAATTAAAGTTTAGTTTTAAAATTATATTTTTAAAAAAAAGTCATTTTTAAAACTGTTGGAAAAGACTATGATTTCAGAAAATACAATAAATGCAATTAAAAAAATTAATAATTAAATGGGCATTTCTTTTATTGTTGTAAATTTAGCCTGCCTCAGAAAAAATGTTTTCACTGCGAGCACAGATAAAATAGCATTTTAGCTGTACATTATGAAAAAATGAAAAGTAACTGTAAAGCCAATACCCTTTTTTGGTAGTTTCTTGTTATAGCGGCCTCTACAATTACTGTTATACTAAGGTTTCAGCTCTGATTTCTCCAAGATCATCGAAAAGGGGCAATTCACAAAATTCCATTCTATAAAAACATACTCTTCATTGTTAATTTTTATTTTGTTATGTTTCAAAATGTGTAGTTTGCAAACAAATTGAAACAAAAACTTTAACAGAATGACTTAAAGAAGTTATCAATAAACGTTTGGTTCAAATTTGAGTAACTAAATTTCATATTCATTACAAAATGTTATCTTTTACAAAAAAAAAAAAAAAAAAAAAAAGAATCATCAGTTTCCCCCAGACAGTTTCAGAAGGGTGCTGCACCTTGCCTGCCCTTTGGTTTACAAAATAGCACCCTTTTTGCCCATCATAAAAAGAATTAGCACCCTTCTTGCCCTCAGGGACACGCCAGTAGTATCCAACGCCTGTGTGCCGAACTTCAGTGGGCGCTCTACATCCATATCCCTCAGTATAAATACATAGCTGCAAACTTTTTTTTTTTTTTTTTTTTTTTTTTTAAGTCAAATAAACGCATTTTGAACAAGAAAAATTATTTAATAAAACATGTCTTGTTTCTATAGGATGCTTATCTGATTTCATTTATTAAGTAAAATTTCAGGTTCAAAATATTGGTATTTGATTAAAAAATTAAAAAAGGTTGACAGGTATGTAAATAGAATTCAAAATACAGTAAAAAGTGAGAAAATGGAACCTGTTTGTATCAGAATCCTGCATAAAACGGAAAAAATCAGTGTCCTGGAGAAAATAATGATACAATTACAATAGATTGAATATTTGAATAAAGCATAAAAATCTGTTTAAAATGGATTGTATGTGCGTACTAATACATAATAGATGTCAAGGAGTTGTAATAGTATAATTAAATTAAGAATTTTTTTCTTTTTGAAGTATTTTTTTCCTCAACTGAAATCTTTGGCACCTTTACTATACTTCGGCGCCTGTGAGCGCTGCACACATTGCACACTGGGTCGGCGCGTCCCTGCTTGCCCCACAGTACAAAAAGTGCCCTTTCTCCTTTTTGCATTAAAAAATTTGCTTTCATAGTAAAAACTGACTCAGTGTTGTCTTAAAAAGAGTGTCCTGATTTTTAAATATTGAAAGTGGCTTTAAAAACCAAAATAATACCTTTAATAATTAAAAATGTGCCCTTAAGAATCTGAAAAGTGCTCTCAAGAATCCAAAAAGTGCCCTTTTCTCACCAGCAGCACCCTGCCCTTTTTTAAACCTGGGGAAAAATCTGGAATCATTTTCACACAAATAACTTTTACTTTTCTCAAAATGGGCCCCAAGATAAAAGCCCTGCATTATAAACTGAGCAAATTGAAAACTTACCTTTGCTTGAATGCCAAATGAGTTTAAGCTGCATAAGAATCTTCTCTAAACACCATCTACTGATGCACCACGCTTGATAGAAACTTGGAGCGAACTGCACATGGGTGAAAATGGCTAGTCCATGTTGAAAATGGAGAAGTCCATATGCTGCCTAAGATAAAGAGCGATGACTTCAGCTTCTGTTGCCGGGGACAACCAAAAGTATGAATGGAATCGGCTTGGCATTCTGTCAACCGGAGTTCTTAGAAGCCTGGTTCAACAGTATCTCTGCTGTCACCGTAGTCTCCTTAAAAATATGAAAATAAATTGTAATAGGTTGCAACATTAAGCATTTATCATATTCAACTAGAAATTTAACAAGTTGGAAATTGTACGTCAAACGTTACAAACGAGGTGCGTTCGTACGCACGTTTTAGAATTAAATTCATGATATCCCGTGCGTAGAACGGGTTAAACAGCTAGTTAAGTATATATTTTATGACACTGTTCATACAAATATCTTAACTAGTTATATAAATATTCAGATATATATGTATCAGCTAGTTATATAAATATTCAGATCTTGATGATTTTTAATTCTGTGAAATGAATTATATCGTCTGCAGATTAATTTCTGTCATAAAATAAGCATCTCGGTCGCTTGACGATTTAACATCCATCGGAAGCTCCTATAACAAAAAAGCACCGATTTAAAAAAAAAATCAAATTTCTTAATAAATATTTTTATTAATATCTCCTAAAGTTTTGATTCAATTTTAATAAAATTTGAAATGTCTCGACAAAATTCTGCAAAGATAATATATTTTAAATTGCAAACCATTTGGTTGGGTAGTTTTTGCGTTGTTATATGCGGACAGACAGACAGACGGACGGACGGACCAAACAACGACTATAGGTGCTACGTATTTATATAATTACGAACGCACCTAAAAACAAAAAGTATAACTGAAACTGATTAATGTATATAACTGACGCCAGTGAATCATTTTTTTCTTCTTTTAAATCAAAACTTATTTCAGCATGCACACACACACATAATAATTTGCATTTAATACATTTATTTTAACGTATCAAACTGATTTTCTGTAAGTTAGGATTGGTAAGTTATTTCCATAAAAAAAGGGATATTCTTCACTTCTACTATCCAGTGATACTTTTATCCTTTCTTAGGACTTTTAACAAGCCCCTCATAATGTTTACTCTTTCTCATTATCAATGAGATATCGCCTGCATGAAATATCCTTTGGTCAAATAAATTTTATTGTGTGAATGGAGAGTTACACATTAAAATTCATTCATGATTTAAAACATGAAATACAGTATGTAATATATTTTGCATTTCATGAATTAAAATGGCATAAAAATATGCAACCCAATGGTCTTTTTGAGAATGGGGAAGGCTAAGTTTCTATGGTAGGTTATGGAGAAGACTCGTGGCAAGCCATTTTGGCCAGTTGATGAAGAAGGAAAAATGGCATCTTTTCTAAATATTGCTATGGGGAGGAAAAGAAAAAAAAAATTACCGAATCAGCTGCACAGCAGAAGTACTGTGCACTTAGACTGTTTTAAATTTTTAAACGCATATGCACTATAGCACTTTTTACTGAAATTACGGTACTGAAAAAGAAAAACACTGCAGAACATAATATAAAAGATGGAGATAAATTATAATTCCAGGAAAGTAATTAAAGAAGATAATTGATACAATATTTGGTACTTTTCAGTTAGCCGGGCACCAGTGATGACATGTATATATAAATACACACATATGTATGATTGCAGTAAACATTTCATATTTTGAATGAAGACGTTTATTGGTTTTTTTTGATAAACTTTTTTTATGCATCTTTAAAGTCCTAAAACAATTTTATTGCTGCTTCTACATCCTCATGTAACAGCCAAATGGTAAAATCCATTTCAGTGTCAATAATAAATGCAAGTTATAATTTAATAAATATTTTCTATATGAAAAGTAGCAAGTTAAAATGTTTTGTGAGGTTATGATTAAATAATATTAATGATAAAAGATTAACGTTCAATAAATAGCCCAATTAGAATGTTTGGTATGGTTTGCAATAAACAATTCTTTACACTGTCAGGATTGAAATAAATGGCAAATTAGCATATATTTTGGCATGTGTTGGTATAACAGAAAAGTACCAAGTTGTGTTCCTATTACACTCTAAGTGGAATTTAAAAATTAATCAGATTACTTAGCTATTCGGTTAAACCAAAACATTTTAGGCACCATTACCATGATTAATTAAGAATCCCATTAATGAATTATAAACAAATTACCTAATTTATTAACATCTTAAAACTAAGTGAAATTTTGCAAATGGTCATTAGCATATAAAATTCGAAGTTTTCTATTACAATCAAAACAAAAACATGCCATTATCGTCAGAAAATACAGAATATAAATATTAGTTAATTAAAACCAGATCTTAACTTGTATGAAGTAAAATTTTTACTGAAACTGTGAAATATTATTTTCGGCTTCCTGACTAGTTTAAGATTGTCAGCAATAAAGCAGATTATAAAACAAGCAATGGAGATTTACGAAAAAAAGCTGAATTTTTATTGGTTATTTTTTTATAAACCCAAAACTTCTGGGAGTGTTCATTACCGGCACATTATAACCTGTCTCCTGGCATATATATAATTACAATCAACTTATTAATAGCATATTCAGGGCAGAGATAAATCAGTAAATAACTTTTTTTTATACACTTCTGTAGAAGTAAGTAACATAAGCAATGCAGTTAATTTTACAAAATTGCTGATGCTTTTTCTCAGCTTTCTTTATCTTGATCTGTCCCTGAGAATGATGAAAACTAATTTTTAACTAACTCTTGGAATAATATAGAAAAATAATCTTACCTAATTTGTAAATCAAAATCCTCAAAAGAATATGATGACGACGCCAGGAATAGGGAGGCTTGCTTCAAAAATTGTAAAGTAAACAGACTTTGCTCACGCTGCCATCATGACGCTGCTAACATACAAAATCCCTACCAGCCCGCAGAAACAAGAAAATGTATTCCTTTCTAAAAACACTATCTTTCAATAGAATTATTTTTCCAAGGTTTTTTTATCTTCAAAATTTCTTATACAATATTAAATAAGTTTAAAAGTGGAAATTTCTAAATGCTGATTATTACAAATTTGAAAACATTTAAAAATATATTTACAAAAATCCCCACTGGGAAAAAAATGTGTCGGAAAAGGGAAATCTTCGTTTCATCTTTCCCTCCTTGTATTTGCCGGCAAGCCTGGATTAATTTAATGTTTCTGTGATGTTAATGTAATGTTTCTAATTGAGTGTCTCTGTGAAAAGAGTCGGGGGGGGGGGGATGGGTTTTTGCTTGCTATTATTGCTATTTAGGATATTTTTTTCTTTTAAATATGAAAATAACTTATTTTTTGGAACTGATTTATAGATAATATAAAATCAGTACCCCCCCCCCCCCCCCTTCCCACAGAAAAAAAAAAAAAAAAAAGATTTTTTTTTCTGTTTTCCTTTAACAGTAACTGCTGGCAAAGTGGCATTTATTTCTTTTGACAAATATTTTTTTATTGAAATTGAACTATATTTTTCAAATTGGAAATAAATTCCCATTTATCGGGGGGGGGGGGGGGGGGGGGGGCATTTGCTATTACTGCCATTTAGGATATTTTTTCTTTTAAATCTAAATTTTGAGTGTTTCAAAAAATGAAAATAACTTATTTTTTGAAACTGATTTATAGATAATATACAGATAATATAAAATCACCCCCCTCCCCCCCCAAAAAAAAAAAAAAAAATTAAAAAAATGTTTTTTTTTTCCTTAACAGTAACTGCTTTTTGGCAAAGGGGCATTTATTTCTTTTGACAAATATTTTTTCATTGAAATTGAAATATATAATTCAAATTGAAAATAAATTCCTATTTATCATTATTTTTTTTAATATGTTTATATAATATGTATGTCTAAAGATTGCAATATTCATTTTCATTCTAGTTGCTCACAGAAAATATTCATTTAAATATATTAATGCATACTTTAAAAGCCAAAACATTAACTATTTTTATGATTTTTTTTCACATAAAAACTCTTTGAATTAAAGAAGGGTACTTTTTGTGTATTTTTTATTGCATAAAATATTTAAATGCAGCATATTTTATCGTGTCACATAAATCCCGGTTTAAAATAACGAAAATAATCTTATAAAATGTGAAGTAAAAATACTTTTTATTTCTTATAATAAAAATGTCGAGAAGATTATACTGGGCCACTGACTTTTAAACGATGATAGATTTGTATATCTTTGCCGCAAACGTACTTTCATTCGCTATTGGGCACTGAAATTGCATTAAGTTTCCCCGCCATTTGCCCGTTAACGATTTGGCGATAGACATCCGGTGTGCGGGCGCGTCAGTTGAAATACATTAATGGCTGGATACAAATTGCCGCAAACTTTTTTGGCCACAACGTTTACGACATGTGGCCAAATTTCTCGTGTTTGTTGGGTGTATACAGGGTGGTTCAGAACTATATGTCAAAAATATAAATGCAAATAGAGATGACCTAAATAAGCAGATTCGTATAGGAATGTGGGTGCGGAAATGCAGTGTTGAGGCAGTAGAGGGCGCTGTTGAATTCGGTGGATGAAAGAGTTTCTCTGGCTGCAATCGTCATTCCCCGCACGGATTTCGAGCAACATGCATCGTTAAATCAATACGGAACTTGTCGACATGCATTTCATGTATGTGGCTGCGCAAGGAAAGGGAGCCGCTGCTCAAAGGATGTCCATGGAACGAATCCTGGGTAGGAATCTGCCGGATCGTCGAACATTTGAGCGTCATCATTGGGAGTTGTGAGCAATTGGATCGTTTTATGCTTCCAGGCCTAGTACGGGCACTCGAAGATATTGCAGAAATTCAGGGGTAGACGAAGAAGTATTAGGCTCAGTTAGTCCTTTGACAAGCTCGAAAGCCATTGAACGTGCGCATACTTTGAGCAGCCGCTCCATTTCCTTGCGCAACCCCATACATAAAATGCATGTCGGCCAGCTCCGCATTGGTGTAACAATGCATGTTGCTCCAAATCCGTGCGTTAAATGACGATTCAAGCCAGCGATGAACTTTCGTCCGCCAAAATCAACAGCGTCCTCTACTGCCTCAACGCTGGATTTCCGCACCCACATTCCTATACGAAATCTGCTTATTTAGGTCCCCTCTGCCTGCCTTTACATTTTTGACACACAGTTCTGAACCACCCTGTATACAGGGTGCCCCAGAAACATTGACCTTGGCTTTTATTCTAGAAATATTTATCATAGACACATATTATAAATTACAAACTTACGTTAAAAAAAGTACAGAATTTTATGAAATCGATTAAAATTTTCAGAGGATTAAATTTGAAAAAATTAAATTAAAATTTTTATATGTCCCCCGTACAAAATGTGCCTCTTACACTCATAAAGTCATGTACAAAATGTCAGTATTTTATCTTAAAATGTCGCAAATATATGTTTAAACAAAGTTGGTGAGGGGTTAATAATAAATTAAAATGTAAATGTTTACAGATAGAGTGCAGATGACGCGACGCAAAAATGCATCATAAGCAAATAAAATTGCTTATCTTTAGTTTTCATCATGTTGGTAATCATCATGTTGATGATGTTGGTAAATCTTTAGTTTTATTTACAAATTTACAAAACTATGCTTCCCGAAAATATCTTAAAATTTTACATACAGAATAAAATTTGGAAATGGCACAGTCATTGAACATTAAAATAGCTTAGAAATGTTTGCATATGCAAATATCTGCATCTTAGCTTTTTAATCTTTGCATAAAGCTGTAATTTTTACGCAGTTTTGATACCTTTGTATCAATAAATACCACTATTATTTATTTATGCAATCATTGTTTTCTTTCATAATTTGTGTACGAACCCTGAAACGGGGTCATCCGACATGATTTTTACCCTTTGCGAACTCCTATCCAGGCATCAAAAAGTGGTTTAAATCAACATTTATGTATTTTCATATCTCTGCGACTTTTTATGATGAAACGCTGAAATTTTGTACATGACCTTATTAGTATATGGGGCCCATTTTACTGATTGGGATATCTTTTTTTACGGGGACCGTATAAAAATTTAAATTTTGTACTTCTTCAAATTTTATCCCCTGAAAATTTTAATCGATTTCATAAAATTATATTCTCTTTTTTTTTTTTTACGTAACTTTGTGTAATTTTTAATATATGTTTATGATCAATATTTAAGGAATAAAAACCGAGGTCAAAGTTTTTGAGACACCCTGTATATATATATATATATATATATATATATATATATAAAGTTAAAATCAGAAATAAACTATGCCATGGGCTTATATTTAATTTATCTTTTAATTTATTTAAACTTTATAAATTTTATTTTTTTCTAAAAATAGAAAGGTTTCTATAATTCCGTTCCGGAACCTAAAACCAATTTAGGTTCAATTCTGGTTTTCATAGGGTGGCCAAATATTATAACGATTTTATAACTGGTCATTTTAAAAGCTTTCATAACTTTAAATGTTTTAACTTTTTATTTATTATTATTTACTACGAATTTATCACCTTCTTAAAATGTAATAAATGTTCTTGTGAGGAGGTTTTTCCAACAAAATGAAAAGTTTCCTGGCCAGGATCCCAACTCGGGAACTTTACTTCACGCGCCAATATTATGCCATCTAAGCTATCCAGATGAATCTGCTTAACATAATTACTTTTATTACGATTTAATAGAAACGATTTAATAAAAAATTTTGTCGACTACGATTTAATAGAAAATTTTGTCATAGTTAATCGTCGAAATCTGCGATTAACGAAGAAAATAATTTCTTTCAAATTTTAGGGGCAACGTAAAAGGTTAAATGTTGGCAGCTATGTATTAATACCTTCTTAGTTCTGAAAATACCACGCGTATTGTACTTGATGAAAGCGTGATACACATGGAAATTCTATTACTGCTGGGTAATTATATGTAAACAAAGCCACTGATTTCTCCAAATTAATTAACTTGGGTAGCTCAGATGGCAGAGTATTATCGTGTGAAGCCAAGTTCCCAGGTTCGAATCCTGGCCTGGATACTTTTCACTCTATTCGGAAAGTTTTATTAAACTTTAATCTCCACCCAAGAATTCAGTAAGTTATGTTTGAACGTTAATTCTTTCGTTTACATGTAATAAGTGTTTTCAATAGGAAACTGCGTGAACTAAGGGTCTCGAACTTACAGGATGTTTGGCCACCATAGTTTTACTTCCATCTGAAATAATGGTTCTTCTAGTTTTTGGTTCGACGTTTTTGAATTATGACACGTTCTCCATCCACAATTAAAAAAATTCTCTCATAGTGGAAAATAAATTCTACACCTCTTTCAGTTTATCTTAAGCTCCCCGCTCCCCCACAAAAAAAACTACGATGAATTTAATTCTTTTTTATTAATTATAATTAAATTTTTGGTTCTTCTTCGTCACATTGTATGCCATAATAATCAACAAAAATAAATTCCAGGAAATAAGTTTTTTCCGTTTTTCCCCAGTTTTTAAATTTTTTGTTTAAAATAACCCCTTTACGAGTTAAAATAATATTGATGTATCTAAAAGTGTAAGTGTATTTATGTTTTCTAATACACACACACACATATATATATATATATAATAAATTTAATACACAGTTATAAATTGTTAACGATATACTAAAACTGAGATGTACTATATTTTAAATATTTTTTCACTAAAAATTTATATATTTTTTCGTATCTCCTGAAAAAAGAGGTTAAATACATTTTCCAAGCTATGTTTAGATTTTTCACACAACAGTTAGTTTCAAATGATAAAATTTTTCTTTAAAATATTCTTTTAGTAATTCATGTCTGGAAGTAAATTTTGGCCATTAATAGAACACTTTACACGCTTTTGACTTTAAAATCAATGTTTCCTTTTTCATTTTTACATTCAGATTTCCAAACTCCCTGAAGAATTATATGTCGGTGCTATTTTTTAACTTTTTTTTTCAGCAACTTAATTAACAGTTCCGTTTTGGATTTTAACAACTACATATATAATTATTCACACAAGTTGAAAAGAGTTGCTTATTCAGAATTTATATAAGTTTTCATATTAATAGGCATGCTTACAGATTTTAGACTTTTTTTTTTTAATTACCTCTATAAAGGGGTTTAATTTGCGAACAAAGCTAAGTATGATTTGATGAATAGACAGCTTAACTTCTTTAAAGCTGTTTTCAAATTGAAAGTGCAGAGTTATTTAATCTTTGAAAGTTATACGATTAAAAATAGCCAAAATTAGTATAATAATAATACTGGTAGTAAAGTGATCTATCGTCTTCTGATGCTACGCTACTAAATTGGATACTTTTTGACACATTCCTGAATTACTTTCGGCTCGTAAACGCATGGAATTTGCAAATATTATTCTTCAAAAATTATGACATCGATTTTTTTTCTATTTTTCTATAAAGTCAAAGGATCTTTCTTTAAATAAGGGGATTAGAATGACAGTGGAGTAAGTCAAAAATTTGAAAAATCTAGATAACCATATTTTCACTGAACATATATTAATTTCTATTCAGTGTGACAGTCAAATAAGTCATAGTTCACTTGAGGAGTCGCTAGAGAGCAAAAAAAGTTGGACCCACTTAATGCAACAGCAATAGGACAAGTTTCACAAAACCCTTCATTTGTTAAATCACTAAATATTGACTTACTTCACTGTCATTCTAACCCCCTTAAATGTTGTCCATGTCTTAATTTATACCAAATTCTGGACGCCACATATCAACAAAAGTCATTATGAGACAACAATCGCTTATAATTCAAAATGTCATTCGTTTTTCGAAAACTGAAAAACTTATTTGATTTTAAATCTCTTGAATACTTTTGCCTGCAAGTCTTATGCTTTTACGTTTAACCCTCTAGAAGTGGGCGATTGTTTCATTTTCTTGTATAAAACCGCGGCTTATTTTTATTCGCTAGTTATAAGAGTTATAAGGATTGTATTAAAGGAATATATATATAAAAAAAAAAAAAAAAAAAAAAATTAAGTTGACATCTATGTCATATGGTTAATCGTTTCGGATCCAAAAATAAGAAATAAAATAAATGGATTGGTTTCGAATGTTTTTAGTTTTCATAATTTGAACTTTTGAATTTACAGTCCAACGCCCAAACAATTGCTGTTATTCAACTGCATATAAATTGTATATTATAAAGATTATAGTAATATAATATTTTTAAAAATAAATAAATTCCGATAATAAATAATTTGATTCAGAGCAAAAAAATGATGAAATAAAATATATGAAACTATATGTTTATTATAATTTGTAAACGACTCTCGATGTTTCAACATAAAAGAAAATAGGTTAAACGAAGAAATAGCGCCTCCCGACGCTCTCATACCACAAAAGTCTTAAGCAACGTGAAAATAGCGTACTTTGTGGAATTGTATAGAATAAGTGAAACGCGATATGAGCGTTGTCCGCGGCTGGATGGTATTAAGAATGAACATGGGGATCATTTACACATATAGAGACATATTTTAACATAGGGATCATTTACATATCTATTTTGTAAGTATCCGTATTTTAAATTTTCTAAAAGCTACATCCTAAATTTTTATTGCATATCGATTTGTCGCATTACTTTTACACAAAATAAATAGAGAAGATAAAAAAAAAAAAAAAAAAAAAAAAAAAAAAAAATGTTAGGGAATTGTCTATAAATTCAGAAAAAATTAAATTAAGATTCCAACGGGAAAATTTTCTTTGGGTTATGTTTTGTTTTGCTGTTTGTGTCTTTTCTCACGAATCGCAAATTTTGATTTTACTGTCGGCGCAACTCTTGGTTTTTGCTTTTATATATTTTTCTTTTAATTTGATTAGAGACTTTGAGAGCTGGTTTTAAAAAATCCAAAAATCGCACGTAACTGTTACCAGTAATTCCAAATTCGACTGAATCAGTTCCTATATCTTCGCATTGTTTATATAGTTTTCGACACACATTAAGGGGAATTAATTGGAATTTTATATTTTGGGAGGAGATAATTACCCTCGATATTCCACCGGGGTAAATCCGCGAACAGTATAATATTGGAATAATATGTAGCATAACGCCAGTTTCTAATGCTCAAATTCGATACGTAATGTATATGTATAGAACCTATATATAGAATATATATAGAACAAACATATACATAATGTGTATGTATGTAATGTATAGAAGACATTCTATACATACTTTTGTTATGAAAAATCTCAAAGATAATTTCATTGCAGATTGAAAGGAATTAAAATCTACAGTAGCCAGTATAAAACTTCCCAAGTTAATATCAAACCATTGAAAGTGTTCTTTGCAAATTTCTCGTTTGCATTTCAATATTTCTAAAAGACTCTTTCTGTAGGATATCTTTGATCGAGGTCTAACGTTATATATGTATTTTTTTATTATTTTTTTATTATTATTATTATTGCAGTTTTATACTGAAAACACTTTAGATTTTGTTAAAACATTGGTTGGTTGTTTGGTTCCAAAACTAAAAGTGTCGGCGAAATAAAATTGCAACCAATTTTTGTTTTTTAAAAATAGATAGATAGGAAGTTAGATATCGTCCTCATAAATCCTATGGAAGAAAATCTGCTTAAAAATATTGAAATGAAAATGAGAAATTTGCGAAGAAATTGGTTTAAAATTAGCTTGCGATGTCGTCCTGTGAATAATGTAGCCTCTTAAAGAGCGTTTCTGTTATGACAAACCTCAAAGACATTTCCGGGGGAATTTGAAAGGAATTAGCAAAAGAAACAGGGAGATAACGATCTTGATCGGGAAATCAATGCATTCTCCTTCTCAAAGCTAGCAAAACCACATCAAATGATTGTAAATAGATAGGGCTATATATGTGCGTTTATATGATTGTTAAGCTAGTCTTCCTAAGAGAGTCGTAAATCTTTTGACTGCCCATTCTTTTCGAAAGGTCCTGTGGTCATCAACAAAAGAAAGGGAAGTCTTAACAAAAGAAAGAGGTGCTGAGCGACCTGTCAGCGACGTCTCCTGCTGACATCTGACCTTTAGTCATTCTAAGGAAGTCATAAAACATGAAAGAGATCGCCTTACTGCAAGAAAGAGACCACGTTCGGAAAACGTAGTCTGGGACAACCTTAAGTATATATGAAAGCTTTAAGGTCAGTTTATATGCTTGCTAAGCAAGTCTTCCTAAGAGAGTTGTAAATCTTGCGACTGCCCATTCTTTCGAAAGGTTTTGTGGTCATCAACAAAAGAAAGGGGAGTCTCAACGAAAGAAAGGGGTCTCAACAAAAGAAAGAGGTGGTGGGTGACCTGTCAGCAACGTCCCCTGCTGACCTCTGACCTTTAGACATTTTAAGGAAGTCATAAAACATGAAAGCGATCGCCTTACTGCAAGAAAGAGACCACGTTCGGAAAATGTTGTCTGGGACAACCTTAAGTATAAGCTTTATATGGAATAATAAGCTTTAATATGGAAGCTTTAAGGTCAGTTTATATGCTTGCTAAGCAAGTCTTCCTAAGAGAGTTGTAAAACTTGCGACGGCCCATTCTTTTCGAAAGGTTTTGTGGTCATCAACAAAATAAAGGGGAGTCTCAACAAAAGAAAGAGGCGTTGAGTGTCCTGTCAGCGGCGTCCCCTGCTGACCTCTGACCTTTAAATATGCTAAGGAAGTCATAAAACATGAAAAAGACCGCCTTACTGCAAGAAAGAGATCACGTTCGGAAAAACGTAGTCTGGGACAACCTTAAGTATATATGTATTCTGAGCTTTAAGGTCAGTTTATATGCTTGCTAAGCAAGTCTTCCTAAGAGAGTCGTAAAACTTTCGACTGCCCATTCTTTTCGAAAGGTTTTGTGGTCATCAACAAAATAAAGGGGAGTCTCAACAAAAGAAAGAGGCGGTGAATGTCCTGTCAGCGGCGTCCCCTGCTGACCTCTGACTTTTATTTATACTAAGGAAGTCATAAAACATGAAACAGACCGCCTTATCACATAAAAAAGAGCGACCGACCTGTCAGCGACGTCCCGCTGACCTCTGAACTTTAGATATGCTAAGGAAATTATAAAACATGAAACAGGCCGCCTTACCACATGCAAGAGAGCGAACGTTGCAAACGTAGTCTGGTACAAGCTTTAGAATGTGTACTTCGTTTTATCGGCATTCTAAATAATTTACTCCTTTACGAATGCAAACGGTAAAAGGAGCTCTCTACACATTACTCCTATAAATGAAAAAGTAAAATTTTCTCTTTGCTTTTAGAATGATTGGGTTCTGACTGAAAACAAAATCACCTAAAAAGAGATGTCAATCTACACCAGCCATAAACAACCTGCGGCCCGGCGACCTTTTATGTGCAGCCTCAGACACATAATTATTAACCTCTATTTATTAAATTAATTGCGATGTGTATAAAAGTTTAAGCCCTTCACTGTTCTTTTATATATTTTCATGGGAAGGCAAAATCTGTCCTGTCATTTAAAATTACTAATTTAAAATTATCTTAAAACATCTTTAATACAGTTTCCTTAGTCAAAAGGTCTTTTTATATGTAATTCTATTTGTGCTATAGTGGTGTATACATTTCTTAATCTTCAACACTAAACAAATATGACAAATTAATTACATTTGCATTATATATTTCTACACTTTAAAAAAGTTTTTGTATTGAGAAAATGACTGATTTATTAAAACAAATCACCTGATTTTTTTTTCTTTTTTAGAACTTGGAAATGCTGCATTGTTATATTATTATTTGACTAATAATGCTTATTAGTGTCGAATGTTAACAGTGCACTGAATGTCTTTAGTCTTGATTTGTAAACTGAAATTGTACCAGACAAAGAAAAAAAAATGCGGACACAAAAATATTTTTTACATTTAACCTAAACGATATGATTCATTAAATATTGCTAAACGCAAGCACACATTAAAAATTTCTAAATGATCTTTTCCAGGACAATATATTGCCAAATTACATTTTATTTTAAATATTGCAATTAATGTACCTAATTTTCTCTTTCCTTCTTTCTTTCTTTCTTTCTTTTTTATTATTATTAATTTTTTTTTTGGTTAAAAATAAATCTGGTAAATAAATTTAGAATGTTATTGAAAATGGGCTAAAATTTTAAATGTTAACTTTAAAAATAGCACATTCTTGAATTTGTGTCAAGATAATTAAAAACCTACTCTTAGCTTTAAATTACTTTAAAGTCAATTTTAATTCACAAAGAAAATAATTACTTAAAGAGCAGTACATGGCATTTAATTCTAGAAATTCAGAAAATTTCCAGGACACTTACCATAAAATGCATTAATAAATTTTATTTTCAGATAGTTTTTGACGAGGAAGACAAGGCCTTTTTTTCTATGTATGAAAATTTTAATTTGCACGTCAAGCGGTACGTGGGATTTAAAAACGATGTGATTACGAAGTTCACGAAGATAAATTTCTCTTGTACTACAGGAAATTAAGTATTCACGTAAAAACATAAATAAAAGAAAAAATTCTTAAAATTAAAAATTCCTTATATCTTTGAAAAAGGATATTACAGTACTTTTTTCTTATTTTTTTTATTTCCTAGCAAAAACGTTCTCTTCTATTAAAATCATAATTTTTAGAGTACTTGCATTTTTTTTTTCGAAACCAAAGACCCTTTCATAAAAATTAAGAAAAAAATTAGATTCCCTTTTTTTCCCTTGATGTTGTTGTTATGGGCTCTTGAAATTTTCCTTCCCGCTTTGCTCATTTTTCGCCTAAGAATGAAGAGGGAAGGGTGAAAAAAATGCTCTGGCATCGCATTTAAGAAAATGTTGCCGCCAAGGGAAAATGAATACCGAGCGTTTAGGAATGCATCCTCAAAGGGGAAAAAATTTCCCTGTAAACATTCTGCTAAGCGAATAAAATTTTAAGGCAAAAATATGGTAATGTTAATGTAGGATAAATATATAAGACACGTATTCTCTGAAAATATTTTTACTTACGGAAAATAAGTAAAAAAAAAAATGCAATAAAAATACCTGAGTCGCAAAACTTTCATATATTTTTTAAGAAAATGGTGAAAAGAAAAAAAATTAAGGATGTTCCAAAATACAGGGTGAAAACTAAAGATAAGACGCTTTTGACAGTCTACACTACCCACGCGACGCCATCTACAAGCTAATGTTAAATCAATGGAAACGTTCTTTCCAAAATTTCTAGTATGCATTTTAATATTTTTAAATGAATATTTTTTTCATAGGATATCTAAAGTGGATGTCTAATGTTGCATTTTCCTACTTTTTTAACTCTGGTTGCCATTTAATTCTAAGAAAACTTTCATTTTTGGAACCAACCAACCAATTTTTTCCGAAATTAAAAGTGCCCTAGGAATAAAACTGCAAAAAATGTTTTTAAAAAAAATGTATAAATATATAACGTTAGAATTCGACTTCAGATATCCTATGCAGAAAGAAGCAATTAAAAATATTGAAATGTAAACGAGAAAATTGCAAAAATTGCCTCCATTGGTTTAACATTTGCTTGCAAATTTTTATGCTGACGAATGTAGGCTCTTAAGAAATGAAATCAAGTTTTTAATAAAATGATACATATATTTTTAATTTAATGAATAATATTTCGAGTTATAACAATTTTAAACTACTCCACTTAAAAAAAAAAATTAAATTAAATTTTTTTAAAACTTTATGAGAAGTTTTATGATTTGATTTTGTTTACAAATTATATGGCTAACCATTACAAAAAAAACTCAAAATTCTAATTCAATGAATAACTAGTCGTTAGGGGCAACCGTTATACTTACCCATCATGGTTATGCATATAAAATATGAAAATAAAACATGTGTAAAATATTTATAAAATGCATTGCAATTCGAATAAAATTATGGCTTAATGACGTCATACACTTTAAATGCTAATTACTGAATTGCGTAGAAGAAATATACTTATAACTCCAAAATTGATAATCATATTAACTAACGGTTAACTGTGTCGGATTAAGCGTCTCATTTCCAATTAAAATATATCTTTGAATTGAAATTTGAATGAAATACAGGGTCATGAAAAATCGAAGAGTGTGGTAAATATGATTAAAAATATCTCGGCAACTCATTATCCGATCAACTTTATTCTTTATGCAAAATTTATGGGGGGGTTTATTGTTTTTTATATTCACTCCTTAGAATAAACAATTTCGAAAATGTTTATATACCTTTTATCAGAACGAATATTTCGAGAGTCCGAAAAAAATAGTTCCGGACTATAAAGGTTACTGAAATTCAATAAGCTTCTTTGCATTACTACATACTAAGTACGTACCAAATTTCAAGTCTCTATCTCAATTTGTTCGGGAGATAGAGCGTTTACAGATACACAGACTGACGGACGGAATTTTTTTTTTTCTAAAAATATGTTTTTCAGAATCTCCAGTGTCTGAAACGTGTAAATCCGTCAAGACATTTTTTTCGATTTTCAAAACAATTACAAGACTTACCCTATACTACGTATGATGTGTCAGTAATACGTATGATGTGTAAGTAATACGTGTACTTCAATTACTGATCATAGAAATTTTATCTGTTATTGTCTGGGTCAAATTATCGTTCGTCCAATTATGACCATTCAAGGTTAGATTTCATTTACTTTTTAGAATTCAAATAAAATACGAGGGTTTCCAGCTATATAGGTCATGACATAATAAAATGTCTTTCCAACTTTTCACAATGCAATAATTATATTATTCACCAAAATTATAAACGTTACGTAATTCAAGATTGCTTAAAATTAACATCCATCACAATAAACCTAACTCAGAATTATACCGAGTAGAAGAAACAGGTCATCTACTTCACATGTGAAATTACACGGAAATTATATAGAAAGCGATTTCCACGTCACCTGGTGTTAGATGGGAAAAACAAATTATTAAAAGCTTTCATTCAAATAGTATAACTGTGAAACTTCAAACGTTTTAAAAAATATTACATTAGCTGAATTAATAGGGTTAAAAAATGTTTACAAAGTGGGTTTTTTGTTTCAACGTCTTCACTAATCTAAAATGTCTTTAAGCCAGGATGAATTAGAACATGACATCTGCATTGTCATCAGAGACAGGTTAAGATAATTGCAAGGAGGTCACAAGTCCCGTCCAGGAAATAACACGACCCAACCCAACCCAAATTTCGACCCGACCCAAACTGTGGGTAGATTTGGTTTAGGATAAAATCATAAAATCGAGTTACCCGACCTGATGCAGGACTCTAATGCAAATTCACTTTAAGTCTCATTGCTGTCGATGTCGCTTATTTTCACGCGTAATAAACGATAGTACCGTAATTTCCGGAGTATAATCCGCGGATCAAACAATTCTGTTTCAACCCAGAAATTTTATTCAATAATTGAAGTCAAATATTTACAACGATCTAATAAGTTACATTTTATAAAATAAAATTTCTGGATCGAAAAACGATTGTTTGATCCGCGGATTATACGCCGGAAATTACGGTATATTATAAATTTTGAGGTGTACCTGTAAAAAAAGAATACATGATACGACGAGGATTTTAAAAATGTAAAGTAAGTGCTATACACTCTAACACCATATTAAAATTTAGTGATGAACGGTCAGTTTTTACGAAAGTTAAAGCCTATGAAAACAGACAGATAGACAAACATATAGTTTTAAAGATCCTAATGATATCGAAACGGACCCATCTACAGAAAGAGACCTTTCCAACAAAAAAAAAAAGTATGAAAATCGTACCACCTGTTCGTAAGTTATGCGTAGACATACATGGAAAAATATATATACAGTGTTAGCATAAATGAATGACCGTTTTTAAAAAATATATATTTACAAAACTATCACAAATATTATAATAAGGGATATATGAAAATAAAGAAAAACGTTCCAAGTTTTTTTTTTTTTTCAATTACAAATGTTTGATATGTGAACCTTCTTTAAAACGATAAACATCTAATCTGTAATTAAGTTCGTTCCACACATTTTGCCCTTTTACACTGTCAACGGTTCTTAAAGCAGCACTGATGCGTTCTTCAAGAGTTTTCGGCAATGGTGGTTCTTATAAACATGTTTTGTGAGTAATACGATGTTTCACAATTTAGTGAGTTGGTATGAGACCTCTACCTATCAAGGCTGTTTCCTTGAATGATCTTAAATACACATTCCTTTATTAATTCCGTGCAATACTATTTTTTAATATCTTATACTACATATCTTCAGAAATTCATTCACAAGTTGACAATCCTTGTTACAGATGATCCACAAGACGGATAGCACATAACAGAAATACTGCACGAGGAACAGGAAGGGATGCAGCCAGAAGATTGTCCATGGAGCTGCCTGAAATTGAACCAGCGACCACCACGATGACAGCTAAGTGCCTTAGCCCTTTGCGCCATGGTGGGTTGGCTCATGATATGATATCTTTCGATGTAAGTACACAGTCAGTGGACATTACTGTCATTCTCTGAAATATAGAATGCCAAGCTGAGTGTATTTTGTGCATAGATGGTGGCTACTTTCAATACTTGATGCAATGTTATCACATTTTGGATAAAGAAAAATATATCTGTTAGAAATTTTGTAACATTATCTTCATTATTACTAAAGTAATGAATGATAATCGATCTACAACTTGGAGGGAGATTCGTGTATTTTTTAGTTAATAAATCAATTGTTGACCACGGGATTTATATTAAAATTTATTTATCTAGTATTCTACAACACCCCTTGCAGTTTGTCAAACCATTCATGGAATACCCTGTATATAATTAATTCTTAGAAATACGAACGATATCTATTTAATATATTGAGGTAAAAAAAAACAATAGTCATTTTTATTTTTTTATTTTTACTGCATATAATCAACAGAATGCTTCCGTAAAAAAATAATTGCTTTTGGTTATAGCTTTAAATATAAATACTGAAAAAGTTAATTGAGAGACAGGTTTAACCATCTTATATGAAGTTAAGGAATATCTTAATCCTCTAGGTAAAACACTGGAAAATTTTAGACGTGCTTATATATTTTATAGTATTAAATCAAGAAAATAATTCCAAACATGTGTTTTTGAAATGGCCCGATGTAATTTGAATAAGAAAACAACACTCTTGGCATTTTCCCATCGACACATCGCAAACGAATAATTTCTGACTTATTCTCAGTTCAGTGCCCATTTAGCAATAAAAGTGTTAAGTCATTTATTTACTTAACATTAAACAACGTGTGAAACTGATAGAGCAACCAATTTCATTAGTCAATTGCTTTAACTCCCTAAGGGTAAAACGCTGTTGACTCTTTCAAAACCTCGGTAAACGTTTTCTTTTGTTGTTTGCTTGTAGCGCTAGTATTTAGTGTTCGGTGACATGTCGATCGGTGGAAATACAAGAACATTTTTTACTCATTTGATTAAGGATGATTATCGCTAATCAGCTATTAAAAGGTATAACTTACGTTTATGTTAAAAGTGGAAAATGAAGTTTTCTTATTCTTTAAGAATTGTTTCTTATTGTCAAATCTTTTGTCGACATTTAAGCTCTGCATTTTTTCTCTGAATCTTTCTCTGAAATGCCTGTGTAGAATTTATTAAGCGTATTATTTTTCTTTAGCTCGCTGCTTTTAAAATGCGACATTCCTATAAGAAAAGTAATGTTGATTATATTGTTTAGGCTGGGGTTAAATATTGCGCCACGTTTTCATTCATAAGAAATACATCCGATTACATACCAATATTCATTGATTATTTACTATATATTAAAAATATTTGCACTGCCTTTAGTAGAGAATTATTGGCTTTACATTTGAAATATTTGCAATCAAACATTAATATTATCGAAATATTGGATTTACACTGAAAATATTGCACTGAAATGTACCTACAAGAAAATTAGTGGTTTTACATTTGAAAAATTGGAAATGAAACAACAATGTGTCATAAATATTGGCTTTGTAATGGAGATATTGGTGATGAAATGGCGAAATAGCTCTTGGCAATATTGTTACTATATTGACAGATGCAAACACACTAATGTTGAAACAATCTTTCATGGCATTTTTCCCAATCATAGCCTAGGTATGCCCAAGATATAATCAATACAAGAATATTGGCCCAGTTTGCTCATTTTGTTTGGCTCTGTTCTGACTCAGAATTAATTAGAAAGTGTCCATTAGAGTGCTGTAAAAATTTCATTATTATTAATTACATATTGATAAAACAATAAATTGGTGAATTGTTACCTTTTGATGAAATGATTGGCTGATTGTACTAAGAGCCCGATTACCACCCGAACCCGTTGGTCTTGTACCCCTAGAACGAAATTTCCACGGGTGCAAAAATTTTCTATAATTTCGTTCAACATAATCAGGACATAGATATTCATAGTTAAAAAGTAAAAACGTCAGAACTTTTATATTTCCTGCCACAAATATGCCAGTTATTTATGAATGTCATTTCTCATGTACTCCTGTTTTATTTAGATATATATTAGGCTGTATCAAAGGAATTTTCGTTTTTTGACTTTTCTTGACTCCCTGCAAGTTTGTTTTAGCTTATGTAAAACCTGTCATGTGTCGTACTTGGTGTGTTGTAGTTCCTTCGACAGTTTTCGGAAGCTAGTTGTTGGATTCTTCTCTTCAATTGGTCAACTTTCTCAACTGATGGTTTGTCACTTCTGGGTTTGATTTCAAGGCTGATTTCCCCTTCCTTAAAATCTTTGGATTTTTTTTAATTGACCGGATACTACTCTTGCCCTGTCCTCCAGCTTCACGAGTTTTGCGGTCAGCTTTATTAAATTTAAGGCCTAGTTTAAAATAATGCCTTAAGATGCATAAAATTTCAACATTTGTATCACTCTTTATGTGACCTAAAATGATAGAAAGAAGCCTGTATGATAATAGAATATAGAGGAAAATATATTCTCTTAAAGAACATTTTATGTTCAACAATAGGGGTGCCAGCTACATTCTTTGGTACATAAGCATTCAAAAAACGAAAATTCTTTTGATACACCGTAATATATTCATTTTAAGCTAGCTCACTTTCGAGCTGTTTGAAAATTTGATGCATAAAAACAAATCATGCGATAGTGTTAGAGTCAATGTTATGTTTGTTTTATATGACACATTTAAAAAAAAAAAAAAAAAAAAAGATTATTTTAATGAAAAAAGGGTAGTCCCTAAAATACAGAAAATTCAATCAGCTAAAACTCTTTTGTTTATGTATATGAGCCCAAATCATACTAGATTTTGCATACCTAGGTAGGATGGCTTCATTTCTAAATATTAAAGTCATAAAGATTGCTTATTATGTCACATATATTTCACTTTTTCGTTTTTAATTTTAATTCTTTTTTTTTTTTTTTTTTTGTTAGGTATGCTTAGAAAACCCCATAAAATTTTAAAATACGCAAGAATAATTGCCTACTATTTTAAGAGTGCTATGCTTTGTTAACAATAGACAAAATTTTGTTCTGAAATAGTTAATACGGTAAAGATCCATTTCTTGGAATCATCAATAGTTTTTTTAGAGGTTTGATCGCTTTATTTCAGTGAGGTGCTGGTTTTTAATCCAATGTGTGCAAACAAAAAATAAAGTCCACAGCACCCAAAATTCAACCAACCAACCCTTTTAAGGAGTACAAAAAACAGACCATGGGTAATAAAATATACCATGGTCTGTAACTATGGGTGTAAAAATCTTACAGAGGTAGTTAGAAAAGTGATATACCCGATCTTTTTTTAACTTTGGTGATTTGAACGTCCTACCTAGGTATGCAAAATCTAGTATGAAATTTGGGCTGATATACCTAAACAAAAGAGTTTTAGCTGATTGAATTCGGTATTTTAGGGACTACCCTTTTTTCATTGAAATCATCTCTTTTTTTATGTGTCATATGACTTTATGTTGATGTTCCTTCATATCACCTGTTATTGTATGTATGTATGTAACTGCGTATGAATGTATGTATACATGTATGAATTCTTTTACACTATGGACGGTTTCCATTCTTATCGTTGTCGAACAACTAATTAGTAAACCATCAGCTTTAGAGATATAGTCACAACATCAAAAAAATTTCAAATGTTGTTCTTCATCATATTAAAAGCCATTTACGTCGAAACAGTTGTGTTTGTATAAGTTACGAAACTTAAAATTTTACGCGGTCAATCTTTTTCCATGGTCTAACAAGTTAAACAATAAAAGTTTCATTTCTGTACGCCGAAAACTTGCTGCATTATGATACAGGGTAGCAACAAAAATGGAGAGAGTTATTCTAAATATATTCTAAAGGAATCAGGGACCATATGGAAATTGAAATTTCGCAACTTTTACAAAAAACATTTATTTTGACGCAAATGGCTCTTAATAAGATGAAGAACAACGGTTTTGCAACTGGAAGCATACCACTAAATCTAACGGTTTATGATGCAGGGTTACTAGATACATGGTAGCAACGAGAATGGAGAGAGTTTTTTTAATAATAACGTAAAGGAATCAGGGACCATATGGAAATTTTAATTTCGCAACTTCTACAAAAAACATTTATTTTGACGCAAATGGCTTTTAATAAGATGAAGAACAACGTTTTGCAACTGGAAGCATACTACTAAATCTAACGGTTTATGATGCAGGGTGACTGGATTAATTAGCTACTGGACAAAGATAAGAGTGTCCAGTAGCCTGTACACCCTGTACAGTCTAAAGTTTTCATAGATGTCATTAATTAATAACATGTTTAATGAAGGAACACCAATATAAAGTCAGATGACACCTTGTATCAAAAACCAGAAGATGACTTCAGTGAAAAGGTATGACGTACTTTTAAAACTCCCAAAATACTGAAAAATTCCTTCGGCTAAATCTTTTTTGTTTACGCATATCAGCCCAAATTACATGCTAGATTTATTATACCTAGGCAATACGCTCAAACTACCATAGTTTGAAAAAGATCAGAATGTACCAATTTACTTACGCTCCTTGTTAGTTAAGGCCTCATTCTACTTATCATATATTCTAATACGAGCAAATCTTGTGTGTGGTTAAATATATATATATATGCAAATTTTATCTTAAAAACGGCTCTAACGATTTTGACGAAATTTCGTATCCTACCGTTTTGGGGCACCAGAAAACCATTGGGCTAGGTCACATGTTCGAGAAAATTCGATTAGTGGATCATTTTGGGTCATTTTGGGTCATGGTCTAGCTAATTGTATCTAAAAAACGGTTCAAAGGATTTTGACGAAATTTTGTATCCGACCATTTTCGGGCACGAGAAGACTATTGGGCTGGGTCACATGTTCGAGAACTTTCGATTAGTGGGTTATTTTTGGGTCAACGCGGGTCAAATTAATTTTATCTAAAAAACGGCTCTAACGATTTTGATTAAATTTTGTGTCCTACGAGTTTCGAGCACGATAAAATCATTGAGCTAGGAGACATTTCCGAGAAAATTCGATTAGTGGGTCATTTCTGGGTCATTGTGGGTCAAGCTCTAATAAGTGGCTCAGTTTACACTAAATTTTGTATCCAATGGTTTTCGGGCAAGAGAAGACTGTTGGGCTAGATCACATGTTCGAGAAAATTCAATTAGTAGGTCATTTTGGGTCATGGTCAAGCTAATTGTATCTAAAAACGGTTCAAACCATTTTGACGAAATTTTGTATCCGACTATTTTCGGGCACGAGAAGACTATTGGGCTGGGTCACATGTTCGAGAACTTTCGATTAGTGGGTCATTTTCAGGTCAAAGCGGGTCAAATTATCTAAAAAACGGCTCTAACGATTTTGATTAAATTTTGTATCCTACGAGTTTCGGGCACGCGAAAATCATTGGGCTAGGTGACATGTTCGAGAAAATTTGATTAGTGGGTCATTTCTGGGTCATTGTGGGTCAAGATCTAAAAAGCGGCTCAATTTACACTAAATTTTGCATCCTATGGTTTTCGGGCCCGAGAAGACTGTTGGGCTAAGTCATATGTTCGAGAAAATTCAATTAGTGGGTCATTTTGGTCATGGGTCATGATATTTGAACTCAAATTTATATTTTGACCGAGCATAGCTCGGTCTTCCCTGCTCGTGAAAAATAAAATGCGATAGACAAATTTAGAACGTTGGTCAAATATTATCTTTAAATGCGAAAATAATATATATTTTTATTTAACCCGGCTTAAAGTTTAGATATATTATGTGACAGAAGTTGGTCTATATATTGTGTCAAAAAACTTCTACAGATTCGGGAAATTTAAACCTAATTCACAAAGGATCAATAAAGGGATGGAAGTATTAAATTCATTTCTTAATACTCTTACTGTGGCATCTTACTTATGTCGAGCAAATTTTGGCTAATAAAGACTATCAAAATGGTATTGCAATTCATACTGAGTAAGAGTTCTGATATTAAGTTTAAATTTTATTAACCTGTTAAAGCGAAAGTTATTTTAAATTTGAAATGTAACACGTTCGTTGCCAGCTACCAGATAACTCGTTATTGACCTCCTTATCTAAATCACCGATTACGATTATTTCCGTAGAAAATATATGCAGTGTTTAGGTATTTGGCGCACAGGAAGGGACTAAATAATACACCTGGCATACTGAAATGTATCATTTATATCTGAAAACCTAGATGCAATAACTAAATCTTCAGAACACAAAAAACATATTTATTCACAATATATTTTGAAGAATGCAACAAATAAAAGTTATTTTTTATATTATGTTGAAATTTTAATAGATATATTGAAACCAAATTATGTATCATAAGTTTCAAAATAATTTTCCAATTTTATATATATACTAGCTGACCCGCCCGGCGTTGCCCGAGCCCTTGTAATAGACTTAAATCTCTTAAAAAACGGAACTCTATCCACGGTCTACGATAGCTTCGGAACCGTATACCCGGCATGCTCGTACGCTCTAGAAAATCTTTTATTTCCCCCTACCACCGCCAGGGGAGCATTCTGTTCTAAACAAACCTCTTTCCGAACGAACTTCTGAGACAGGTCCCCGCTGCCTACGTTACTGTATAGTAGGCGCACTACAAAATTGAGCTGGTTTCGAGAAGATTGGAACATTATTAGCCCAGTTATTGCAATAAGGCACAGTTAGAGAAAATAACCTTGAGTGAGGTGCCGAAGGGAGAAGATGTTCGAGTGTCCTTCAGAAAATGACTAATTAGGAGGCCCACTATGCGTGCATAAATATTCGTTCGTTTTGTTAAGCTAGGAACTTAATTACAAAGTTGGCTTAAACTCTTATTTGTAAATAGTGGTAACCGCTACTCATAAATTTAATTTAATGTTATAAAGGGTGACTATTAAGTTAAATATAATGTTTGGAATCACTTGCGTTGAAATCGGAAAAATAGTTGCTGATATATAGAAACGGGGCATAGTTAGAGAAAAACCTTGAATGAGGGCCCGGGGGGGGGGGAGGGTTGTTCAAGTACCCTTCAGCAAATGACTAATTAAGAGGAGCAATATGCATCTTTCGAAATTCGTTAGTTTGCTTAAGCTAGGAACTTAATTACAAATTTGGCTTACCCAATTATTCGGAAATAGTGGTAACCGCTACTCATAAATTTAGTTTAATGTTATAAAGAGTGACATTTAAGTTAATTATAATGTTTGGAATCACTTGTGTTGAAATCGGAAAAAATAGTTGCTGAGATATGAAAACGGAGCATAGTTAGAGAAAAAAACCTTGAAAGGAGTGCCGGGGGGGGGGGGGAGGGGTTGTTCAAGTGTCCTTCAGCAAATAACTAATTAGGAGGGCCACTATGCATCTTTCAAAAATCGTTTGTTTGCTTAAGCTTTGAACTTAATTGCAAATTTGGCTTAAACTATTTTTCGTAAATAGTGGCAACTGCTACTCATAATTTTAGTTTAATGTTATGAAGAGTGACAATTAAGTTAATTATAATGTTTGGAATCACTTGTGTTGAAATCGGAAAGATAGTTGCTGAGATATGAAAACGGAGCAGAGTTAGAGAAAAAACCTTGAAGGACGGGCCAGGGGGGGGGGGGAGGGGTTGTTCAAGTATCCTTCGGCAAATGACTAATTAGAAGGACCACTATGCATCTTTCAAAATTCGTTCGTTCGCTTAAGCTAGGAACGTAATTACAAATTTGGCTTAAACTATTATTCAGAAATAGTGGTAACCGCACTCATAAATTTAGTTTAATATTATAAAGAATGACTATTAAGTTAATTATAATGTTTGGAACCACTTGCGTTGAAATCGGAAAAATAGTTGCTGAGATATGGAAACGGAGCATAGTTAGAGAAAAACCTTGAAGGACGGGCCGGGAGGGGTGGTGGTGGTGGTGGGGGGGGGTTGTTCAAGTGGCCTTCAGCAAATAACTAATCAGGAGGACCACTATGCATCTTTCAAAATTCGTTCGTTTCCTTAAGCTTTGAATTTAATTACAAATTTGGCTTAAACTGTTATTCGTAAATAGTGGTAACCGCTACTCATAAATTTAGTTTAATGTTATAAAGGGTGACTATTAAGTTAATTATAATGTTTGAAATCACTTGCATTGAAATCGGAAAGATAGTTGCTGAGATATGGAAACGGAGCAGAGTTAGAGAAAAAACCTTGAAAGACGGGCCGGGAGGGGTGGGGGGGGGGTGTTCAAGTGGCCTTCAGCAAATAACTAATTAGGAGGATCACAATACATCTTTAATGATTGATTCATTTGGTTAAGTTAGGAATTTAATTTGAAATTTGGCTGACACTATTATTCGGAAATTCTGGTAACTGCTTTCTAGAAATACACCTTGAAGCTTAAATGTAATTAGACCCTTGCCCCTCTTCATTCCCGCAAATATAAAAAACAATCTGTTAAATAAAGTTATAATCTCCATCATAATAATAAATGTCATGTAAAAAAAAAAAAAAAAAAAAAAAAAAAACTTAAACCCGACTAATTGTCATGAAGAAAAATATGCCTGCAAAATATTTCAATCAGTGGGATGTATGTGTAATTTGTCATGCCCAGGTGGCGCGACAATCGCATGGCTCCTCTACGTTGATAACTTCAATCCATGTTCACACTATTTAGTTAGAAATCCTTATTTATGCATCGCTACTCTGGTTTATTTAATTACTTCTGTGAAGAATCGATGCAACCAACCAGTGAACCAACCAACCCAAGAGAATAAAAGCGTATTTTTAATGAGAGTTCTTTGTGCATTTTAATTAATATTTCAGAAAGTAATTAAAATATTAAAATTCTGAAGTAATGTTGCAACAGGAGAGCGTTTGGACTACCTAAATCTAAATTTCCAGCCTTCTAGGTGGGCCAGATTTTCCTAGCCATCGCCAACAGACACACACACACACAGACACACAGAGCGAAACTTTCTTTTATTACTTTAGATATATATATATATATATATATATATATATATATATATATATATATATATATAATAAAACAACAGAAAATAATTTAAAAATATAAAAATTCAGATATGATCTTGGCATGTGTGAACAGATGCACCATCTCAGCTTTGGCAGCGAACGTGTTAAGCACGAATGTTTTAGAATAGGCTTAGTACGTCAATTAATAGAAAATTTTGTCTCATTTCCATTTTCAGTGTTATACAGGGAGATTTTTTTTTAAAGTTGTGAAAGTAAAACACTATAACAAAAGAACCACTGATCCAAATGACCTAAAATTTAACCAGTATGCTCCCAAAGCAATGGGTATTTTTTTTGCCATGGTTAAAAAAAATTTAAAATCGCACCGACAGATGGCGCTGTAAAGTAGCAGAAACAAAGAATATCGTCTGTGGGAGGAAAACAATGGACGATCCTTTGAGAAACCATCTTACGTAGACCCTCTATCGTCATTGGACCTTTTCTTAAATTCTTAAGTGTCCTAAATCTCCTAAGAGCAGTTGCTGCGCTGTCATTATTCTGGTAATACAGTTTCTCTAACAACGCACGGTCCGTCAATGGCGCAGTCATTGCGAGGATTTCCCTAGAATAATTTTCCCTAGAGATGTGCCTACTTCACGTTTTTATCGCCAATGTGCGTGTGCCGGGCGCAAGTTCGTCTCCCGACTTTACTGCATGTACAGCGCCATCTGTTGGTGCGATTTTAAGTTTTTTTTAACTACACCTAAAAAATGCCCATTGCTTTGGGAGCATACTGGTGAAATTTTAGGTCATTTGGATCATTTGTTCTTTTGTTATAGTGTTTTACTTTCAAAACTTAAAAAAAAATCACCCTGTATATTAGGGATTGTGCTATTAGATAGAACGCTGGGCGCATGTGTAATCGAAGTATGAAGTTCTATTTTTAGTATTTTGCTGCAGAAACCAGTGTTACTCTTATGATTTTTATAAAGTTAAAATAGCAAATTTCATGCTGCAAGAAGTACACTATACCTGTCCCAGCGGAATGGAGGAGTGAATATCTATGCTAGGGTACACGCATGTGCACAAAAACCCCAATAAGACGCAATAACTGAATATACAGAGACAAATAATGAAGTTGTCTAATTTATAGGACGCTGGACGTTAAATGTTAATAGTAGTGCTCGCGAATATACGTTTATATACATTTAAACGTATACGCAATTGAACTTTTTTTCCATATTATACCTATCCGAAATCGTTACCGGTTACAATACGTTTTAAACGTATTAAACGTATAATCGCGAGCACTAGTTAATAGATATAATAAAACGTAGGATGTTCTTCTGCGTCGAAAATTAACAATGCTCTTTAGTTAGGATTGAGCTGTTTAGTTACGTTTTAGTTAACCGGGACATTAACCACATTTTCTCGCACGTTTTCGATTCATCGCACCTGCTGTGCGATTTTTTTCTTTTGTTTTTCATAATCTTAACATTATTTTAACATTTCTTGAAATTTCATGTAAGAACATAAAAAAGATAAACTATTTTAATTTCCCAATGTGCAGTCCTTTTTTAACAAGATATGAGTCATCAGCAAAGAATCATGAATATTTTTTACAGAGCTATTATAATCAAGGATAAGTTTAAAGGATATGTGGAGCTGTTGCAAGGCTGACAGCTGGAACTTTGACTGTATGATGCTCAATTTTTTATATAAAAAATTACAAAATACAATTCCGAACATATTCTGATGCAAAATATTTTTTTCGCCGATTCAACTTAACTTGATATTATTTTTATGCTCAACATAAAATGAAAATCTATCCTTTTGTTGACAGATTTCAGTTGAACGCCAAACTGCGGCAATCGATTTTGTGGTTAATCTTATCTTCTGGTTAATCTTCCTTAACCAGGTCCATAGTCAAATGGCGTATTTGAGTAAGTGTAATTTCTCGCAAGAGTGTTTTTAAAACCTTTAATGTCATTCAGATTCGATTTAAAGTATATTGTGGCCATGATGACAAATCTTTGAACTGTACCCAATTAAGGACCCAACTGAATGCAAATAATAATAATAATAATAATAATAACAATAAATATATAAAGTGTTTTCTTCTTAACTTGTTCCGAGCAATCAATTACCAATTCTGACAACTCTGCCACTAGTTACTTTACATAGTTGTAGTAAAAAAATGTTCATTTTTGAAATAGATTTAAAAAAAATAATGCTTGAAAATTATTTAAAAGTCGTCAAATTTTATAAAAAATTGACCCTATATTTTCCTGAGATTAAATCAATATAACACCAACATTAGTTACTTGAGATTACAGTTAGAATTACTTAAACAATTCTGAAGATATATAATGGTAACAAACCTTTTGAATTGCATATTGATTTTAATTGCTAGACAAACACTCTCTTACAGTGCATGTACTTAATGCAGGAAAACGTTGTTATGAATGTTGAAACTATGGATATCTATATCACTAAAACTGTGTAGTTTATCACTTGAGTTTACTATTATTACTGATGAATAGTGACGCATAGAAGTGAGGAACATTGACATTGTTTAATATATCGAAGACTAATAATAATTAAAATAATGTAATAAATAAATATAATATAATAATAATTAAAATAATGTAATGAAAAATATAATATAATAATAATTAAAATAATGTAATAAATAAATATAATATAATAATAATTAAAATAATGTAATAAATAAATATAATATAATAATAACTAAAATAATGTAATAAATAAATATAATATAATGATAATTAAAATAATGTAATAAATAAATATAATAATAATTAAAATAATGTAATAAATAAATAAAATATAATAATAATTAAAATAATGAAATAAATAAATATAATATAATGATAATTAAAATAATGTAATAAATAAATATAATATAATAATAATTAATGTAATAAATAAATCTAATATAATAATAATTAAAATAATGTAGTATTCATAAATCGGTAGTATTCATAAATCGGTAGTATTCAAAATTTTTGTAATATTCATAATTAAACTTAAAGCACTATTTTACAGTTATTTAAATAACTAATCACTAAAAGTGGTAAAAAATACAAGCGTCTAGTCCCTGCACTTTGGCTACGATTTCAAAAAATGGGTCGTGCTGCGTGCATGCGCATTGCTCTAGACAGTTTCAACGAGAGCCATATTAATTTTATTCCATTCCGCGGCAGTTTTTTTAAATTCGTAAAAGGATTTTGATTTAAAACATTTAGCGTAATATAACTAAATATTTTCTTTCACAATTATCATTATTTTTAGTTTTTTTAAATTTTTTTTTTTTTTTTTTACATTCTTAAAGAAATTCAATTTCAGACTTTTACTAAAATACATTTTTTTTCCTCCGGATTTTTCAATTTTTAAGGATTTTTAACGATTTTATAGCGTTTTAAAGTGAATTTTTAACATCCAAAAAACAATTTTTAACATTAAAAAAAAACATCACTGGACACACGAAACTCGCTTTGCAGCAATCTCTAGAATGCACCAAATCCATTCAAGCCGCGGTCAATAACTTGTGTATGTACGCTTCGCGTACATTAACCGAAAAAAAACATCACTGGACACATGAAACTTGCTGTACAGCATTCTCTAGAATGTACGAAATTCATTTATAACCAAATTTCTTATTTATTTCTATTTTGTTTCAAACTTTCCATCGCTTATATGTTGAAAAATGGAAACTTTACATTTTTTTATTAAAATTATTTTTTATAACTCAAATAAATACTGAAAAATAAAACTTTCCGCCGCCGTGATTCGAACTAAAGACCACATAACGGAAGAGAAATGACATACCACAGAGCTACACGCACTCATTTTGAAATGGCTTAGAACAAAATTTTAAAGTATCAGACAAGCACGCATGCGCGCAGAGTGATCCGTTTTTTGAAATCGTAGCCAAAGTGCAGGGACTGGACGCTATAGTAAAAAATTCAAAATTAGAGATTTTTGTACCAAAACTTAAAGCATTTCTTAAAATTCTTACTCGCAAGGCTGCCACTAGCGACTATTTTTTAATTCTATATCACACCACTTTCTCAACGAAAAATCTTGCACATACAATTTGACAACACGAGCAAGAGAAATATACTACAAAATTATTATTTTTTAATAGTGGTGCGAATACAAAATAAAAATAGTCGTCAGTGGCAGTCTTCTACTTGGTAGTAAACCAGCATTTCCTTAACCTAAGTAATGTAGTCGGTTAAGACTGTGAACAGTATTACTGTTTAGCATTTCTCTATTATTATGACTTTTATAATTGTGAATAGTACAGTATTAGTATTTTTAAGCTGTATATATCCCCCCAATATATCGCGATTAGAATATATTTTGGCATTGTCATTGACTAATGTTGTTTTTGCAATAAACGACAATTTTTCAGTTTCTTTTGTGTGACAACGGGTAAATACACCTATGTAATTTTTCTCCTGTTAAACAAATGAATGTCTACAGAGTAAAACATTCGTTAAAAAAATATAGTAGGTAAAAAAATAATAAATTGAAACTATAATTCTAAGTTAGGATAAATATATATATATATATATTATTATAAAACAGTTCGAATTTGTCAATATGTTGTTCAATAAAATAAAATAAAAAATTATTCGTATTGAACACGATATCTTTCTACACTATTTGACAAAAAAAAAGAGTTTGATTTACTAAATATAGAAAGATATAATCGTAAAATATTACAAAACTTGTTAAACAGAGCAAAAAAAGAATTGTTTTTCTGTATATACTAAGTTTTTATTAAGCATATTAAAGCTAACAATGCTATATCACATCTCTGTTGCAAAAAAAAAAAAAAAAAAAAAAAAGCATTTAAAAGCGTAAAGCTGTACATCAATAATATCTACAAAGTTTCTTGAAATAATATAAAATTATTAGCAGTTTTATCAATATCTCAGTCCATTGTAGAGTCTTAAGTGGTTATTTTATTTGACATTCAATATATGACTCTTGACATTCCGAAAAATCATGTCACCCTTGTTTAATATATAGAAAACAGAATGCTATAAAAATGAAAATAATGTATATTTATAATTTTTGTAGTATTCATAATTAAACTTAAAGCACTGTCTTACAGTTATTTAACTATCTAAATTATATCACTAAAAGTAGTGAAAATAAATTCATTGAAATTAACGGTTTTGTACTCTATTTTTGTGCAAAAAACTTAAAGAACTTCTTAAAATTCTTGCTGCTACTGGCGACTATTTTTTAATTCTATCTCGTACCACTTTCTCAAAACAAACCTTTTACATAACTTTGACAAAATGAGCAAGAGAAATATACTACAAAATTAATTTTTTAAGATAGTGGTGCTAATAGAAAATAAAAATAGTTGCCAGTGGTAGCCTTGTACTTGGTAATAAAGCAGTATTTCCTTAACATTAGTGATGTAGTATAGGTTAATACTGAACAGTATTACTGTTTAGAATTTCTCTATTATTATGACTTTTATAATTGTGAATAGTGCAGTATTAATATTTTTAAGCTGTATCTTCCTCCAATATATCCCGATTGGAATATAGTTTGGTATTGCCTTTGACTAATGCTGTTTTTGCAGTAAATGACAATTTTTCAGTGTCTTTTGTATGACAACGGGTAAATAAACATATGTAATTTTTCTCGTGTTAAACAAATGAATGTCTACAGAGTAAAACATTCGTTGAAAAAAATATAGTAGATAAAAAAAAAAAAAAAATTGAAACTATAATTCTAAGTTAGGATTAAAAAAAAATTATTATAAAACAGTTCGAATTTGTCAATATGTTGTTCAATAAAATAAAAAAAATGATTCGTATTGAACACGATATCTTTCTACCATATTTGACAAAAAAAAAAGTTTGATTTACTAAATATAGAAAGAGATAATCGTAAAATATTACAAAACTTGTTAAACAGAGCAAAAAAAGAATTGTTTTTCTGTATATAATAAGTTTTTGTTAAGCATAATAAAGGTAACAATGCAAGCATCTCGGTTGTATAAAAAAAAGCATTTAAAAGCGTAAAGCTGTACATCAATAATATCTACAAAGTTTCTTGAAATAAGATAAAATTATTAGCAGTTTTATCAATATCTCAGTCCATTGTAGAGTCTTAAGTGGTTATTTTATTTGATATTCAATGCATGCCTCTTGACTTTTCATGAAATCATGTCACCCTTGTTTAATACATAGAAAACAGAATGCTATAAAAATGAAAATAATATAGTATTTATAATTCTTGTAGTTATTCATAATTAAACTTAAAGCACTGTCTTACAGTTACTTAACTATCTAAATTATATCACTAAAAGTACTGAAAAAAATTCATTGACATTTACGGTTTTTTACTCCATTTTTGTGCAAAAAAACTTAAAGAATTTCTTAAAATTCTTGCTGCCACTGACGACTCTTTTTTAATTCTATCTCGCAACACTTTCTGAAAACACAAATCTTTTACATAACTTTGACAACATGAGCAAGAGAAATATACTACAAAAATATTTTTTTTAAATAGTGGTGCTAATAGAATATAAAAATAGTAGCCAGTGGCAGCCTCGTACTTGGTAGTAAAGTAGAATTTCTTCAACCTTAGTGATGTAGTATAGGTTAAGACTGAACAGTTATTACTGGTTAGCATTTCTCTATTATTATGACTTTTATAATTATGAATAGTGCAGTAATAATATTTTTAAGCTGTATCTTCCCCCAATATATCCCGATTGGAATATAGTTTGGTATTGCCATTGACTAATGCTGTTTTTGCAGTAAACGACAATTTTTCAGTGTCTTTTGTATGACAACGGGTAAATACACATATGTCATTTTTCTTTTGTTAAACAAATGAATGTCTACAGAGTAAACATTCGTTGAAAAAAAATAGTAGATTAAAAAAAAAAAAATAAATGAAACTATAATTCTAAGTTAGGATAAAAAAATATATATATTATAAAACAGTTTGAATTTGTCAATATCTTGTTCAATAAAATAAGATAAAAAATTATTCGTATTGAACACGATATAGTTCTACCATATTTGACAAAAAAAAGTTTGATTTACTAAATATAGAAAGAAATAATCGTAAAATATTACAAAACTTGTTAAACAGAGCAATAAAAGAATTGTTTTTTACTAAGTTTTTATTAAACATAATAAAGCTAACAATGCAAGCATCTCTGTTGTAAAAAAAGCATTTAAAAGCGTAAAGCTGTACATCAATAATATCTACAAAGTTTCTTGAAATAAGATAAAATTATTAGCAGTTTTATCAATATCTCAGTCCATTCTAGAGTCTTAAGTGGTTATTTTATTTGACATTCAATGTATGCCTCTTGACTTTCCGCAAAATAATGTCACCCTTGTTTAATATATAGAAAACAGAATGCTATAAAAATGAAAATAATGTAGTATTTATAATTTTTGTAGTATTTAATTAAACGTAAAGCATTGCCTTACGGTTATTTAAAAAACTAAATTATATCACTCATATTAGTGAAAAAATTCGTTAAAATTAACGGTTTTGTACTCTATTTTTATGCAAAAAACTTAAAGAATTTCTTAAAATTCTTGCTGCACTGGCGACTATTTTTTAATTCTATCTCGCACCACTTTCTCAAAACACACATCTTTTACATAACTTTGACAAAATGAGCAAGAGAAATACACTACAAAATTTATTTTTTTAAGATAGTGGTGCTAATAGAAAAAATAGTAGCCAGTGGTAGCCTTGCACTTGGTAATAAAGCAGTATTTTCTAAACATTAGTGATGTAGTAGATTAATACTGCGAACAGTATTACTGTTTAGCATTTCTCTATTATTATGACTTTTATAATTGTGAATAGTGCAGTAATAATATTTTAAAGCCGTATCTTCCCCCAATATATCCCGATTGGAATATAGTTTGGTATTGTCATTGACTAATGTTGTTTTTGCAATAAACGACAATTTTTCAGTGTCTTTTGTATGGCAACGGGTAAATATACATATGTAATTTTTCTCTTGTTAAACAAATGAATGTCTACAGAGTAAAACATTCGTTAAAAAAATATAGTAGATAAAAAAAATAATAAATTTAAACTATAATTCTAAGTTAGGATAAAAAAAAATATGGTTATAAAGCAGTTCAAATTTGTCAATATGTTGTTCAATAAAATAAAAAAAATGATTCGTATTGAACACGATATCTTTCTACCATATTTGACAAAAAAAAGTTTGATTTACTAAATGCAGAAAGAGATAATCGTAAAATATTACAAAACTTGTTAAACAGAGCAAAAAAAGAATTGTTTTTCTGTATATACTAAGTTTTTATTAAACATAATAAAGCTAACAATGCAAGCATCTCTGTTGTAAAAAAAAAAAAAAAGCATTTAAAAGCGTAAAGCTGTACATCAATAATATCTACAAAGTTTCTTGAAATAAGATAAAATTATTAGCAGTTTTATCAATATCTCAGTCCATTGTAGAGTCTTAAGTGGTTATTTTATTTGACATTCAATGTATGCCTCTTGACTTTCCGCAAAATCATGTCACCCTTATTTTTAGAAAAAAAAAAATATTATTTGAGCATCCAAGAATTTGTTTTCAAATGAACGACAAATGAAACAAAGTCTTTTAAAAAAGAAACCGAAATCAAATAACAGAACCGTTATTATGTACTTTTTTGCTCTCGCAGTAATATCGATTCTCCTGGATAAAATGTTTTCCAATAAAGTCATGCTTCTTTCCGGTATAATTTTACCCCCGAAAAAAGATAAATCTTACCTTATAAATCCGAAAGAAACGTAAAATCTTATTCAAGTTATCGATAAAATCTTAAATATTCTGTTCTACATGATGTTATATTTAAAGAAATAAAGAATATTTTCTTAACATTGTTGTTTCAACTACATTATTCCTTCATCTCTCTTTATTTTATTTTACTTTTAAGTTTAATCTTGACATATGAATAAATAAAGAAAGCTTGAATTCTGAAATTTGGAATTGTGTAACATATGGGAGAGCGTATTAATTATAATTCGATTTCACGACAGATAAACAACAATTAATAACAAATAACAAATAAATACAGATAACAAATAATTTCATTTGTTTTGTAAGCAAATCCGAAATATAGTTTTATATGAATTTTGATTTGTTCGTAAAACTTAAAGCATTTAAATTTATTCAGTTAATTGAAAACCAAACTATTGCACTGTAAAGGATATGTGATACATATTTATTGTAGTTAATAATTAGTCATGAATTATTCGAGAAAAATATCGGCAATTAAAAATAGAACCTGAAAATGTAATTTTCTATAAAATTTTGTGACATATTTGGTTTATACTATTTTTGAATAAAAATATTTCATTTATTGACATGAAAAATAATAAATTACGCATAAATAAATTAGAGTGTCAATGAAAACAAAGTTATTTCTCAACTAAATTTTAAATATTTTGTATTATATTATATATGTTTAAAGAAATAAAGAATATATTCTCAACATTATGTTATTTAAACTACACTATTCCTTCATCTATCTTTATTGTTGTTTTAAATTTACATTTTGACGTTTGAATAAATTAAAAAGTCTCCAATTCTGAAATTCGGGATTATGTAACATTTGAAAATAAGCAATAATTATAATTAAATATTTCGACAGACATCAAACAACTTTGTTTGTTTTGCAAGCAAATCAAAAGTGCAGTTTTATGTTTTATCATTTGTTTGGAAAACTTAAAGCATTTATACATATTCAGTTAACAGAAAACCAAAAGATCGCACAGAAAAGGATAAGTAATACACGTTTATTATATTAATAAATTCTGAGGAAATCGTGTTTCTTTTTAGTCAGTGTTTGATTATTTGTAAGAGTTTTAATAAAACATATCTACGTTTTTATTTGACCAGATTAAAGTAATCTTATATTGTTTAGAAAACAGACATTTGCATAGATACTAAAAAATAAATTTACTCATTGCATTACAAGTTACGCAACCTTATTATTATTTTTACTTACCCATCATACGTAGTGGTAAGTCTTGTGATCGTTTTAAAAATTGAAAAATTTTTTGACGGATTTACACGTTTCAGACACTGGAGATTCCGAAAAAAAAAAAAATAGAAAAAAAAATTGCCGTCCGTCTGTCTGGGTTACGCGTACAGACACTGTATTACACATGTGTCTGTAAACGCTTTATCTCCCGAACAAATTGATATAGAGACTTGAAATTTGGTATGTGCTTAGTATGTAATAATGAGAAGAAGCTTATTGAATTTCAGTAGACTCGATTATCCGGAATTATTTTTTCGGACTCTCGAAATATTCGTTCTGATAAAAGGTATACACAATTTTTCGAAATTGTTTATTTTAAGGAGGGAATATAAAAGACAATAAAAAAACATAAATTTTGCATAAAGAATGAAGTCGATTCGATAATTAGTTGTCGATATATTTATAATCATATTTTCCACATTCTTCGATTTTCCATGACCCTGTATTTCATTCAAATTTCAATTCAAAGATATATTTTAACTGGAAATGAGACGCTTAATCCGACACAATAAACTGTTAATTACTATGATTATCAATTTTGGAGTTATAGATCATTAAAAGTTTATGACGTCATCAAGCCACGATTTTATTCGAATTGCAGGGCATTTTATAAATAGTTTACACATGTTTTATTTTCATATTTTATATTATGCATAACCATGATGGGTAAGTATTACGGTGGTCCCCAACGACTAGTTTAATTTTAGGTAAATAATATCAGTGCCAATAAATGACGATATTGAATTGGAAAAAAGGAAATTAAAAATGGTTGTTAAATACTTTTTCTGTAATTTTTTTAATACAGTGTATATATATATATATATATATATATATATATATGTGTGTGTGTGTATACAGGATGTCCACTCTCAACGGTGTCCAACGGCTTATTGCTTAACTGTTAGTCATAGACATATAGTTCCAATTACAAAAATGTTCTAAATGAGGTAAAGAAGTATTTTAAAAAGGACCAATAAAAACATTTCTTTAAAAAAAAAAAAAAAGAAATTTAAATTTTTATAAAGTCTTCCGGTCCTATAAGTTATATTTAGTAAAAAAATTCTATTACACTAAGAAGTAAGACAAAAATAGTCCCATTCTTCTACGATTAAAACTGTCCGAGCTGTTTTTTAAAGTTGAAGCATAGTTTTTGCTGCGATATAGGGGTCGTTCACAAATTTACTAGAAATATAAATAATCGCCAGATATTAAAAAAAAATAGTTGAGAGTAAAATTAACATTACGATATAAATTTGAAATTTATTTTCATTCTGACATATTAAAGAAAAATATACTACTTGTACTTAAAATATAAGTGAAAGAATAACACAATTTTTGTTAAATGAAATGATGAAAAGCAACAGTCTCATTTTTTTTAGAAAATGTTACATATTTTGAAATGTTATTAGATTACCTAATCTAAAACTTAATTAATAAAAATTAAAGTTATCGTAGAACTTGCTAGAAGTGACTTTCTTCAGCTGCAATGCAGAAATGTACACATGAAATAAATCCTTCTAATACTTTAAGCACTTTGTGTACGATCCCTCGAAGAATGGCCCAACTCATCTGTGTTCAGATACAGAAAGTTGGTATAAGTTTCAAAGTATTGTATAAGGATTCACAGTTTCATAACTCGGCCAATTTTAGTGTTAGATGAATGGACTAAAAACTAGTCGTTGGGGGGGGGGGGCACCGTAATACTTACCCATCATGGATATGCATAATATAAAATATGAAAATAAAGCATCTGTAAACTGTTTATAAAATGCATTGCAATTAGAATAAAATCGTGACTTGATGATGTGATAAACTTTAAAGACTCTATTACGGAATTGCGTAAATGAAACATCCTTATAACTTCAAAATTGATAATCATATTAACTAACGGTTTACTGCGTGGGATTAAGCGTCTCATTTCCAATTAAAATATATTTTTGAATTGAAATTTGAATGAAATACAGGGTCATGAAAAATCGAAGAGTGTGGAAAATATAATTACAAATATCTCGGCAACTAAGTATCCGATCGACTTCATTCTTCATGCAAAATTTATGTTTTTTTATTGTCTTTTATATTCACTCCTTAAAATAAACAATTTCGAAAATTTTTATATACCTTTTATCAGAACGAATATTTCGAGAGTCCGAAAAAAATAGTTCCGGATAATCGAGGTTACTGAAATTCAATAAGCTTCTTTCCATTATTACATACTAAGTACATACCAAATTTCAAGTCTCTATCTCAATTTGTTCGGAAGATAGAGCGTTTACTGACACGCACACAGACGGACGGCAATTTTTTTTTTCTAAAATTATGTTTTTCGGAATCTCTATTGTCTGAAACGTGTAAATGCGTCATTTTATTTTTTATGATGGGTAAGTAATAGGTAATTTTTACTAACTATCACTTGTAGGACCCGAGGGCCGTGTAAAAAATTAAAATTTTGTAACTTTTAAAGAAATGTTTTTATTGATCCAAAAGACCCTTAAAATAATTGTTTGCATCATTAAAAATATTTTTGTAATTGGAACTTTATGTCTATGATTAACGGTTTAGGAATTAGCCATTGGACATCGTTGAGTGTGGACACGTAAGACAACACAGAGATATCGTACAACGAATGGGGGAATAAAAATAAAAGTGAAAAATGAACACATACCTGTTTGAGTAATATCCAGAAAAATGTAGAAGAAAAATAAAATATATAACCAAGATAAAAAATATTGGAGGGAGAAAAATTGAATTAATGAAATGAATATATGACCAAGATAAGATAAAACATATTGGAGGGGGAAAAAAGTTAATGAATGAAATATTTGTGGTACTGTATCAGAATCTTCTGACCCACACTACTACAGATAAAGTGCTTGACGAATCGTTTTTGGAATTCGGGAATCTAAATAACATGTTTAATCTTATATTTGTCCGTGAAGATTTAGTCAAGAGGACAATTAGGCGACCAACAATAAATTGGAAAGTAAAACATAATATTTGCGATCACCCTGTAACATAATTTTTTTTTAAATGATCTGTTGCTGTAACGGAGTACTATGGGTCCTTTACAACGTTTTTATGCATTTGTGTACAAATAGTATGTATATTCATGAAATTAAAAATTTCTTTAAAAAAGTTTTTAAAAAATCACACATGTTTTTTGTTTATAGCATACAGGCTTTTCAACAAAATTTAACGCCACTTGCAGGAAACTTGACAAAGTGTAGTAGACATACTGCAATTAGAAAATAAATGTGTTTGTATGAAAACATTTTCAACTGCGAATGATCGAAAATTTTCAATTTTTTTTTTTTTTTTTTTTTTTTTTTTTTTTTTTTTTTTATAATTTAGAAGTCAAAAAAGGCCAGTCGAATGTTGTAAAAATTCAGAAAGATATCAGCAATTACAGCGAGCTGAATTTCAGTTGTTTTCTAAAAAAAGTAACTTGATGATAAGGGATTTTCCATAAATTCTCATTTTTTTAGTAACCGACTTCCAACAAAGAAGGATTTAATGTGCCCAAGCGTAACTTTTGAGTTGAGCTTAGCTTTTGATAGTTATTATTTTTTGAGGGGAATGGGCTCGTTTTGATGGTGCTCTCATATACATTAAACCAGGAATAAAAATGTTCTGTTTCTTTGTCAAAAATGAAAATTTGGGGGAACTCCCTTATCATACAGCCACTTTTAGAAAACAATTGAAAAGTTCTGAACACTGTATTGCAGATATTTTTATGAATTTTAAGGATTTACAATTGCCTTTTTTATATGTTTCCCAATATAGTTGAACCACGAAATTATGAAAAAAAAAAATTATATCTTACGCGTATGTACAGTGAAAAATTATTTCATACAAATATAGGAAATAATTTTTCATATTTTCATCTAATTCATCAGATATCTTATTAAATAAGGTATCTGATGATAATATGGCCAATTCGTAATACTGTTACTAGTTTGAGTGAAATAAAAAAATTAGCACTTTAATCCAGTCGTGGAAGTCAGAAGAGTTAGTTTAGCTGCGCTTTGGCCGCATTGTCAAAAAACGTGCACGAGAGAGCAGGCATCGTTGTTTACCTGTTAGTTACGTTGGCCTGTTATAAATTTGTCTCTGGCAGGTTTGTTATTTATATAATTTAAACAAAGTGTTTATGATTATTTGTATGCATAATATTTTAGAATGTATAATGCTGTTTTTAACTGCATAAACGATTTTCAATATCGGAGTGTGCCGACAGAATAGCGAGAACCTTTATAAAATTGGTTTTTGTTGGCAATATGGCCAGGCAGGTGGAAAAAGATATAGATATGAGATTATGTGTTGTTTGTCGTAATTATGTGCACGAGGAATGTGTCGGACTTACCAGTAAAAATAGAAAAAAAATATTTGCCCTACAAGTGCGGTTAAAATTAATTTAAAAACATTTTTTACCGTAAAAGTTTTATAATTGCTTCACAATATTTTCTAAATTTTTTTCATGGTTATTATTTTTATTATTTTTATAATTTTTATAAATTTTCAAATAATAAATTTTGTATTGTAATAATTATTTTTTTTAAATGTTCAATATAAATCTTTTCATTTTATTTCAGCTATGGGTATATTACCTGCATGTGGCCATATTACATTAATCAACTCGATTTTTTAAAAATAAGCTGCTACATGTACAAATTTTGACTAGTTTAAATTTTTCACATTTTTTCTAGCGCAAAAAAGGATCTGCTTTGTTATTCAATTTATACATATATATGTATTAAACCAGTTACTATTACTGTTTAAAAAACTCTAACTTTAGGGTGGTCATATTACTTGCAGATACCTTATTTAATATATTCAATTTCTAATTGCACTTTTTCCAATTTTTTTAAAGCGGCCTTCAATTTAGTTGAAAACTCTGCGTACTATTTTAAAAAAATGAAGAAATTTTACTATTAAAAAAAAAAACACTTATATCTTGACGAATATACATGTTATTTTTACACAATGCATAAAAGCGTGCCATACACTATGTCATAAAATGTATCCCGACACTTTAAATTTTAAACGTTTGTAGAATATCTAGAGAAATGCCAAATTCTTATGGGACTTCAGAAATGTAAAGAATGTTTGACCTCATATTTTTTGGCAAAAGTTTAGTCAAAAGAGCAATAAAATAAGAATATAAGAAATGCAATATAGAGTGGGGTAAGGAAAAGTTTGTGTTATTTTATAACTTTTTAGAGAGAAAAAATACATAAGATGTGTGGACAGTCTTTACCGAAATGCAAGATTTACAGATTTACAGGCTTTCAGTCCCCATTCCAACCTTACACTTAAACGCCATTTCTCACCATCCGACAAATGTCTTTTGACTGTTCTTCACATACTCCATGCAACCCAAACAGTACAGTTTGTTGACCCATCGTTGGCAGTTTGCGAAAACTGTTGGGAAAAGGTGGGATTGGGAATGGCAAGGTTGGCCAATGGTTGGGAAATGGTAGGCGCAGAGATCCCTCTAATTTGTAGCGTATCTGAGCAGGATTCTGAGCAGCAAACAGTTGGACCTTGTTAGCATATGGTTAGTTGGCTAATGGTACGGTAAGGCGGACATTTCTTACTGTAGGCCAACGTTGAACGACAATTAGCCAATGTTGGCATAACCATTTTGTGCTACTTAGGATAAGTTTTATCGAACTTGCATGTGTCTGTCTAGCGAATATGATCATTATTTGTCTAATGTGGTAACGTTGATCTTGAACACTAATCTACTACCATTTACTAGATTTCACTTAATAGCATTATCATAAAGTACCTTTTTAACACTTTCCAACCTAGTTGAAAAGTGTTTATGACTTCGGTTTGTCTGGCCGTCTGCCGTCTGCCGTCTGTCCGTGCTCTAACTCCCGTAAATATGCTCGGATTGCCTTGCAATTTTTATGTGTTATTTTCGTTATCTATAGCACGTTCCCTATTTCAACGGAAGTGTGTAGCACTTATAGTTTTTTTTACAGGGACACTCAAAAGAATTCCGTTACATTACGGTCTATGTGGAAAAATCATTTGCGGTTTATTTTAATGATGTTACACAATTGCAAACACATTGTAATTGATATATATCACTAAGGTGTATTACAAGAAGCTTAATATGGAATAGCGTGTGCATAGCACTTATAGTTAATTTACAGGGACAGTCAAAAGAATACCGTTACATTACGTCTATGGAGAAAAATCGTCTGCGGTTTATTTAAATAATGTTTCACTATTTTAAACGCATTGAAATTTATATGTATCACTAAGGTGCATTACAAGAGGCTTACTACAGAATATTGTGTGTATAGCAGTCATCGTTCATTTACAGGGACACACAAAAGAATTTTCTATTGTCTGTTAACAATAATTCCTGAAAGTGCGTTTTAAGTTACTGAACGCGATTTTAAATTTAACTCACTTTTTGTTTATTACGTGGTGTGTATAAATTCTGTAGATCATATACAGGGAAGCACAAAAGTTCGCGAACACATTTCCGTTTATTGACAGAAACTCCAGAAGGAGAATTTTAAACTGTGCTACGCGTTTCTTAACTGAACTAAAATTTAGCATCCTATGTAGTATATATACAAATCTATAGATCATATACAGGGCTGAATAAAAGTATTCGGATATTTTTCTGAACATTATATACGTTGGAAGTGCCTGAAATTATGTTTTTAAATATTTTATGCGTTTTCCAAATTGTTTACTTAGATGTTATCTTTCAGCTTATTAAACGGTATGATTTGTAAAATTATTTTGGAAGCGTTGGAAAGTGTTACATAATCTATGCTTGACACATGATTTTTCGTTCTTGTTTATAGTTGTTTCTTTAATTTTTCTCGCAAGTGCACTTTTCCCAAATAGCGCCTGAGTCATTCTCCTAGAAACATGCTAATAATTTTTATCATATTCAAACAGTGATTATGAATTCGGTTTGTCTGTCTGCCGTCTGTTCTTTCTCTAACTCGTGTAAATATACTCGGATTTTCATGCAACTAATATATTGATGATTACTATGGCAGTGTACGGTATTGAAAATGAAGGAGTAGCATTTATAATTCATTTACAGGGACACTCAAAAGAATTCCGCTACATTACCATCTATGGAAAAAATTTGTTTGCGGTGTACTTGAAAGATACTATACTGTTTCAAACATATTGGAATTGATGTATATCACAAAGGTGCACTACAAGATGCTTACTTTAGAATATGGTGGGCATAGCATTCATCGTTAAGCCATAGGGACACGCAAAATAATTCGGCTACGGTATTGTCTATAAATAGCAATTACTGGAAGTGCGTTTTCCGTTGTGGTACCCTTATTCAAATTTAAGATTTTTTTTTTTTTTTTTTTTTTTTTTTTTGCGTATTACTCTGTGTCTATAAATTTTATAGATAGCACATGGCTGAACAAAAGCTCTCGAGTACATTTCCGTTTATTGACGGAAACTGCTGAAGATGAATTTTCTACTGTGCTATGCGTTTTCAAACTGAACTAAATCTTAACAGGATATGTAATATATATACAAAACTATAGATCATATACAGGGCTGTACATAATAATTCGAATATTTTTTTTGACTATTGATAGTAATTGCTAAAGTTGGGTTTCCAAATGTGTTACGCGTTTCTCCCCACCCGGTTTGACCTTGACCTTGTTTACTTACACATCATCTTTCACCTTATTAAACTGTGAAGTTTTGTTACAGTATTCTGAATGTGTTGTAAAACGTTTCATAATCTATGCTCGACGCATGATTTTTATTTCTTGTTTAAAACAGTAATTGCAATTGAAAATATGTTATATTTACATGTGTTTAGATATAACCGAACAATATATATAACTAATTGAATAATAAAAAAATAATAATTTTACATTAAAAAATGCATCCATAGAGCACGAGAAATCATAATGTAGACTGTTATAGCCTTAGTTTGTACGACTTGCTAGGTTTATTGTTGATTAAAAAAAAATTCTTGATACATGATATATTTTTTTTTTCACTGCATTTTAAAACTAATCCGAGATTCCCATTCTAAAGGTAATCCTGTATGTTTACACTTTTATTTGTAAATAACTACTGCGAATGGAAATTGAGTCATGTACAATAACAGAGAGTCAATAGAACTGATAAATAACTCAATAGATAGCAACAAAAAAAAGGTATAAAAGAGAAGCCTGATAATCATTTTAAACATAACAATATACGTTGCAAGTTTTAGCTGTGTAATCTATTTTAATAACTTGTTAAAGAAACTTGAACGCAAAGATCACAGCATACGTTCCGTTGACAAAATAAAAAAAAATATCAAGAATTATAAAATAGTAAAATTAAATAGAATAACATACAGTATTAATTACACAAAACTTAAAACAGTAGCATCATTCAATCAAGTCTAATATTCAATGTGCTACAAATAATTTACGAAAAAAAAAATGACAGGTCTATAAATATCGTTCCCGTGAATGGTTGCAAACGTAATGAAACAAGTTGGAAATTGTACGTCAAACGTGACAAATGAGGTGCGTTCTTACTATAGCTAGTTATATAAATATTCATATCTTGAAGATTTTTAATTCTGTGAAAGGAATTATATCGTCTGCAGATTCATTTCTGTAATAAAATAAGTATCTCGGTCGCTTGACGGTTAAATCTCGGAAGCTCCTATAACAAGAAAGCACCGATTTTTTTTTTTTAAATTCAAATTTCTTAATAAATGTTTTTATAAATATCTTCGAAAGTTTTGATTCGATTTTCATAAATTTTGAAATGTCACGACAAAATTCTACAAAGATAATATATCTTAAATTTCAAAGCATTCTGTTGGGTAGTTTTTGTGTTGTTATATGGTCGGACAGACAGACAGACGGACCGACCAGACGAAGACAATAGGTGCTACGTATATAATTACGAACGCACCTAAAAATGCAAATTTAAAAATATATTATCTCACGATCTGGAAAATACTGACGTTATGGCAGATATATTGAAAACAATGTGAAAACGTTATTTTTACTCTCATTTAAAAAAAAAAAAAAAAAAAAAAAAAAAAAAAAAAAAATCAGAAATTTTAAAACTGAAAATGTACATTTCTACGTGAATGACCCACTTTCATTACTACTAATTTAGCCCAGTTTCGTATAAAGGTCGTGAAAGTCAGCTGCGATCTTTCTTTGCTTTATTCTAAGGAGAGAAGACGCAAAATAAAGTGCTATATTTTTCTGATTGGATTATTTATCCCCCGTTACAGAAGCGAATATTTAATAAGCAAACAAGAATAAGTGATTATAATTATCATGTTTACTATGATTTGTGTTGCTTTACCCATATTTCTTTCGCATTTTTGCTTAGCAACTTATTCCAGTGTTCTAATTATATCGAAATAAACCTGATAAGGATTTTATTATCCAAAAATCAACACTGTAAAAGATTTTCGTATACAGAGAGGAACTTTATAGATATTATCGAATACTATTTACATTTCGGATAATACAACATCCCGATATTGTTTAAAAACCGAAAATCGAATACAATTACTATCTGCGAATAGTTTTTTATAGACAAAAATTATTTTAAAAAGTTCCATCACTTGCAAAACAAATATTAATAATAATAAACTTATTTTGACGGTATTGTGAGATAGTCGGAAAAGATGGGATATGAAGAAAGCAAACAAAATTTGGCAAAAAACAGATTTAATGGTATCAAGAGAGTATGATCAAAATATAGTGTATAGATAGTCAACCAATATATTTGAGTTCATATTTCGGATTTGCACAAATCACAAATATAAGGAAGGAGGCAACTAAATGTAAATATATTGCTTGAAAGTGCGTAAAAACATACATAAAACATTTAAAAGCACATTAAAGTCCTTTTAAAAATTCAAAACGTTTTCAACCGAACTACTCGGTCATCATCAGTGAAAAACTAATTGTTGAGTTGAGTTGTTGTCTCTTCGCGTTTCTTGCTTGCCCGGAATAAACCATTTTACTTCAAGGATTTGAAATATAAGGTGGATTTTTAAAAGGACTTTAATCATATATTCTAATACGAGCAAATCTTGTGGGTGGTTATATATATATATATATATATATATATATATATGCAAAAATTATCTTAAAAACGGCTCTAACGATTTTGACGAAATTTCGTATCCTACCACCCGTGGGGCACCAGAAAACCATTGGGCTAGGTCACATGCTCGAGAAAATTCGATTAGTGGGTCATTTTGGGTCATTTTGGGTCATGTCTAGGTAATTGTATCTAAAAAACGGTTCAAACGATTTTGACAAAATTTTGTATCCGACCATTTTCGGACATGAGAAGTCAATTGGGCTGGGTCACATGTTCGGGAACTTTCGATTATTGGGTCATTTTTGGGTCAACGCGGGTCAAATTAATTTTATTTAAAAAGCGGCTCTAACGATTTTGATTAAATTTTGTGTCCTACGAGTTTCGAGCACGATAAAAGCATTGGGCTAGGTCGCATGTCCGAGAAAATTCGATTAGTGGGTCATTTCTGGGTCATTGTGGGTCAAGATCTAAAAATCGGCTCAATTTACAGTAAATTTTGCATCCAATGGTTTTCGGGCACGAGAAGACTGTTGGGCTAGGTCACATGTTCGAGAAAATTCAATTAGTGGGTCATTTTGGGTCATTTTGGGTCATGGTCAAGCTAATTGTATCTAAAAAACGGTTCAAACGATTTTGACGAAATTTTGTATCCTTCCATTTTCGGGCATGTGAAGTCAATTGGGCTGGGTCACATGTTCGAGAACTTTCGATTAGTGGGTCATTTTGGGGTCAACGCGGGTCAAATTAATTTTATCTAAAAATCGGCTCTAACGATTTTGATTAAATTTTGTGTCCTACGAGTTTCGAGCACGATAAAAGCATTGGGCTAGGTCGCATGTCCGAGAAAATTCGATTAGTGGGTTATTTCTGGGTCATTGTGGGTCAAGATCTAAAAAGCGGCTCAATTTACACTAAATTTTGAATCCAATGGTTTCCGGGCACGAGAAGACTGTTGGGCTAGGTCACATGTTCGAGAAAATTCAATTAGTGGGTCATTTTGGGTCATTTTGGGTCATGGTCAAGCTAATTGTATTTAAAAAATGGTCCAAACGATTTTGACGAAATTTTGTATCCGACTATTTTCGTTCACGAGAAGACTATTGGGCTGGGTCACATGTTCGAGAACTTTCGATTAGGGGGTCATTTTTGGGTCAAAGCGGGTCAAATTAATTTTATCTAAAAAACGGCTCTAACGATTTTGATTAAATTTTGTATTTTACGAGTTTCGGGCTCGTGAAAATCATTAGACTAGGTCACATGTTCGAGAAAATTCGATTAGTGGGTCATTTCTGGGTCATTGTGGGTCAATATCTAAAAAGCGGCTCAATTTACACTAAATTTTGCATCCTATGGTTTTCCGGCACGAGAAGACTGTTGGGCTAAGTCACATGTTCGAGAAAATTCAATTAGTGGGTCATTTTGGTCATGGGTCATGATATTTGAACTCAAATTTAATTTTGACCGAGCATAGCTCGGTCTTCCCTGCTCGTGTGCTTTTAAATGTTTATGTTTTTACGCACCTTCAAGCAATATATTTACATTTAGTTGTATCTTTATGAATTTTAGTTATTAAACAAGGTGAATTTGCACTGAAATTTTCACTTTTTATTGAATAAGGAAGGGGGATTATCTTTTGATAGCATTTGAAACATCATAATATATAAACATCATTTTGATAGTAAATTTTGATCCAACCAAAATTTTCTTTTTGTGAGTTTTTCTTTACATTTATTATAGTCTGTTATCTTTTTTCATGAAAATTTAAATATATAATTAAAATTATTAAATAATTATAAAATTATTTCATTCCAAAATATGGAATACCCCAACGTATGGCATTCCTGCTCTTCTGCCATATGCGCATATAATCTGCTGTTAGAGAAACCAGTTGCGACGTATGCGTTCGAAATGATACTTGTTTTGTTTACTTGTAAATGAAAGAGAAAAAAAATTGTCCACCACTTTTTTTGATAAGAATTTCTGCTTGCCCCCTCCAGATGCAGGGGGTAAATGAAAGAAGACAATATTACTGTTGAATGCATTATGTAACAAAAATTTATTATTAAATAATTAGGTGACAAAATATATTATTAAATATTTTTAAATAGTAATTATTTATTTTAAGTGCTATTTGATAGAAAATTATTATTGACTTCTCATCATTTGATCATAAGTATGCTTTAAGTATATAAGTATATACTTTAACTATGTGAATAATGAGTGTATAAACATATCTGTATACAGATAAAAAGAAATAGACAAAAAAAAAATTGTAAAAATAAAAAGAATTTTTAGACACTGATAACGATATGATTAGTCGTGGAGATGGTAACGTATGATATAGTAAGGGGGCGGTGGGTCCAAAATTACCAAAAAATTGATAAACTTATATATGTACAGCCTCAAATTATCGTATGGAAATGGTATTGGTACTAGTAATGATATCGACTGGTAACAGTGGTTACTATTTGAGGGGGTTAGAATGACAGTGGAGTAAGTCAAAAATTTGGAAAATCTATATAACCATATTTTCACTGAAAGTATATTAATTTCTGTTCAGTGTGACAGTGAAATAAGTCATAGTTCACTTATGCAGTCGCTAAATGGTGGAACTAGTTGGACCACTTAATGCAACGGAATACGGCAACTTTCACTAAAATCCCCCGTTTCTCAAATCACTAAATTGTGACTTACTCCACTGTCATTCTAACCCCCTCATTTAATGTTATGCATAAATTAACCTTCGGTGGCCATTTACATATTAAACAAGAACAAAAAATCATGCATCCAGCATAGATTATGAAACACTTTCCAACACATCCAGAAAACTGTAACGAAAATTCACCGTTAAATAAGGTGAAAGAAGATATGTAAGTAAACAGTTTAGAAAACATATACCACATTGAAAAATGCAGTTTTTGAAATTACCTTTCATTGCAAAAAATGTAGACGAATTATTTTGTGCAGCCCTGTATATGATCTGTAGATTTGGATATATAATACATAGCATGATAAAATTTAGTTCAGTTTGAAAACTCACATTTAGGAATTTTCGCCAATCGATGGAAATGTACTCGAAATTTTTTGTACAACCCTGTATATTATCTGAAGACTTTTGTACACACCACATATTAAGCTAAAAGGCAACTTAAAACTCACTCGCAGCAATTACCAACCGTAAACATCAATGTATCTTTTTCTTTGCGTAGCCCTGTACATGAATTTATTTATATTCCACAAACTTATATTAGTCTACTAAATATAGTTTAGCAAGAAAATGCGTAATACAATTATAAACTACCATTAAGCAATTCACTCCCATAGTGCGTAATACTTATGAATTTCAATGTGTAGTCCTGTA